>OZ024913.1:26901000-27231608 GCA_964017125.1 Flabesymbios commensalis | reverse complement strand
ATATATATATATATATATATATATATATATTTATTTATATATAGTGTGTAAAAAAGAAAAAATAATAAAGTTACATTTTAATGTATGTAATATATAGAGTTACTGTTTGTGAAGTACAAAAACAATACATTATATTCTAATATATATAGTTTACTGTTGGTAAAAAGAACAAGACAAAATAGTACATTAAGAATGAACATGATAATCATTAAAATATACCAAATACCAAAATACCAAATGGCGAAATTCCAAAAGATAAAAGTTTTACTCCTCCGTCTCAGATCGGAAAAATCAAAAATCTAATGAGTCAGTGCGAAAAAAAACATTTAAGAATAAAGAAACATTGAACCTCCTTTAAGAAAGTTAGAGATCGACGAATTAACAACAACTTTGGAAAAATTTCTTAAAAAGTTAATGAGGGCGACAAAATAAAATAACTTTTAGCCTATTTTAAAATTATTTTCTCGTAATGTTTTTTTTCCTCACGAAATTAACTGTTTGCAAAGTTAATGAGAGCGACAAAATAAAAAAAACTTTTGGCCTATTTTAAAATTCTTCTTTTGTAATGTTTTTTTCTCTCGAACTTAACTGTCGGCAACAATCCAATGCGCGCGCTGGACAAAAAATGTGTTTTTTGTAAGCAGAGCCTAAATCTAATGCGCGCATTAATCTAAAACAGACAGAAAAACAGAGTGGCATAAAGCAGTTGTGGACGGGGGTGTCGGGGGGGGGGGGGGGTGTATGAATGATAATAAATAACCTATGTTATGCATATTTGACAGTACGGAGGAGTGCTTAGCAATTAGTCAAGTGACAACGAAATATACATTGTGAGTAAAGTACTAAATTAACTAAAGTATCGCCAATGTGCTTGCAATGCGTTATAAGCAGTGATTAGAGGTGACTCGTTTAGCTTCACTAATCAATAATATTTATTTTCAGACGCCCCCAATTTGCATAACGTTGATCACGCTGCGCATGCGGTTGAGCCTACAACGTGAGCTCAGTGAATCATGACGAGCATCCTACTTAGTTTTATCAAACCAGCCTATTTAATATCAGTTCGATTAGACGCAGTAAGATTTTGTCTGCGCTGTTAGGTTCCTGTCGCCGGTCTATATGTATTTGTCAACATGCGTTTCCATATATTAATTATTCCATCGAAATGCAACTTATTCGGCTTTCACAAAACTAGCAAAACAATCACATAACTATAGGTTTGACAAAACTACTAAGATAATCGAATAACTATAGGCTTCGACAAAAATAGTGAGACAATCACATAATTCTGATTTTAATCATACTAATTTAAGATATAGTGTAATAATAGTGTAATGTATGCGCATTGTGGTTTCCGAAATATTTCTTTACAGGAATAATGAGCATAATACAAGATGGAGAGTAATATAAGTAGGCTACTATAGGGCCTATGTTGAATACGTGATTTCTCGATGTTAATCGCATTGAAAATATTAGATTCAACAGCCCCCCCCCCCTAGTTGCTTATAATTTGATGACGATATGTGTATTGTTATTTAGGTCCGATAACAGAAGACTACTTGGAAGATGTAGCCGACAGCTTAGGGACAGACTGGGTACACCTTGCTCAAAGCTTGAGGATACCTCGTAGCATCATTCAAAGTATTCGGGCCAATGTACGTATTGATGACGATGATGCACCAGATGCTCAGCACAAGAGTCCAGGAATGAATATGTTTATGAATTGGCACAAGAAACTATGCACATCAACCGATAAGGTAACCTATTTGTGGGTCACACTAATGTTTCACAGGGCGTAAAAATAAAAATAAAAAATAAATAAAATAAAAAATTGGGTGTACTGGTTGCAAATGGTATAATATAAAGCCAAAATGCGGTGTCAAGATAACAAATGATCAAGAAGATCCACGAGCGATGCATTTCAGGCTACATACTGTAAGAGTGAAATTTCGGCCTATAGGTTCCTAAAGATACTCCTACAACTTCATCCAAAATGACACATCAGCAAGTATAAAATGCAGATTGTTACTGATATACATAACCGATAAAACAACATTCAATATGACTGACAAAACAATCAAAACTGGAACCAAAAAGACAAATGCCAAGATTAGGACACAAGTAGGGCCTACTTGTGTTGAAATCAAGTAATTTGAATTTAATTGAAGTGATATTTATATGTATATGTTTACTACAAACACTCATTGTCCATTTGTCTGACAAAATATCTGATTACGTCATATTTTGTTAAGATAGGTATCAATAAGACTAATTTACCAATCTTAAACATGTTAAATATTTATTGTGCAGGTGCAAATACTGCATACAGCCCTAATGGAAATTGGCAAAACAGAATTGGCAAAGGACCTGATAGAGAGAGATAGAGAACATAAGCAATTAGAAAAACAGAGAAATGGTTAGTAGCAGGTCATAAAATGTGTATTACATCGCAAATAAACAACATTGTTTTGAGATTCACCACACCTTATGATGTGATGTCATGATTTACCTTTTTCTCTGTTTCTTGGTAGCACGTTTTATTATGCTGATCATGTATCACAAGTTATGAATCATTCTTTCAATGTATACATGCGCAGGTGAGTAGGATCAATGTATGCTATACTGGAGCTGTTATTGAATTAAAACCACTTTTCCGCAGTCGAAAGATAACTGACATCCACATGAAGGCAAAGCTCCATAATTTATGTATGCTTTAACCATAATAACGGCCAGCCATTCAGTCTCATCTGTATTTAACGTGAGGTGCCAATTGCTGTCGTAACTTCCACACCAAGGCGAATTAAGTTGTCATGATATCAGATACTTAGGCCTAAATAAAATGATATATCAAATGAAAATTATGAATCTACTCATTCTGATGGATTATGAATAGGCCTATGACTATTCAGTTTTTTTAATATAATATTTCTTATCCGTATATTGTTCTTTTTTCCGTCTTCTTGGGCGACAAGATGTAAGAAAAAAAGTCATGTAATATTATTATTATTATTATTATTATTATTATTATTATTATTATTATTATTATTATTATTATTATTATTATTATTATTATTATTATTATTATTATTATTATTATTATTATTATTATTATTATCATATTATTATTATTATTATTATTATTATTATTATTAATATTATTATTATTATTATTATTATTATTATTATTATTATTATTATTATTATTATTATTATTATTATTATTATTATTATTATTATTATTATTATTATTATTATTATTATTATTATTATTATTATTATTATTATTATTATTATTATTATATTATTATTATTATTATTATTATTATTATTATTATTATTATTATTATTATTATTATTATTATTATTATTATTATTATATTATTATTATTATTATTATTATTATTATTATTATTATTATTATAAGCATCATCATCATCATCATCATCATCATCATCATCATCATTATCATTATCATTATCATCATCATCATCATCATCATCATCATCATCATCAGCATCAGCATCAGCATCAGCATCATCATCATCATCATCATCATCATCATCATCATCATCATCATCATCATCATCATCATCATCATCATCATCATCATCATCATCATCATCATTATTATTATTATTATTTTTATTATTATTATTATTATTATTATTATTATTATTATTATTATTATTATTATTATTATTATTGTTGTTGTTTTTGGTTTTTGTTGTTCTTCTTGTTATTGTTATTGTTATTGTTATTATTATATGGTGTCCGGAATATTTCAACATACAAGCTCTTTTTGTTATCATTAGAGGCACATTTGTCCTCATGATTGACCCTCCGAAAGAAAAGCTGGCGGCAGTCCTGGTGGTAGTTTTGTTACCCGCTATCAAAGCTCAAATCCGAGAGCACAGTTTAAATCCTTGTTTGGACGGCAGGTAAAATATGTCGCCATCACCAAATCCATTTACCCTGTAACCTGAAGCCCAATTCATTCTTTAACCCCCTCTCTCTCTTGTTCGCTCATTCCAGCTTCCCTAACAAGGTATCTTACCCACGAGCTCGCAGGGCGATACCTTGCTCTATCGAGCCTAGCGTCCAACTATTTTAAATAGCGAGGGCCGAGAGACATTGAATGTTGCGCGTCTCAAGACCGGCCAATCAGACAGCGCTTGACAGCTGCCTGAGAGCAAAGCTCGTTTGTTTCCGTTGATATGCTAGATAGAGACAGGCTCAGAATCTCACGCTGATATGTACCAAACTCCCTTATCAGGTAGGAGAGCAACCCCTTTTTAAATGGCGATGGTAATAATACTCCCGCCCTTACTCATAACATCGGTTATGTCGTCTAGGGATAGCATTATTGAGGGCGCCCGACTGGTAAACAGTATGGTGGCAAAATCATCAGACATTGTGGTTCAATACTTTTGATGCATACTGTAACAGAACAGTACACCCCGTAGTGACAAAAGGGCTGTCACTGAGTAACCCTTCACAAAAAAAAATTACAACCAGATAGCTGTCATTATAATAATTGTCTACACTCTAATAATATTTTTTAGATTATCAAATTCGTTTAATGCACATATAATTAGTGTTTGATAAAATAAAGAGGTGATAAAATTAAAACGCCACATAGGATTTAAAATCGCCAAATGAAAAATGTTTAGCTGTATGTATGCATCCACGTGGTGTTGACAGTATGAACCAGCAATCTCTGCACTTTTCTACAAACTCAATTGAACACGAAGGACGGGGGGGGGGGGGGGGGTGGTTGTGAGTAGAGTAAAATTACATTTTTACAAATATATGTAAATTTAAGCTGTTAGACGTTTTTAGTGCGTTCTCAATAATACTAGCGCTAGACGACATAAGCGATGTTATAGGTGAGGGTGCTGGTATATTATTACTATCGCCGTCTAAAAAAGGGCTGCTTTCCTACCTGATTACTGGCCGCCATGAGGGAGTCCGTTACACCTCACTGTCCAAAATGTGAGATTTCCAAAATATCTATATATTACATCCAGCAACGGAAACAGGTAACTGTGCCTGAGAACTGAACAAGGCGTCAATTCTTCGTGATCCTTAAATCTGAAACATCCAATGAGGTTTGAATCTCAGACACACCCCCAAGAGGCCCACACAGACAGATATAGTACTCGATACGGCCATGCTCCTGCCGTTGCACTCGCGTGAGATTTGCCAAGGGAAGATGGCTCATGCTTTCATCCATTAATGTATTCATTTCATTGATATACAAGCAGGGTTCTGCGTAGTTTGTGGAATATATATCACACACGCATTCGACTTTAAAATAATTTTCTAGAGTATGTACTTGTAAGAGGTGTGTTTCCATTACCATCATGTTTGGTATATATTATTATAAAATCGTGATGCTATTATATTTGACGCCTTTCTTACTTGAACAACACCCACAACTACACAAGATTTTAAAAACGTATTCACTATAAATACTTTTCAGATGATCAGAGAATGGATGAAAGGGAACAAACCGTTATGAGCTCTTGCAAATCTGAATCGGATAATGAAGAAATGTAATGAACATACCTCGGCGACCAGTAAGAATTTATTTATTTTATTGGTATGTAAAACTTGAGTCACTAGCATGCCTTTATAACTTTCAGCGGAACGGATATTAACAACTCACACATCATCACAGACTTGGTCAAGTTTGACCCAGTGTACGTTTTGTTAATTAATAATGCTAATGTGTATGTCATATGTACATTAGTTTTTTTTTTCCATATAGGTTTTCCATCTAAATTGCATTGGATTTTGTCTTCAGATTTTTCATTTTTTTTGAATTGTTAAAACCCCCTATACAAGTGCTTTACTGTACTGCATTTTTGCAATGCTTGAAACACAGTATATCGTGCTCTTGGACCAGTCATCATCACTGTCTCATTGACCAACTTAACTGACACTTTCCATCATAGCATCAATTTATGGAATCCAATAAGGGTAATTTCACGAGCCAGTAATGCTATGGCTTTCGCTATGCCGCACCAGTAAAGTGAAGGTGATGGGGCAATTGAGCGAAACTAACTGGGCAAGGAGAAAACCTTCTGGAGACGGTGAGATGAATGAGATGACACCGCCCTCCAGACACAGAATTAATAGGCGATGGAAATGGGGCGTTATAGCGATATCATATAGAATGATGTAGTAATGATACGATGGTGCAATGTTGAGATAGAGTGAGGTTACGACATGAAATTATGGCCATCGCACTATCGTGTGATCGCTCCAACGCTTTTGCTCTATCGGCATCGCGTTAATGATGTCATAGAGCAATACTACCGTACAAAGCAAAAAGGCAGTGATCCATCTCCGGCCAAAATGTATATAATAAACTCCCACAATGCAACGGCGCACATAGCAACCAACATGTGGACACGTGGACTAATCTGCAATTAACTGAAAAAGGCCGTGTTGGCCGAAACGTTTTTCAAGGGGAATAAACACAATAACATATTGCGTGTTTTTTTACATCGATACTATACATTGCATTTTCTAGGTCTCACACAACTAATTACAGTCCCATAGACTTACATGTATTATCGCCCAAACACTAGAGACCACAGACGTATCAGGGACCGCTCTAATCCACTAACCATATTTATCCATGGAAACTTTCTAATGTGTGAATTCAAAAAAAAAAAAATTAAAATGGGTGTTTACCGCCTTCATTTTTTTTATTTGCAGCCGAAGTCAATGATTACCTTCAAAATGTGGGAAAAGGCCATTGTCAGTGACTCTCATGCTTTAGAGAGAGGTTGTGATTTGGTCCCTCATATTAATACGCCACTTTGTATTTCTTTTGTGTTTTCATGAAAATATATCAAGTGATTTTTTCTACCAATGTTGATTTTGTTTTTGGAATTCATTCAAAATCATATAAGTATCACTGAAGATTGCATGTTCCATCATTGCAAAGTAACCTTTTAAAAAATGATGGCGGTAAATTCCTTTTTTTTTTGGTTATTTAAAACATCATGAAGTTTGAAGGAATAAATAATTGTATAAAGTTTTGACTAGTCGCGATGGTTCTGTGAGGTCTAGCGTGTAGCGATAATACATGGACTACAATGTAAGTATATAGGATTATAATCAGTTCTGTGAGACCATAAATAAAGGTATGCCTACGCGTGAAATTATGGGTTAATCACGCCCTAAATTAAGTATAACTAGAAAAGGAGTTCCCGAACTCAGAGGCCCGGTGTAGCCGTTTCAACGTACCCCGCTGTCAGCATACAAGGGGGTGCGTTGAAACTAATTTCAGCTTACCGGGGGGGGGGGGTACGTTGAAACTAGTTTCAACGTAAGCTGAAACTAGAAAATGCCAGTTTCAAGTTACCTCCCCTAGTTTCAGATCACCCCCCCCCCAAATTGTTACATGGAGATGTGTTTCAACAACTCGCTCAAACAAATGTTTATGTTAGTTCCCATAGGGTCAAGTGGTTATATGAAACTTAAATTGTTTCGAGACCTCGCGCTGACAATTTTTCTTGTTAGGTGACATAGATTAAAGGGTTATATGAACATTAAAGTGATTTTAAACCTCTTGATAACATATTATTTTGCGTTGGTTGCCCCAGAGATGAAAGTGTTATACCTATGGAGATTAAAGTGTCTCTAAAAATGTCCCAATGCCATGTTATAAAAATATAAAATATAATTTATTGTCACCATTGAAAGTTAACCGGTAATATTGAGGGGGTAATTTGAAACTAGAGGGGGTAACTTGAAACTTGTTTCAGATCACCCCGGGGGTAAACTGAACAGGGGGTAATCTGAAACTGTTACACCGGCTTTAGTCTGTTTTAGTGTTATAGACAAAAAATCGACCTAATAGTTTGTAAACATAACTGTAATGGTCTTCCTCGTGGGCCAGACTCCTAGATGTCCATGATATAATTAAGGAAAGAACCAAGGAGACAAGTTAAAATATATCTTCAATGTGTAGATGCAATAAACCTCTTAAATTAGTGCATTATAACTCATACGCCCTTAATAAGCCATGCTGACACTCTCATGTGTTATTGCACCTGAGCCACAATAGGCCTAGTAATCACATATAATTGTTTCTGTGTTTCTGTGTCATGACAAATCATGACAAAGCTTGAATATCCATTAAACATTTAGACATTTACCCATTGATTGGACATTGTTGGGCCAAAGTCGCGTCGACCCAACATTGAGTTGATGTGATGTGTTTGCAGATTATCTATTTTCCGTAACGTCATATTTGTCAGTATAATATCTACGGTAAACTTGGTGTACACAAACAGATAAACATTTTTTTTCTCATTTCAGGAATTAGAGGACGTCACTCGTGAAATTGTGTGCCTTTGATGAAGGATGGTAGATATATACAACTGATATAGGCCACATATATAAATAGTTTTTACGAAAATAAAATTTAAAGTATAATACTCAAGACTCAAGATATTTGTTCCCATCACAGACAGATAATCAGACAGACAGATATTTTATTGGCATAAAGAAACGTAATCACAGACTTATTTGTCATAGAAATGTGAGTGATATAAAGTACATGTACAAGATGGTTAATTTGTTGAAATCATATGAATGAGTATATATTATCAAAAGTAGTATGGTGTGTATAATTTGAAAATTCTATACTGACACATATACGAGGCAGGGATTTCATTATTGTCTTTTTGTACTTTATTTTGTTTATTTTGGCATCAATTATTAACAAGATTAACGTATTTTAGTATAAATATTGTTTTTGCTTTGCAAATTGATAATATAAACTTAGATTGTTTGAATTTTAATACATAAACATGATACACAGCTTATGAATGGCGACGACTTAATTTGTGTTATAGGTTACAATAAATTAGTATTAAGCAGCCCTCGAGATCCCCGAGACGGACCTCTTACCTTATTCCACACGGTCCGGTCATTGTTTTATTTTTTTTATTATCCACTAATATATGAACTTCTGCTTCTTAATACTTCACATAACCATCATATGCCACTAGGGAATGTTTTTGGTGACATTTCCATCCCTATATCATCAACAGTTTCCTCTTATATTACTAGGGCCACTAACAAAGAAATATTCGTTGGTGCGTTCTGGAAAACAAGTTCGCAGCAGATATTTTTTTTAATTTTGAAAATATGATCCTATATTGCCAGGCAGTCGGATTCATTTCCACAATATTTTATTTTTACCATAATTAGGGGCCTATCAAATTGGAACCCGACTGCCTATTATGAATATGCTTATTCGCAATTTACTATGCATATTTACATATGAAAATATGTATGATGTTTTTATCTATTTATTAATTATAATATGCAACACAATTAAAAAAACATATTTTTGTAAACATAGCAGTATATATTGCGTTATACATGTGCGCTTAAAATACATGAACGTTTGAAATAAAATACACAATAATATTAATACTCTAAATAAATTTGCAGAAAACAGAATACAAAATATTATATGCCGTTTTGTTTATTTCACATATTCATCAACATTTTGATTGGTAAAAATATGTATAGATACACAAACATCAGTGGATATAATATATTTATGATCCATATGAATAATATTATGTTTATTTACTATATATCCATATCTTTGATATTCATGTGAATGGTATGTTTTTTTACCATGTTATAAATTCATCACAAAAGTGATGTTACAAAAAGAGTGTTCTTTAAAATTATCAATAATTATGCATTAAATGTTGGTTAACCCTTTAACCGCCGGTACCGATTATATTCGTTTGTCTGCATGTTTATTAGCATGTTCAATATCAGCTTTCAAACATATAGAAGCTGAAATGTAGGCCTAAGATTTAAAAATATTCCCTACTCATTTTGTCAAATCTGAATAATTTTCACTCATTTGAAGTTGTGAATCGCGTCAGCGAGACACCACTTCAACTGAGTAAAAATTCCAATTGAATAATTTGGCGGTTAAATGGTTTATTGTAATTAAATATACATTTTACACCATTGTCTAGTGTTTTGTCTTATTGCAAAAAATATGTCTATCGTTAGCATTAAAAATGACGTATCAGTCTGTGTAGATTTCATGACGTCAAGAAAAATGTAATCTATATAATTATCTGCCTAATATTTTCTTGCAATAGCGTGTGTTCGAAAAGCGGTGTGGTGGTGTGAAGCTCTGTTATATCCAGTTCAACTTCAACTTGCCCAGCTAGCCCTTTAACCGCAAAATTATTTAATTTGTGTCCCGCTGACGCGATCCACAACTTCAAGTGAGTGAAAATTATGCAGATTTGACAAAATGTATGTGAACTATTTTCAAATCTTGCTGATTAATGTCAGGTTTTATCTCTAACATGTCTAAAGGGTGTATATTTGATGTGCTATTAAAACATGGAAAAACGAATATAATCAGAGCCGGCGGTTAAAGGGTAGGGCTGAAATGGTACAATGAAAAACCCCAAATGGGCACATCGCCCCACAAAAACACAGACTATTATTACCATTATCACACCAGGGGGCATATAGCTTTTAAATCACTAACATCTACCACTACTAGTGCATATAATTGACCATCAAGGCTCATCATGCAGGGCGTAAATTGAGATTTACGCCCTGTCTCCTATTTACGTCCTTCTAACCTTAATAGAAATAGGCCTACCCCTGGTATCAGGGGCCTGCATACATATTCGATAAAAATTTATCTTATCAAGTATATGAATATAATATCTTCTACAATGAATATACGAATCTACTTAATGAAAAGGATTTTCCTGACAAAATGATATATATCTATTTCTTTTTTACCAAAATAACATATTTATTTTACTCTATGAATAAATATTGAAAAATAATTAGCCATATCATGTATATGAAAATATTTATTTACAATAATGCATAGCCTGTACAGAGTTACACATTCCGCCGCTTGTCTGTATATATTAATAAATTGTCTCACTGGCACACTTGCAATTTTAGTTATACCTGTGTGAGTGTTGATGATACAAAAGGTATATAACTGCATTTCATATCATCGATAATTTGCGACTTGCTACTTTATTCAAGTTTTGATGTCCTTGTTTCTCTTCGATACTCTCAGCTGGCATAGAGCACCTGCGTGATTGTTTATGATTAAGTAATAGTCTATTATTCCCCGTGAGTTGCACAGGCAGGTGAGCAGCCAGACTGTGCCGCCGGGAGTTTCGCCTTTTCGGCAACATAATGCGGTCATACATTGTCTGTAACTTTTGACGGCAGTCCCGCATACTCGTACCGGTGATAAGGGATTGAGCCAGGGGGACCCCGCCGTAGGGGATCGTCTCTATGGTAACATCCTTAGGAACGAGAAGTACCAGATTATCTTCGGAATTTGCGGCTGCTATGTTGATGAGCTTGGCAAGAGTTGTTCCAGATCTCACGGCAAACATCCGTGAGAGCATGGCATGACGCTGATGGTTCACTCTAGGTGAGTGTACGCCCCGACCTAAAGACAGCTGTATGTGCGCGCACAGGTTGTTCACACCCTGCAGTACATGGTCGTACAGCGGTGTGAGGAGTAGGTTAGGTCCTGGTACCAGGGCGAGTACCTGAACAGGTCCCTCCTTCTGTACCGCTACAGTTACGTGGATGAAACTATTGTCGAACCCGTGACCCACCAGTCTCTGAGTGATCTCACGAAACACGGCCCACACCTCAAACTGGCTTGCTTCCGGAAGACGTGTAGGTAAACTTAGGGAAGTTATGTGGTCTGGTCGGTCCTTGCAACGTACCATGTCAGTGATAGCCCAGGGTACAAGGTCAGCATCGGACACACATGCCTCCACGTAGTGTAGTGTAGTACCGTCAGATTCACCAGGTGGCTCTCTCTCCACCACCCACATTTGATCCACAGCATGCGGGTAGATATCTGTACGCAGATTACGCTGAACAAGATGTTTGTACCCCGCCCACTGGGCCTTCACCTCGCGATCAAAGGCATCCAGAGTCAGCTTACTTTGGTCCACCAAGGTGCTGACCAGGCATGGAGTGGCAGGCACTGATTCACAAGGCATAGGTAACACAGGCTTGAGAATGGCTCGCTCACCGTGCTCCTCGGCTGCGAGCAGAAGATCAGAACCTCTGTTCTTCACCTGTGCATCTAGATCTCCATCATCTAGACACATACAAGGTGGAGTCAGGCCCTGCGTGATCATCTGACGACTGTAGTAAGCGTGCAAACACAGGAAACACGACGCAAAACTGGCACCTTCCAGCTCAGGAAACAGTTTGCAAATGGCCGCTCGTACCAAGTGCATATCCGGGTGGAAGCTAATGATCGCCTCTATGTGCTCGTCCCGTATCACGTTGGAGCAGTCCTCGATCAGGTCTGAGATGGATTGTCTTTTGCGTCCCACGTTAGACGGGTAACGGAAACTGAAGTAATCTGAGATAGGTTTTAACTTTTTGTGCAGCAGATCAGCCTCAGCCAAAGATGATGTCACAAGTAAAACCCTTGAGCTCATCTCTGGTATCATGCCTACTAGGCTACTCATCTTTGTTCTTGTTCACTTATTGCGCACTTTACCGTAATTATTTCCACAAACTGTGGCCGGGTTAAAAAACTATAGTTTCTTGGCTATAGTTTCTTGGCAAAAATTATTTAATAATAAAAATCACATCTCCGAACTAGTAGCGCACTTTGTTGTTCAGTGCACCGCTCCCGACAGCTTACAAATCCCGATTAAATGGCACACACTGCACACGCGCTATTTGTTGTCAAATCCGTGTTGGTAACCACCCTTCCACAACCAGCTAACTCTAGACGTTAAGCCAATGTGGTTTCAATGTTAGGACAGCGTCGCAGACGCTGGCCCAACATTGAAACAACATTTGGATTAACGTCTCCGTTTTGCTGGGCAATGACAGCTAGTGCCTCACATGACCGAGCAGGCAAAACGTATCACCCTAAGCCCCCAGTAAAACTAATCCCCAAATTAGCCTCTGACCCTTACAGTGATGAGCTATTTTGATATATTCCATCAAAACCAAAGGTTTTTAAAACTTACACTTAGTTCTTTCAGTGCGGGAATCCACTTTTGATGCAATATTATGACGTCAACAGACGATCTCCGTGTTGAAAGGATTAATCACCACTGCGGCTAGATTTAATTGTCGCCCATTGGCACATATGGAGCAGAGTGATTCTCATTGTTTTAGACCATATCACGCATGCGTTTGAAAAAAACTCTTCTAGTCAACTATTTATACTGTTGAAACAAGAAATGAAGTTTTTAGAAGACTATTATAGTTTTCAAACGTAACATGAATAAAAAGCATCAGGAATGAATTGAGCCGAATGCCATAGCATTCAGCACACAAAAACGGACTTCAGTGGTGAAAGGGTTAAAGAGGTGATAATTGCACGACGTAGATGGTCTACGTGAGAATGCATTGTTGTATATTGACAACAATTTAATCCTTACAACGCTGAAATATTTGTGTATAAACCATAGAGACCACAGTTGATTTTTTTCAATTTGAAATCATCATGAATGTCTCAGCTGGCTATTCTATATACTGAGTCTACGGCCGTTATCAATGTTTAAGCCTTTCATTGTGAGGATCGACTTTAGACATTAGAATCTTATTGTTATATTGATTTTACTTGATGTTTGTTTGTAAAGTGGAGGAAATATTTCGATTTGTTTTGCAATTGAGATAATTATGGGCACACAACTGAAAATTATCAGTAAATAATATATTATATTAAATAATAAATGGTCAGTTTTCGAATCTTCCCGGCTAAAAATACTATTGTTATGTTTGAGAATATTTTCTTTGCACACACTTTGTACCTTTTTGATGATATATGCTAACAGAATAATCATGGTACACCAATCCAAGCAATAATTGTAAAGGTGGCGCAGGATGGAATCAATTATGGTGGATTGATCTCAAATAATGTATTGGTGTTGTTATCATACATTGACAACTTTTGAAGTAATTGAGCTCTCAAACAGTGATTAACAACACGTACGTAGTTGTCTACGTGATAACCTGAATGTATAGTGTTAATAATTTAACCCTTTCACCGCTTAGAACGACTTTTGTCGTTTGTAATCTGTTTTAAGTCGGTCTCACGTATAACAAAAAAGCGCAAATTTTCACCCACTTGACGTTGTGGATCGCGATAGTCTTTGGTATAAACGTAATTATTTATTATAATATATTTTTCAATTTGGTTTTCTAAAATAGGTGTTATATGATCATTTACCTTAAAAAAATTCACATTAGTATTTAGGCCCCTAATATGGTAATATACGAATTATGTGGTAGCTAGAGTATATAAAAAGAAAACAGGTACGAAATGGTTTCACAAACTTTATCTCTCCAAACTTCGCATATTTTTCACATTTATCACATTGATGGATAATTACAAGCAAGCAACAACATAAGTTGAAGAACGATGGATTATATATGACCTATGGTGATGGAGCTATTATTATAATTAGCTGAAAATATAAATATTATTATAACACTATATATATATATTATTATGACACTATTAATTCGGTGTGCGTTATTATTTTGTATTGCCTCTTTCTATGTAGGCGTAAGTGCACCTGTGAAATTATCGGATTACACTGGTAATTATCAATCAAGCAGTCCTGGGATAAGCAGAAATGTCAATTAGGGATTACTGTCGACCTTCAACAGCATTATGATATTAGGTCTTAGTCCACAGCATGGTAATGCTCCGCATTGCCTATTTAAATTTTTCAGAATTCACACGATTTGTCCTTTTCGGTATTATGAGGTACTTTTTAACCCTTTCAGCGCTAAGTTATAGATTTGATATGTTACTCATTTTGTTATGTGTCCCGCTACGGCGATCCACAACTTCGATTGAATAAAATTGCAATCAAAACCAATAATACATGAGCTAATTTTTGTAAAGACTCTATTTAGTGAATATGTTCAACCGGTCTATATTATCTAGTCTTGATAGAATGGATCTTCAGCAACAACCACAAGTAGTATATATGCAAACACATTGTAGTATAAGTTTTTTTGTACAGACTATTTTCTAACATAGGAGTGTGTTTTGGCAAAGTGGGATGCAAGTTTGGAAAAATGCCATATATTTGCAATGAATGGACCAATTCTTAAAATTTTTGTATTAATATCATCAGTATTAAAATAATATAATTAGTGGGTCCTTCTGGTCTTAGGTAAGATTGTGTATTATGACAATATATCAACTTTTACCAGGGCACACCAGTCTTTGATTATATGAGTGAAGATGACGAAAATTGATTTAGAAAATACTGAAATGTCACAATAAACAGGTGTCCATGTTCAATATGGGGAAGAGTGTGACAGTTCGCCTTGGCGCAAATAATTTATGTTACCATCTAATCACAAAATATCCTGTAGCATAATGTATTTATTACTTCATCACTAGCACCAGCATAATAAGCACACAAGTGCCTTTACTCCTGTCACAACAATGCCATTCATCGCTGCTATACTGGCCAAGAACTGCTGAAAATATCTGCTTGCTGGCAAGCCCCCTAACCATAAAGACTGGATGTAATGTCACATCCCAGTATTGCGTAAATAAACATAGTGTTATCTGGTTATTGCTCACATCAATACCAAGCAACTCTTTAGACTGTTTCGTGCAGTACCATATGTTATTCTTACATTAGTCCTGATTATTCTCTGATACGAGAAACATATCTTGTGAGTTGATGTCAACATAGTACAATAGGAGTACCAGAAAATTTGTGTAGTCTCTGAAAACAACAGTTTTTTTTGTTTCTGGCCAATTCAACAGCTATTTGAATGATACATGATTGTATTTACGTTTAGCATCTCGCTTGGCATGATCAGTGGTACACCCAGTATGCTCAATTTTGTCACTAAAATAATATATAAAATTGGTACTTGAGATAATATTCTGAAAAAAAAATCCTCCTTTTTGTATTACACAATCGTTCCACCAGTGAAATTTACAGTCACGTATGTACATGCCCAGAGGAAATAAGACTGAGAAAGAGAAAGGGTGTGACTACAAAGTTTTTATTTGAAAAGTGAAGGTAGTTATTCACCTCGTTTTCTAAAAGTTACCAGTCTTTGGTATATCAACTGTGGATTATGTATAGGCCTATGTAGTGTGTTCTGATTCAAACCAATTATTACTACTATACTGTATGACCTTACTGCCTCATGTAGCAAACTGTTTACGATGTCACAGTAATTCACCATTTCATTAATTACAATTTGCACTTTGCTATATTGATATAACGTATGGAAAGAGTTGTTTTTTATTAGGTGAATAATATGTATATCTTGCAGTATTCCGAGTGTTTTAACAGCATTAGGCAAGGTGGGGATGAGATAATTTAGTATTACACGTCAAAATATACTTGGGTTGTGTCTCAAACAGATAAAAATATATCACATCATGAAATCCAATTATCACCCTACCAAATTGTGTGAGGTCAGGTGGAAATAATATCCATGAACAACAATATTTCCTAAGAATTTATTTCAATCATAGATAATCCTTCCAATGTAGAGATTACACTTGGCACTCAACGGCCGAGGTGTATTATTAATCTATTAATAGACGTTGATTTTCGGATTCAGCGCAAATTTTCAAGTCGGTTACAACCTTCACACCTTTAGCTCCGTTCTGGAAATCGTTGAGCACAAATCTCCCGGATAGTTTACTTTGACCCTTTCAGCGCGGGGACCGTCTTCATACGTCAGAATCTGACGTCTGTAGACGTCAGATTCTGAATTATAACGGCGGTCCCCCGAATGGTCGGAGACCATAACATAGGTATTCAAATGAACCGGAAATAACTAAGACATTTATGATGATTTCAAATTGAAAATAACTCTTCAGTCTGCTTGTTTCAATCAAATATAATTCAGAGTTGTAAGGGTTGAAGTGTTAATCACATTCACAGCATTTTTCAGCCTATTTCTTTTGCCTTCAAACAAGTATTATTATATGAAGACGAAGTGAGCATTAAATTTGCTAGTTTGCATTTGCTTTATTCAAATCGTGCATGCGCGTAATATTTACTTTGCATTGCATAAAGATTTTATGCGAGTACATTTTAATGGGCTAATATGCGAATATATATATGGCCAGTGGCAGTTTGCGCAGTGTATTATAATCATACAATGTACTTTGTGTTACGTCTATTGTTGCTGTATTATCGTATCAGTAATCAACATAGGGATATAATCCCCAAGATCGGCGTGCAAAGTTAAAAGCCAGTAACTGCTTACTTTTCAAGTGAGCTGTTATACTGCCTTCTGACTTTGCAGAGTAGCAAGGGCATGCCTTTATGTATTGTTACGTGACATTACAAAGCCTTGTACCAATAGGCCTGGGGTGCTTTAGGCATCAAACTGTTATCAGTGTGAACCCATTCACAATTATTGTTATAAGGCCTACGTGCTGATTAACCCCTTAAGTACCATGTTTTTTATATACTACATAATTATAGTAAAAAAAATATTTAAAATATTTAAAAGGAAAATGCTATATTTCATGGGGATGTTCTGTGTTTTTGTTTAGAAAGAGGGCATTGGTCACGCAACCTCCAGTTTCAAATGACGAGAAATATTCCTATCTGTGAAAACTACAGATTTTCCAATTAAATTTGTCAATTAATTGAGAATCTACCACAATATTTAACAGCCCTATAATCTCTTTTCATTTGATCTGAAATATTCATGAAAACGCAGGCTATATACGGGAATAGCAGGTCAAGGGTTAACCCTTATTCCGCTAGGGTAATTTATTTAAATTAGTGAGTGAAAATTATCCATATTTGTTTTATTTGAGACCAAACATTTGCAAAGTTGATGTTCAAACAGTGATTTGGATTCGACAAATAAAACACATTGAAAACGACTAAAACTAATTATTATTCGTGCTTTGCCGGTTATGTTTTTTTTCATATCGTGTGTCTAATCCTGTTTGACCATCATCTGCTATAACTACGTATCGTATGCGCTGAAGACATTTGGCGTAGGCCTACTTGATCGCTTCAGTGTACAGATCTTTAGACCTTATTTTATATTAAAAAAGCCAATATCTAATAAGGGAGAGCGGAGAAAACATCTAGGTGAAAGACACTGAACCTAAGTTAAATAGGGCGACGAAATAAAAAAAACTTTTGACTTATTTAAAAAAAAGTAGAGATAGCGACCAAAATTATCTCCCGAAATCAACTGTTTTTTTCGGAAACCGGCAACAATCCAATGCGCGGCCTAAATCTAATGCTAGCGCTCATCTAAAACAGAGAATAAAACATAGTAGCCTAACTGAAGCACCGACTATACATTACACTAAGCTAAAATATGCGAGATTTTTTTCCAAATGACTGATGCCACGTGTCTTTATATTAATAAAAACAAAAACCACGTAATCACTGTAATCAGGTAATGTGGAAGACACACAGCAACGTTTATTTCACCAGGGCTACACATTAACCCTTAAACCCTTTATAAAAACCTTGGGGACCAAAGGGTTTGTTTCAATTTGATATCACCAAAAATGTCTTATTCAGCTCTTTCCGATTCATTTGAATACCTATGTTATGGGTCTGGGCCATTAGAAATATGCTTTCTCTTACAGTCAGAATCTGACGTGTACAGACGTCAGAATCTGACGACTAAAGTCGGTCCCCGCACTGTAAGGGTTTACCCTTGAAGCCTTGAAATAGTTATTTATAGACCAAAAGACATCAGGGTTTTTTTAATTTTGGAATCATTATAAATGTCTTAGTGAGCTCTTTCCGCTGCATTTGAATACATATGTTATGGTTCTACGTCCATATTACATCTTTCAATTATTTCAGTGCGGGGATCGACCTTAGGCGTCATAATCTGACGTCTATTGACGTCAGATTCTGACGTCTAAAGTCGATCCCCGCACTGAAAGGGCTAGAGAGTGTTACAGTTTGACTGTGGTTAATTCCTAAGTGACACAGATACCCCCCCCCCCCCACCCCCCGATTTCGTTTTGTTTTCTCCGTGATATATAAATAATAATTATCTCCCTTCCAAAATATCAAGTCGTTTTCTACCTTGAATTTTTACTGAGCTCATAAGTCTAGTCATTTAAGTCGGCCTCAGGCTCTTGCATGAAGGTAATTATATCACAGCTTTGTAGGATTAATTAGGCTATATAAATACAATGAGTCATATCTGGATGTGTGTATAATTAAGTGCGCAAATAAGTTGAGGTGGCTTAAGCTCGTCTCTGAGTACAAGCTGATATAGGATTTATCCCAAACTATTGCCTAATATTCATGATATTAGGCGGATCAAAGCTTTAAAAATACTTAGCCGATAATACAGCTAAATCAGTTGTGTATATGACACATAATATGGTGCTAGGATAAAATAAGTAATTAAGGAAATGTGATTAATACACACCCCCCCCCCCCTCCCAAGCAACAACCGCCGATCAAATTAAGACTATTGATGTGGCATATTTGAATTCCAAATGGTATAATCCACCACACTGAAGGAGTTATAGCTTTAATTTGGGATATTATACATGAGTGTTTGAGAAAATCAAAACATTTTCATTCACCTTGAGATGAAAATTTTGAGAGCAATTCACACCTCAATGTGAATGGAAAGATGCGGAATATCTAGCTGGGATCAACTAAAAAGATGCAGAATATCTATAGCTAGGATGAACTCAAAAGATGCGGAATATCTAGGTAGGATCAACTAAAGAAGATGCGGAATATCTAGCTGGGATCAACTAAAGAAGATGCGGAATATCTAGCTGGGATCAACTAAAAAGATGCAGAATATCTATAGCTAGGATGAACTCAAAAGATGCGGAATATCTAGGTAGGATCAACTAAAGAAGATGCGGAATATCTAGCTGGGATCAACTAAAAAGATGCAGAATATCTATAGCTAGGATGAACTCAAAAGATGCGGAATATCTAGGTGGGATCAACTAAAAAGATGCGGAATATCTAGCTGGGATCAACTAAAAAGATGCGGAATATCTAGCTAGGATCAACTGAAAAAAGCGGAAAGTCCAGCTAGGATCAACTGAAAAAGAAGCGGAATATCTAGCTAGGATCAACTAAAAAGATGCGGGATATCTAGCTAGGATCAACTAAAAAAATGCGGAATATATAGGATCAACTAAAAAGATGCGGAATATCTAGTTAGGATCAACTGAAAAATGCTGAATATCTATCTGGGCTGAACTAAAAAGAAGCTGAATATCTAGCTAGTTTTAACTACATGTAAAAAAAGCAGAATATCCGGCTAGATTAAACTAGGAATTAGAGCGGAATAGCTTGCGAGATTAAACTAGAAAGGAGCGGTATGCCTAGCTAGGTTGAACTAAAAAAGAAGCGGAATATTCAGCGAGGATAAATAGAAAATAAACGGAATATCGAGCTAGATTAAACTAGAAAGGAGTGGAATATATATCTATATGTTTAACATGTTTGACTAAAAAGAAGCTGAATATCTTTCTGGACACATGTAAAAAAGCGAAACCTCTAGCTAGGCTTAACTAAAAGGAAGAGGAAGCTTAGGGGTGTTGTCAAGGTAAAAAATCAAAAAAATTGAAAAAAAACTCGAAAGTGAGTGGGTGGATCGAGCCAACTTGTGTTTTTTTTTGTACATGTTTAAAAAAAATGGCTAGGCGGGGGGGGGGGGGGAGTGGGTGCGGTCAGGCCAATCCAATTTGTTTTGTTTTTTATTTTTTCACTTGACAATACCCTTTAATGTGTTAATAAAGAAATACAAAACGAATATAATCGGGATCGGCGGCTGAGGGGTTAATGATATCATTAAAAATATAATCACGTAAAAATGACGAAATAAATATTTAATATGAATGTCAAATATATTTGTCATGGAAGAAAAAAGTGATTTACTAAATTGTAAAAATACATTTTAAAAAATGCGTAGGAAAGACTAAAAAAGACAATATCGTCCGTAAATTTTATAACGCGACAAAGATCCTACAGATAAATCCCTATGGTGGGCAGCCTGAGATTGCCATCGGCTGGTATCAAAATAATGTATATATGTCCGTAGCTATTGCCATTGTTGGTCCTTTAATACCCGCTAAGTACGACTGTAATCTTTTAAAATCTATTTCTTTAGCCGATCCTCAGTGGGGCTGAAATGAATGTTTAAACATCGCGATTTTATGACGTTTGGACTCGAATTAAACAAATAATGAGTAATCTTAACGTACTTAATGTTGTGTGTCGCGGTAGCGAGACACAACGTCAAGTTCGTAAATATTTAAATTACATGACTTTGTGCTGATGTAATAAGGGTTAGTTCGGCAGATAACGTTACTTGCCAGGTAACAAAAACATTTGGAAACATTTTGGAAAAAGTTGCACGAAGATAATTAAGACAATTATAATTTTTAGTGTCTAGAAAATATCCATGAAACACGTTGTTTAAAAGAAAACATCCCTAAAAACTTTATACAAACACTGTTATGATGCTATCATTTTTTCCAAAAATGGTTTGTTTCAATTGTTTTAAATTAATTATAGCGTTATGGAAACGTCGTTAAATTAGTAATGTTTTTTGTCTAACATTGAATTTTTTTTAGATTTTCTAGTCCCTACAAAATAATGTTTTAAATTTAAATTAAATGTCGATATCTGTCGATATCTACAAAATGTTTTGTGTCACTTGGATTAGTAGCTGTAATATAGCACCCGATATATAGGAGGCATTATTGTATAATCCAGAAAACACGAGACGTTAACCCAGCGTCGAATTGACATTGAGCCACCCTCTACGACGCTGGTCCAGCATCAAGCCAACATTGAACCAACGTTTCTTAATTGCAGGTAGATCTAAATAAATTTTGATGGTGAAATATTTTTTGGGAAGCTCGGAGTTATATATTATAAGCTGCGATCTGGTAATCGAGATTGATAAAAAAAATCGATTCCAAGATAAATAAAATATAATAGCTGTTTACTTGAAGAGTAAGGGCTGTTCCAGTAAAAATCCGGGCTCCCCCCATGGACGGCAATTGGAAAACTACCCCCACCCCTCCCGGAAATCTTGGTCCTTGGGTCACCACAGAGCCCGGATTTCCGTAGTTTTTTAGCACCACACTCCCCGTAAATTTCTCATGGCTCAACATAGTTTTTATTTACCACTCCATGGATTTTTGTGTAAAGGGGGGCGGGGATATGAAGCATTCATGTCATTTGTAATACAGAAACAATGCGATTGTCATTTATAGATCTACTGTCGTTTGAATTTGTGTATTAGACCTACAATACATGCCAGAATATGCGCCCACCACCGCGGATTTCAGTTTGCTGAGTAGCCTACCACCACCCACCTCGGTCGGAAATATAGTTTACTGTCAAAAAACCACACACACCGGAAAAGTGTCAATTGAAACCCACCACCCCCTCCGGAAAAAAAACGATTGCCGTCCATGGGGGGAGCCCGGATTTTTGCTGGAACAGCCCTAAGCAGTTACTGTAGAGCCTACCTATTGGCTGTGCATAGCAGTGCAAATCTTCATGAAGTTCACTATGAATAATCAGATAATGGACACACCTCTATTTCTTTAATTACTGGTGGCTATAGGCAACCACAGCCTTCACAAACACGACAAATTAAACCAACGTTGGCTTATTGTTGGGCAAGCGTCGTAGATGCTGGTCCAACAATAAAACGTCTTGTCTTTTCTAGGAATATCAAACAAATCATATCTACAGACAACATCACCTTGCACCCTGATGAACCTAAGATAATCTGCAAACTAACCGAAAAGACACAACACAACTGGCTGATTGATATCTATCCTAAAATAGCCCCATTCCACAGTGCCCTCAATATGGGGGTAGCAAGCACGTCAGAACTTTATTATGATCTGATTGACATGATTAATGATTGAAAAGATGCACTGAATGGTGAAACGTGGTTTGTAACTGGGCCTGATTGATATCGGATTAGTCTTGATCCTACAAGGACGACAAGGACGATTCTCATCTATTCTTTACTGTCTCACTAATCCCTCTATATTTTGTCGAAACTGCGGCACAAAACCAACATTTAGTAAACGCGTACATTAAGTTCTTATCCGGTGAACATGAAACATTGCCTAATGTTGGTTTAATGTTGGTCCAGCGTGCTCGACGCTTGCCCAACAATAAACCAACATTGATATACCTATGTTATATGGGTTTAAATCCATCATAAATATTTTACTCTTTCAGTGCGGAGATCAATTTTATGGACGTACTATGATGACGTCTAAAGTCGGTCCCCGCGCTGAAAGGGTTAAGCCGATGTTAGACCAATTAAAAAGCCACTAAATTCATACGATATTTTGTATTAGACGCTAAGCTGATAACCTTAAATGAAGTTATATGTCCTAATTATGTCAATTTTTCATAAAAAAATGAACATATAAAAAATGAAAA
The DNA here is from genome assembly GCA_964017125.1 of Flabesymbios commensalis. NCBI lineage: Eukaryota > Metazoa > Annelida > Polychaeta > Terebellida > Flabelligeridae > Flabesymbios > Flabesymbios commensalis. The sequence goes on along the minus strand of OZ024913.1, from coordinate 27,208,125 downwards.
ACAAGGACAAACAAGACTGTTAAAACCTGTTCTATATCAATATATTACGTGTTTTTTTCGTTTAAATCTCTGACAAAACAATTAAAATCTTCTGATCAGGCATTCAACTAAATATATTAATAGTAGGCATAATAGATTGTAGGCCTACACTAAGTAAAACAAGGTAAACTATGCTTAATGTGTTGCCGAGCACGCTATCCATTCCGGTCACGGAGGCTTACCACAATATTTAAGGGCCATTTTTTTTTTAAATGAGCAATAACGGTAAAGACATTTTGGAAAAAAATAATTCTGATTTTGTGAATTTAAATGTTATGTATGCATATAGGATACTATGCCAAGCATCAGTGTGCAATATCCAAGCAGCACGTTATATATTAGCACTTTTAGAAACATTAATAGAAATATGTTTTTGTCTTTACCGGTATGGCCTAAATAGAAGGCAATTTTTTATTTAAAGACGGTTTTGAACCGGGAAAAATATTGCTGTAACGGTGAAGAAAAAAAAGGTAAATAAAAAGGTGTTATAAGCTTTATATAGCAGGCCTGGTTTTCAGTATAATTGTTTGTAGACTTAAACATTATGACTAAAGGGACATTGAATTACCACAGAACTTACGTTTTAAAATAGTATTTGTCTTTACCGTTGTCTTTACCGTTATAATGGCAAAGACAAATCATTATAACGGTAAAGACACACTATTTGGCATAAAACAAACATTTTACAAGATATGTGCATATATTTGACTTCGCAAGGTTGTTTTCTTCATGTACTGATTACAAGACTAATCTAGAACAGCTATTTAATTTTTCAACCAAGGTTATTAGACACACTATAAAGACATCCTATTGCTGTGACATTTTATTTGCGACATCCTATTTTACACTTATATTGCATTTATCTTTATCCATACATCAAATCTTGTTTATAATTAATAAAATAATTGACTAGATCCGGGAATTTATGTGCTAGAGCCATCTGGTGAATACTTGCAGAACTAATAGGCGTTATGGGTTCGTGTTAACAGTAAAGACATTTGCATTCCAAAACCTAGACGACGGCTTAATATTGAATGACTGGTGATTCAGTCACTTTTTTTTATACAGATTTCATTTTATTATCAAGAAAAGACATTTTAGAAATAAAGCCAGCCTGTCATGAATTGCAATAACGTAATTCTATGACATTATCAAGTTTTTAAAAAATCGCAAACTCATTTCGGACACCTGAAAGTGGAGACAAATCAAGCTTATTATATCGAATAAAAATTTGATTTTTCAAGATAAATGCTTGTAAAAAAAAATCTGAGTTTTAAATACATCTCTTCAACTTGTAAACTTATGCATGCCTAACGCAGTAGGCAAACGCAGAGATGATAACTACTGTTGATCTGACCAGAACGGAACACGACAATCCATGATTGGATTGGGGCAGTAATGGATTGGTCAGCACAGGCAAAGGTCAGCCGAGCCATCAAGGCTGATGGACTGGCGACCGTCGCCACGAAATGTATGTTAACTAAATGTGCCGATTATGATCATGTATGATTAGATGTTAAATCAATGTTGTGATTATGATGATGTAAAGTGCATATAAGTGACGGACGTCGATGCGGGGAGTGATGCGGGCATGGTACGAGGTTGAGGCGGGCCAGAGTGCTGTCACAGGCACGATGGTGCGCGCTCTGGTTTAGAACCAAGTGGTTTTATGTTCTCTGCCACGTTGGGTAGAGTCAACTGACTATGTAATCGTATCTGTATATTATATGTGGTCCACACAGTGAGGAGAAATAAACACGACGTTTTTTTAGAGAAGGACTTTGTTGAATGAGCCTGGAGTCTAAGATTGAAAACCAACTCTTCGCCGTCCGCCGTGTCGTGTTGGCGTCGGGATGGCGTCAAGGGTTGACGTCACTTTTCAAACTGATTAGATGATAACAATAATGAAATAATGCAAACTTTTTGAAAAAATGTTGAAGACATGTCTTTACCGTTTTTGCTCAAATATTTTTAAAATGGCCCTTAATCATTACGAGTAGACCTAAGCGGGGAGGATTTTTTCTTTGAAATCTAAGTATCAGAGCAGGGGACGAACCCGCGATCACTGGCTTCCAAGGCAGGGGACTTTAACCAGTCCACCAGTGCCCCGGCTTTTTTGTATACAGTCATCACCCTCCGCATCACCCTCCGCATATATGTAGAAAAGTGTTCTGCTTTCTAGCTTGCTCTATAAGCAATATAAAAAATAGAATCTGATTCCATTTTCCTTGCTCTAATAAAGCAGGATATTCCTCAACTAAATTGTTAGAAAGCGAGCCCTTTTCTTAAAAATAAGTTGGTGGATAGGTCCTATCGCAGATTTAAAGGATAACATTTGAACAGGTGAAATAATGATTTGATGTATCAGATACATGCATGACTGCGCAGACATGCACAGCCATTCATATGTACATACACAGGGCATGAAATAAAGATTGTTAGCCTGGTTGTCCGACGGACCACCAGGTCAACTTTTCAGGTTGTCCGCAAGATTTTTTATTTATTGGACAATATATATTTTTAAACACAAATTGACCTGGTAGGCTCAATTTGATGCCGATATTGTGTGAGCAGCCATCTATTTCACTTAAAGTAGGCCTACACATCAAATCAATCCTAATTCGTACAAAAGAAACACGACTGTCTTTGCTAGGTGGCATAAAAGCCCGTAAGGGGCCACCATTCAATGTAGAGGGGGGGGGGGAGTATTTAAAAAAAATATTTTGAGACTAAATTCTCATGAAATAAATAGCTTTTTAAAGGACATGCTGTTAAGTAATATTTAATGGTACTTGAAAAAAATGTTTCCTCCCTTTGCTAGGCGCATCATTAAATTATGTTCAAAATTGTGAAGGCTCGCTTAGCTCGTCTCCTTATGGCCCAGTCACACTGAGCCCATTCACACTACGTTCTGCAGAACTGGAGTAGAACGATGAGAAACGTATTAAGAATGGAATGGATGTAGTACACACCGAATACAATGATCGTATTAGGACGGGATGGTGGTTCAGAACGTCAAACATGTTTAAAATCCGATCCCGTTCTACCCGTTCAATATATGACTGGGTAAGGACTGGGTAAGGTCGTACTTCGAATAAAATTACCGTACTGGAAACGGAATTGTCGTACTGTGAATGTGGAACAAACGGAGCTGAACGTCGTGCGAACCTGGACAAATAGGACTATATGAGCCAGCACCGATGATGTTACCTTTTACCCCGTCATACCCGCTACTCGTTTTTACTACATTTCAACTACATCTACCCGTTTGCAGTCGGATCAGCAACGTTATTAATATAAATATATAGAGCATATTAGTGATGCTCTCCTCATTTGGCAATACAATTTCTGGCTTATAAATATGTTATATTTTAGAATGGAGCAAATGCAAGTGTTGTCAACACTAAATATGTTGAATATTAGTTTTCTATAAATGATGGGGGAAGCAGAGCGACAATATAAAGAGATCTGAAGACAATGTGAAAAATAAAAAAACCAAGAAGAGCTGAGGAGAATTTATAGCAGATCGGAATGCAACACACCCAGAAGCCCGTTTTGATCCTGTTAAAGACTGCCCAAGAACGCAAGTAAAAACTGTGCAGAAACAGCCTAGAACGGCCCTAGAACAGGCTGAAACTTACTGGGAACGGGGTTAAACGGGAACAGGATGGATTGAAATTTGTTAAGAACGGACTGCGTTAAACGTAACGTATTTCCGTTCTAAACGTTGTGCGAGCGTTGTACAAACTGTCTGCAATCGTAATGCACTTACTTCAAGCTGTGTTGTGTCGCAGTAAAAGACTAAATTGCACGTTCCAACCCGTCCTTATCCCGCTTCATGAAATTTTCATAACGGGAAGGAACGCTCTTCGAACTGGTTCAGTGTGACTGGGCCATTAACTCACACATCAATACTGGAAATGAGTCCAGATATTGGTGGTCAATACACACACTCAAAAGCCGCGCGTGTACTGTCACCGTCACCGACCACACCTGTACACTTGCCTGATGAAACAGCAGCCTGGGCAAAAGCGCTTCACGCAAGTCTTTGTGAGAGAATGACAACATTTGAAAGAGTTATTAACGCTGCTGTAGATTTCGCCGCGGATACTGCGACAGAGGCTTTTGAAGCAACGGGAATCAATGAGGTTGAAATCAACAAAATCAATGAACGATGTGAGTACTTTGAAGAAAAACTACACCGAGCTGAACAATATAACAAAAAACTTGAACAAAAGGTGATTGACCTAGAGTCATACTCAAGACGGGACAATTTATTATTTTATGGCCTAGATAAAGAAAAGGGAGAAAATGCACATGCGTGTGAAAATAAAATACGAAAAATTATATCGGACCTTGGCATTGAAAACGTCGGAGATATGAAATTAGTTCGCTGCCATAGAAAAGGTTAATTTCTGAAAAATAGAACACGACCAATAATTGTGAAATTCCACTGGGCAGGCGATATCAAAAAAATCATGCAGGCTAAAAAAAGTAAACTACCACGAGAAAGCAAAATCTTCATATCTGAGGACTGGCCAGCGGAGGTGGACGACAGACGAAAAGTATTGAAACCAATTTTTCGCCGTGCATTGAACACAGATCACTCAGCTCGTTTGATTGCTGACAAACTGTACGTAGACCACAAACTGTATACGATTGATACGATTGAATCACTCCCGGAAGATCTTAATCCCACATGCACTTCTACTCAATATAAAGGAGAATATGTCGCCTTCTGGGGTCAATTTTCACATTTTTCTACTTTCCACAAACAAACTTTTGAAATAAAAAACAACCAATATTGCACAGTAGAACAAGCCTATCAACACCAGAAAGCTTTGTTCTTCAAAGACATCCCAGCTGCAGCGCATATTCTGTCTGAGTCGGACCCTGTAAAATGTAAATATTTAGGCAGAAACATTACTGAATTTGATAGTGAGAAATGGAACGACAAATCTACAAATATCATGAAACAAATTATTTTTGCTAAATTTTTCCGGAAATTCCACACTGAAACAGCGACTGCTTGATACCGGAGATAAAACATTATGTCAGGCCAGTGTGAAAGACACTGGGGCATTGGCCTAGATATGAAACAGGAGACCATCTGTGATCAATCTGCCTGGAAGGGACAAAATCAGTTAGGCCAGGCTCTGATGAAAGTGCGCGACGAACTGAAAGCTGTATACACTCGATCATATATTTTTCCCTACGATTAGAAGTGTGAGGTCAGTACCACTATTTTAAATAAATATTCAAATACTAGCTATATTCATTATGATCTAAATTTATACACCTAAGTCACTTCACTACAACTAGACTTTTGAGGTAGTTAAGTGACTAAGAATTATCCATCCTGCTTTATGCAATTATTGAACAACTAAATTTGTTACGCATAAAATATTTCAATGATCAAGATCTGATCTAAATACAATGACTAAGATTCATAAAATTTGATGTTCAAGGTGCACATTTAATAAATTAATAACTATGTGTATTTTACTTCGTAACTATATATTTTTTCTTTGTTTTTTTGAGACTGCATATTAAAGTGAGAATATTTTAATTTGTTTTGTTATTTTAGACAGGCTTCTTCCGTACATATTACGGTTTAATTTGGAGATATCAGTCTTATTTAATGTACTTTATTAAATATTGTATATGCTGCTGTCTAGTTCCTGGATCTGTTGAGGGTATGCCCACATTCAGTTGGTATGCCCTCATTCAGTTTGGTTGTCAGAGACTGTAGGTCTATCGCGATTATTGTTTCTCTTCAAAACATATAATTCACGTTGTTTTTTGATGTATATAAGGTGTATGCGTTTATCATGTTTATTGTGATATCAGGGCGGGGGCCCTAGGGTAGTGGTTAGCACCGCTGCCTTTCACGCCAGGGTTCGGGGTTCGGTTCCCGGACTCGGCGGTTTGAAAGAAACAAAAATGTTTCTTCCCCATCCACGTGTGAAAGTCAGTATTGCGGGGAGCCTCCGTGACCGAGAGGTAGCGTGCTCGGCCTCAGACCGCCAGGGCTCGAATTTCGAATCCTGTGTCTGGAGGACAGTGTCATCTCAATCATCTCACCATCCTCAGGAGGCTCTCCTGGCCCAGTTTAGCCTATATGGGCACAAAGGTGGCCTAAAGCCCGATTCATTTCATTTTTATTGTGATATCAGATGTCTAAATGTCTAAATATAAAATATGATCAAAATATACTTGAGATATACTTAGTCATTAAACAAGCTTTTTTCTGTCTTTTTTTTTATATATATATTTCTCTCTAAATGCACACTTTCATTCGTTTAAGGCTGAAAATTTCGTTAGGATGAAATTTTATTTAAAATATGAATATGTTTTCCCTTGAAAATACTGCCAAAAATTGTGTTATGATGAGATTTAATTTATTTAAATTGGAATATGTTTCCGCCCCCTTAAACATGTTAAAATTACTGTTAACCGGCATACGTTATTTGTCTTAGTGGAGATATAAATTATTTTAACTTGATGAATATTATTTAATTAAAAGATTTAAACAAAGAGAAAATGTGGGCAAAACGCTGCCATTGGGGCTATTTTGATTTTTGTATATAATCAGCCTAAACCGGGAATGTTACTTTACTTGTGAATGTACGTTATGAAATACTTTGTATGGTGCTTTTACAGTTATATATTCTTCGATTCCTCTGTGGGTATATATGCTCTTATTCAGTCAAATTATCAGAGATGGCATGACTATTATTGTTTCTCTATCATCTAATGTATCAGACCTTGTTGTTTCCATCAACTCAAAAATAACTGTGCGAGTTTCTTTCAGTTTCAAATGAAATAATAAACAAAATATACACTTGAGATACACAACTATAGTAACATGATATACAACTATTAAAGTAAATGACAACTTGACAACCAAAAATATTGTGACCGGATGATAATTAATTCATATTTCAATTTATTTTGTTATTTTAGACAGGCTTCTTCCGTACACAATAAGGTTTAATTTGGATATATCAGTCTTATTTAATCATGTTAATGTACTTTATGAAATATTGTATATGCTGCTATCTAATTCCTGGATCTGTTGAGGGTATGCCCACATTCAGTTGGTATGCCCTCATTCAGTTTGGTTGTCAGAGACTGTATCGCGATTATTGTTTCTCTTCAAAACATATAATTCGCGTTGTTTTTTATGTATATCAGGTTTATTCGTTTAGCATGTTTATTGTGATGTCTGATGTTTAAATGTTTTCTTAAATACACATATTCTCATTCGTTTGAGGCTGAAATTTTATTTAAACTTGAATATGTTTTCCCTTAAAAATACTGCCAACCGGCAATGCTATATATCCTAAGATATAAAAATGCGTAATTTTTTTTATTTTTTTCCAGGTCATATTTTCAATTGTTTAAGGCTGGAAATTGTGTTATGATGAGATTTATTTTATTTAAATTTGCATATATTTTTTTCCTTAAAATCACTGTTAACCGGCATACGTTACGGCATACAATTTATCTTATTGGAGACATAAGAATGCATATTTTTTGTTTATTTTAATTCCATATTATTTATGTTTTTCATACTCTAGGGTCAAGACAGTCCTGACCTATAAACAGGCCATTTATTGCACTTGTCACTATGTCATGTACCGTTTATACGTTGTTGTATTGGCATCTGCTTGCCTGCACGCATGGTTGGAAATCAAACGATTTGGAATCATGTGGGTGGTCAGCAGTTGTCGGTACGAGTGCATTTCCTGGTCAACTCATTGTGGGCCATGACATGTACACTAGTCTGCTGTTTGTGACACAATGTATCCTAAATAGCAGACGCATTTGTGTGCAGAAACTGTTCACCCCTCTCGTGACTCTTATATATTGTATCAGACTACCAATGCTTGTTCAACCTGTGTACACATCAACTATACTTGAATGCAATATGCATAGCTTTTTAAACACTATATGGAATGCATTTCTCGAAATGGTTGTCTTACAACCTCATTATACACTAAATATAAATGGCTGTTTCGTAAATGATAATTTAATGACTGATATTTTTTATGGTAACCAAGATAATTCTTTATTGACTATACTTGATTCAATTGAAGACACTGAAAACGAAATAAAAGTAAATTATAAATCACCGTATATGGATACTGCCAATTTAAAAACTTTTTTGGAAAAAAATTAAAACAAATTTCACAGTTTTAAGTACAAATATAGCTAGTATTAATGCAAAATTTGACGAGTTATTTTTATTTGTTGAAAATTTAAAACAAAGTAACTTACAATTTAGTGCTATAATAATACAAGAAAGTTGGCTGTCACAAAATGATGATGTAGCGTTGTTTAAACTGGATGATTATACATGTATATCACAAGAAAGAATGTCCAGTACCCGAGGTGGACTGATGATATATTTACATATTAGCTATAGTTATTCAAATCTATCGATTTATGAAAAGTCAGATATCTGGGAAGGTCAATTTATTAAAGTTTCGGGCGGAAATACATGTAGTAATATAATACTAGGAAATATATATAGACCCCCTAGAGATACAATAGATAATTATAGTACATTTAATAATCAATTTAGTCAGGTATTAGATAAATTAAATACATTCAATGCTGAAGTAATAATAGGAGGCGACTTTAATATTAATTTACTTGACATATTAAAACGTAATATAGTTAGTGATTATTTTAATCTTATAATTTCTCATAGTTTTCATCCACATATAATATTGCCCACTAGGATATCGAGACGTAGTGCCACACTTATCGATAATTTCTTAGGGAGAAATTCAGAAAAGCTTACTCGTGCGGCATCAGGTATATTAATAGATAAATTTTTAGATCATCAACCATATTTCATAAGCATAGAGGGTAACCATTCTTATAACAAACAACCTAAGTACATTAAAGTTTCAAACCAGAGTCCCGAAAATATTGAAAAATTCAAAAATGAGCTAATATCTGCAGACATTTTAGGTAATATAGATCAAAATCCCGAAGCTGATCCTCAGATAAATTATGATACTATGTCTTCTATTATTGAAAAGAATAAAGACAAATTTTTACCTTGCAAAAATATAAAGTTTAATTCTCGAAAAAATATGAAAAATAGTTGGATTAGTTATGGTATATTAAAGTCTATCAAATTTCGCAATGAATTATGCAAAAAGATAAAAAAAGTGATTCAAATACAATCGAATATGATATCCTCTCCACCAATTTAAACACATACAATAAAATATTAAAACGTAGCATTAGAATGGCAAAACAAAGACATTATCAAAACATATTCAATATTTACAGTGGTAATGTGAAGAAAACATGGTCAATGATTAATGATATATTACACAAAAACAAGCAAAACACAAAATTACCTATCCATTTTAAACACGAAGAAAAGAAAATTTCAGATAAAAAAGATAAAGCAAATAAATTTAATGCGTGCTTCACAAATATAGGCAAAAATCTTGCGGACAAAATTGAAGAAGTTCCACATAGACACTTTAGCGATTACTTAGTATCAAAACCTAATACTAAATTTGAATTTCAACCAGTTGAAATAAAAGAAGTAAATAAAATAATCTCCCAATTAGATTCTAAAAGCTGTTCAGGTTATGATAGCATTTCCAACATATTAATTAAATCAATAGTGGAGATCATTTCAAAACCCCTTACTGTTATAATAAACCAATGTTTAAAAATTAGCATATTTCCAAATCAGCTAAAAAAAGCCAAAGTAGTTCCGATTTTCAAATCAGGAGATGACACTTTATTTACAAACTATCGACCCATATCACTTCTACCATCAACATCTAAGGTTGTAGAACGAGTTATTTTTAATCATTTGTATGCTTATTTTGAAACAAATGGACTTTTCTATGGAAGTCAATGTTGGTTTCGTAAACGTCACTCAACCGAATTTGCCGCATTGGAATTAGTTGATAAGTTACTAAACATGATGGACAAGGGACAGGTGACTCTGGGAATTTTTCTGGACCTCTCAAAAGCGCTCGACACGTTAGATCACAACATCTTGATAAAAAAGTTGGAATTTTATGGCGTTTCTGATGGTCCAGGAAAATTGCTTGAGAGTTACCTGTCAAATAGAAAACAATTTGTAGTTTTTGATGACATCAATTCACAGGTTTTGGATATAAAAACAGGTGTTCCCCAGGGATCCATTTTAGGACCGCTGTTGTTTTTAATTTATATAAATGATAATGTTAAATCAAGTAACTTTTTTAAATTTCTACTATTTGCCGATGATACAACACTTTTTGCACCCATTAACACAAATAACAAGGAAACTGCTAGCATGATTAATATGGAGCTAGAAAAAATTATTACATGGTTAAAACTCAATAAATTGTCTTTAAATATTTCTAAGACAAAATTTTGTATATTCCATAAAGTACAACGTAAAGTATCAATTCCGGAAATACAAATCGAAAATACTGTTATTGGTAACACAAAAGTGGTAGATTTTTTAGGATTCAGATTAGATGAGAATTTAAATTGGAGCGATCATATAGGGAAACTATCCTGTAAACTTTCAAGAACCCTCGGAATTATCAATAAAATGAAATTTGTACTTCCCAGGAATGTTTTACTCCAGTTGTATAACTCGCTATTCTTGCCACATGTAAATTATGGCATTTTAATCTGGGGACATAACAATGAAAGAATTGAGAAATTACAAAGGAGAGCAGTAAGATTTATAACACAAAGTAAATATTTAGCACATACGGATCCAATTTTTATCAAACTTAATCTTTTAAAAATACAGGATATATTTAAACTTAATCAGTTAAAATTGTATTACGGGTTTACCGGATTATTTTCAAAACTTGAATTTTATCAGGCAATCCAGATATAACACTATACGCTGTGATGATTTGACTCCAATGAAAGTGAATCATGTATTTGCCACCAAATGTATTTCTCATAATATTCCCAATTTAATAAATCGGTTACCAAACGAAATTCGAGACAAATTTCTTACTCATAGTTTTTCAGGTTTTGTATTGTATACCCGTAATTATTTTATTAAAATGTACCAGCCACAATGTTTAATTGAAAATTGTTATGTATGCAATCGATAACATTCTAGAATAAAATAATTATACTTTGTCATGTAAGGTTACCCGGTCACGAGTCGGGTGAACTAGTTTCAGAATCATTGAATATGCTCTGTCTCGACCTCTCATTTGCGGACTTAAATGTCCACATATGAGATGTCGTGGAGTCTCACATAGTTTTTTGCACATATGATATATATAAATATAAATGTTCCGATATCATATCAGCAGTCTAGAGGTCAAGTGCGCCACCTCGGCGCTGGGTCGTGCATCAGTGTTGCCGGCTTCGTGCGTGTTTTCGCCGGCTAACCCACAAATATTTTTTTCTCTGTGGGTTGGCCGGGGGACGGCGTACGGGCTGTTGTGATTTATCCGGTGCATGTCTGGCGTCGACGTGGCGCGCTTGATCCATGCAACCCTGGTATGTTCATGTTTTGTTGAATTTTGCTTATTAAATATGGTGGCTTGCATGATAGCGATCAAATTATTGATCTTAATGCAGGTCTTTGTGAAGAAAGCATCAAATTTGGCAGACGTGTAGACTATATCATGGGGAAAATTTTAAGATTTGGAGCCACTCAAATTTCACCCCTGGTGTCGGCCATTTTAGGTTTTAAAATGGCGACTTCAGACTATTAAAAATTATAAATATGTTTGCTTCTATATCCACTAAAGAGCTAATTTTAATGTCTGAGGCATACTAGAACCTTCCCTTGCCGCTTCCATCTTAGATTTCCAGATGGCGGTTTTTGCAAATCTCTCACATGCTACTTTTTTCGTTCCCTTATACTATGTTTTATTGCGTGGGCTATATATACATGATATACATATAATCTTATTTTTGGTCACCAATGAAGTAAATACTTTCACTTAAACAATTAAAATAATTCTTAACATGATATAATATATAATTAGTAGATATTAAGTGTATAACTATTATACGTTCAGCGAGAGGAGTAGCAGTGAGAGAAGTAACAAGAAAAATATCATGTTATCTCAACATCGTCATCAGATATACAATAATTAATGTCATCAGATATAGGCCTACATTAATTAATGTTGGTACGTGACATTTATGCTCATGAAAAAAACACAACATAAGCTAATGGATCAAGCTCTGACTCTAAACGATCAGTGAAAGCGTCATTTCGGACTAATAGTACACAGAGTCTGTGGACTAACGTTACTTCTTTAATTTAACAGAGGGTGATAGGTCTATATAATAATATTACCATGTAGGAGTGAATAGAATAGAATAGAATCTTATCGACCCGCTGCGAGCTAATTAGCAGCTGTCTGTGGTGACCTGCTCCGCAGGGCTACAGCGACTCCAAGCCTCCATGGGCCTGGAGAAGCGAGCATCCACCTATTTCCCCACTCCCGTACCCCCTCCCACCTTCTAATTTTTATATCTACTTTACTCCCCCCGCCTATTTTGCTTTAATGGGGTCCACACCCTTAGATCAGTCCCTCTCCCTCTTCTGTGTTTCTTCTCTGATCATGAGTTATACACCCAGTTAACCTGAAAGTCCGCATAGCACCAGATAAATCTGGGTACAGGACTCCCACGGCCTGGCGAGTGCTTGTTCAACTACAGTAGCATTTCTTCAGCTATTGGAGCTCTTCTTCTGGTGTTCAGCGAGTCTTTCAGTGTTTTCTACCCCCCAGTTAACCTGAGAGTCCGCATAGCACCAGATAAATCTGGGTACAGTGCTCTACAGAAGATAACGCCCTGAGACACCTGGTGAGTAGAGTGGCATTAGCGGTGTATGTATTCACGCTCGCTAGATGGCGCATTTGTATTTGCAACGCTCTTCGAGTCACTACCCTGATTCATAAACTATTAAAATTTTAAACTCTTGCCTTTTTTAAGCAAATAAAATTTAAAATATTGTACTAAATTTATATAAAATTCTTACTGAAGTAAAACATTTAATTTATCTTTTTTAAAAATTTCTCAGTATACAATAATCTGTAATCTTCTTTTATACGGTGAACCACATTTTGTTTGTCCACCTTCACATAGTGCCGGTGATCGCCGCTGTAATCAAATTTCTTTAATAAATGGCAAATAGGCTATAGAAATAAAAGATGTGCAATGGAACACATTCTCAGACTAGCTGATGATGCGCACATAGCACATAGCCGTCACCATAAAGGAGCTGCAATCTTTATAGATGTAGAAAAAGCTTTTGATTCCGTATGGCACAACGGACTAAGATATAAATTAATGAATACAAATTTACCAGATAAAATAGTAAGATTAATGTCTTCATTCATAACTGACAGGAAAATTTCAGTCAAAATAAATAATGAGACTTCGGACAAAATTTCACTTAATGCCGGCACACCTCAGGGCTCGGTTCTCAGCCCACTTCTATTCCTAATATATGTAAATGATATTCCAATAGATCCCTTCAGTAATACAGTAGGGGTCTCTCAGTTCGCAGACGACCTGGGATTTTGGACTTTTGCTAAAAGTGAAAAAACAATTAAATATAGGCTAGCCAAAGTTTTATCAGACCTAGAAGCATGGTGCTCCGAGTGGAGAATAAAACTAAATGCTAAGAAAACGCAGCTTATAATGCTTAAAACTAAGAAAAATATAGAACTAGAACTTTTTGGCGAAAAACTCACTGCAGTACAGCAAGCAAAATTGCTAGGAGTAACTTTAGATAAGAAACTTACTTTTAATGCTCATATAGATGAGAACGCTAAGAAAGGAAGGCAACGCCTTGGTCTGCTCAAACTCCTGAGCGGCTCAAAGTGGGGCTGTAAACCAAAAACACTAATGAGACTATATAAAAGTTATATACGTCCAGTATTAGAATACGGCGCTCCAGTAATTTTAGGAGCGTCAGAAGCGTATATCAAGAAACTTCAAATCATTCAAAATAAGGCCATCAGAATAGCCTACAAATTGGATCCACTTTCGCACACTGAAGATATTCATAAAATTGCTAAGATCGATCTGATCAAAGATCGATTCCAAATTTTAACGTATAAATTCATAGATTCGCTCAAAGAGCATTCAGATCTCTTCAAACTTCAAAATGAATTAAGAGCTTCAAGAATTAAAAGAGGGCATAAAACACATTTGGACAAATTAATATCAGAATATACCGAAATTTATGATGAAAATTGAGACTGCTGTTTGAATGCGGCTAGAGTTGTGTCAATGCCGGTCCGGCGTCAACAGCGTTGGGCCGACATTGACGCAACACTGGCAGCGCTGGCAGCATGGTGAGTGACAGAAACACCGAAGTGCTTTCACAGTGTGGCTACCGCGGTGCCAATGTCGGTCCAGCGCTAACAGCGCTGAGCCGGCATTGGCGCGACGCTAGCGGCGCTGACAAGCACTCGTGAGTGTGATAACAGCGTTGACGCGTTGACGGGCCAACACCTTCGGCGTTGGTCAGCCACCGCGTCACGATAACAACAGACGTCACAGTCTGTTGTCACTCACCACATGTCACCGCAGGGGGTGATAATCAACATAATTGTCGCCCCCCGCGAGGACTGTCATGGTGAGTGAAAGCAAGGGTTTAAATCCCCTGGTGGCTCTGAAAAGAGAACAAGCGAACTTTCTTAATTTCACAATTAAGATGACACGCTTCTAGGAATTTTCTATTTCTCAAATTATCAACTTTAGACACCTTTTAGACCATTCCACCCAAATTCAATGAAATTCCATAACTCTGACGTTCTTTCTCAGGGTATGCGGGAGTATGGCGATGGCACACAGACAGTCAGGCAACAACACGAGGTAAATTGATCACATTTGATCCAAAATTCAGAACGCAATTTTAAGTATGTCAAACATACTAAGTGAACTTAAGTGTACACGAGAGACATAGGTTTAATAAAAGAAATGTCTCAAATGTTCATTTAAAGGATCTGTCAAAACTAAAACTTTATCGGCCTTTTCCATCCAGATTCCAAGAGTTAAGACACGAGATATAGGGTAGCTACCGGCTGATTCAACACCTCATTTAGACCACCGCGACCCTCTGTTCGCCGAGGGCGCATCAAAATTAATTAAATTCTAAAATGCTTCTGTTTCCAGGTTCCTTGCCTCCCTTGCCAACCAGACATTTTCTAATGAGTATTATATACTAATGAAATATTTGGATAGGCTAAGAGAAAGCTTTCATACAAGCTTCGAATGCCTTAATCCCACTCTCAGCACCCTTCGGGTGCTAGGGTTCACTCAGTCAGTAATCAAGCATACTTACCTGGTACAGGGGACACCGTGATCACGTAGGCGGTTCCTCCAGAGTGAGGCCTTTCCATTGCACTTCGGTTTGGCTGACCTTTGCGATTACCCCAAATGTGGGTAACTCGAGTACGTAATTTTTGGTAGTGGGGGACTGCGTTCGCGCTATCCCCTGAAAAATATTATGTGTGATTGAGTTTCGGCCAGTTTAATACTAAGATCACTTGAGTTGTGGGGGATTGTCCGAACGTTTTCTTTTCACATTCTGTAGTCTTCAGTTGTATTCGCTCTCACTCACCCCTGAATGCGATGAGGCCTTTTCCACCTATTTGAGCACCTTTCTCCACGAGACACCCAATCGTCGGCCCCTCCACCAAACTTTCAAGCTCTGCCTAAAATTATGAAAGTGATACATGTAGACTAGAACAAATAGTTTTTATTGCAAAAAATATGTTACCAGACATTTTAAATTCAAGCATACCATAACATACATACAGACACAAATAACGTTCTGAATTACATTTCTTCTCAAAATTACTTATTATTTTTCAAAATGAAGCCACATATTTTCGGTGCATTTTCGTTCATAAGGTCTCACCACCCCAAATGCCAGTCCCATTGAAGCACATGTAAACTGCCTCAATTCCGCAGGCCGCTTTCACCATTTTTCACCCTATTAGATATTTAGTGTGACATATCAGGATAAAGCTTGAGTTGTCCTTGTTCGAAAACAGGCCCGCTATGGGTATGCTTACCAGACAGATTTTGAGCTACACCCCCTAGCGTGTAAAAAGGTCACCACTGTTAAAATTGGGCTATAATCCGTACTCACTTTCACAGAACAGACACACATCATTTTAACCCACTGTGTCCCTGCGAGGTTATCATGAAACAGTTATATCTGATATCCCTGAAAAAGACGATAACGTGTGCTTATTAAGTATTCACAAAATTATAACTTCTTTGTATTTTATTTTGTTTCAATAGAGGTTGGAACAGCCGCATCAAAAATATTTTGTGTGATGATTCCATCATTAGTAGACACCTCCCTGGATTTCGGCTTATTTAGGGTGGTGAGACCATAAGTAGTCATGTGTTCCAAGGGCCTATGAGAGCTGCTGCACCAAGTTCATAGGTAGATAATTAGGGGGATTATATCGATACAAAACCACGGGAATAGAGCTTAGCCACTGTTTAAAGTGTTTTAAAATAATATTAGTTGATGTAATCCCCCGTTTTATGCTCTAATTATTCAATGTTTAATCATAGGTGGCAATATTTGACTTTGTAATCCAATTGTACACATTCTATTATTGTATGATAGGCTGTACAAATAACATGTCGCTTCAACCGTGGCTGTAATGGCTGTCGGGCGGGGGCCCTAGGGTAGTGGTTAGCACCGCTGCCTTTCACGCCAGAGTTCGGGGTTCGGTTCCCGGTCTCGGCGGTTTGAAAGAAACAAAAATGTTTCTTCCCCATCCACGTGTGAAAGTCAGTATTGTGGGGA
Organism: Flabesymbios commensalis; assembly: GCA_964017125.1. Classification (NCBI taxonomy): domain Eukaryota; kingdom Metazoa; phylum Annelida; class Polychaeta; order Terebellida; family Flabelligeridae; genus Flabesymbios; species Flabesymbios commensalis. Next base: position 27,191,276 of record OZ024913.1, on the reverse strand, counting down.
GCCTCTGTGACCGAGAGGTAGCGTGCTCGGCCTCAGATCGCCAGGGCTCGAATTTCGAATCCAGTGTCTGGAGGACAGTGTCATCTCATTCATCTCACCATCCTCAGGAGGTTCTCCTGGCCCAGTTTATCCTATATGTGCACAAAAAATGAATCGATTCATTTCATTTTTTTGTAATGGCTGTCGACGTGCCCTGCCGGATTTTCTTCTGTGCTTGTCTGTCAAGCATCATTTATCATCTTTTGGCTTCAAATGTGGGTAACTCGAATACGTATTTTTTTGTTAGTGGGGGTCTGCGTTCGCGCTATTCCCTGAAAATAAAAGCATCAAATCTTAGTAAAATTTAGTTAATCACAAGGATAGTGATTTTAGCTCTATTTAAAACTAAAATCACTAACAGTGGAGGATTGTCCCAAAAGTTGGCTTCTCGTTGATTGCACTAGATTCTTGATGGCGATTTTCACGAAATGTTGCAACCATTTTAAACTTTTGCGAAATCCCATCATATATTTTTAAAAGTTGAACCATTGCAAGTTACCAAATAAATAGATTCACAGAGGGGCGTCATAATTTAAAATTTACTATATTAACGGGCGGCCACATTTAAATATTTTGACTACACATGGCATTTCCTGCTACAAGATGACAGTACAACCAATTCACAATAGGACAACTTTCATCACCTTGGAAAGTCATAGGCGCACGTTCAAGGGTCATGTTTTTAAGATGGCGTCCAACGGTCCAAGATTGTCACCGGATTATATAAATACTTCAGATTAATTGTGTAATGTGGTTGATTATAGCTCAATTCTATTTTGTAATACACCATTTCAACAAGTTTGCTTGGCTGTGAATCCACTTGGATCACTTACTTATAATGTTGGGCCATGTTTAGGCCAAGATGTGTATTGCAAGAGGCTTTTTAGCGAACAGATTGTTCATGCGAATTGAGACAAAATTATCATTTATAATAAGTTATTCAATATCAATGGTGATCATGGTGATGGTGATTAATTGATATCAGTACAATAATTCTAAAAATAGCACGTTTATCGACCAGTTTTGCTCGTTGTTTTTGGTTTTCTAGCTAGTCAAGATGGCGTCCAAAATGGATACCGGCCCATATTAATCTGATATAGAAAATGAATCAAGATTATTACAAGCTCTTTTCTAAATCTCTTCTAATTTTTTTATTACAATGATCTGACTTTTCAGCTAACATATAATCATTTTTTGTTCGAAATTTAAAAATTGATATTTTCATAAAAACGACCACTGATACATGTGTAATGTGCAAATAATATAATAACTATTATGAATAGGCCTATTACATTTGCTTCCAGAGAGGCACACATTAACAGCAAATTTACGCTGCTATATATGGCATATACCGGTATGGATTTTGATTCGTCTCTCCATGAAAGTGAACAAACTGGCTTGCTGGTTTCAACCTACCCGTGGTGCCCTCTCCGAGACCGTGGATTGATGTAACTATTGCTTTACCCGAAAAATTCAACATGGCGTTGACATAGAGTGATTTCAACCACAAGGTCCGAAAAATGTCCATTACTTTTTAACGACTGTTCGACCTCTGAGCTGAGCATGCGGGCATGGAACTGAAATGTTACTGATTTTAAAAAAGCTAGTTTCGACCTGATTATTGAGCGTTATTTTTGATATGACAGTCCAAAGAGATGTCCCACAATTTTGTACGCGGTCAATCTGCGGCTAGTTTGAACCTGGATGAGTTGCCCTTATCTCAAGAAACATTGATCTCAGAACAAAAAGGACATTATTTTCAGCTCTAATGGGTACAATTTTTATAAGAACATAATTTACTATACAAATGAAATGAAATGAATGGGGTTTCAGACCACCTTTGTACACATATATAGGCTAAACTGGGCCAGAGGAATCTCCCGACAATGGTGATATGAATGAGATAACACTGCCCTCCAGACACGGAATCCGAAATTCGGGCCCTTGCGGTCTGAGGCCAAGCACGCTACCTCTCGGCCACAGAGGTTCCCCACAATACTGAGTTTCACGAGTGGATGGAGAAGAAACATTTGTGTTTCTTTCAAACCGCCGAGATATGGAATCGAGCCCCGAACTCTAGCGTTTTAGTTGTGTCTTTATGATGTTGTTTTAGGCTCTAATGGGTATAATTATTATGAGAACATATTTACTATAAGCCTACACCTAACTGAATTGTGATTACTCTCTTCGTGAAACTGAGTAAACGGTTTCCGGCTTCGAATGTTTTCCAGTTTTAATGGCATAATTATGCTTCGAAGTGATCTTCAGTTTAGTTCTAATCGGTCAAGCTAAACAACTTCCCTATTCGTTGTGTTTATCATCACGAGACAAAAAATAATGCTATTAAACATGGTAAAAGTTTCTCAACAATGGCATTTTAATATTGCACTATACTATATAATTATAGGGGATCATTGTCAGGGTTCTCTATAATTAAGCCTGTTACAGGTAAATACCAGGGTTGGGGCTAAGTACATCGGTACTTGTACTTGCCTGTACTTAAGTACATTTTTCGGGTACTTGCTTGTACTTTGTAATTGAGCTTCAATAATGTACTTGTACTTGTACCCAAGCACATTACGAAGTACTTGGTACGTGAAGACAAGTACATTGCAAGTACATCTCGTTTTGTTCTCCAAAAATATATATTATAATTTACTTTTTCAGTTTCTCAGTGCAATATTTTTGAGAAATTTTAAATTTTAAAATAATTCAATTGTTGAACGCAAAACAAATTTAGTTTATCTAGATGAATCAATGTAAAGCGTTATCACACATTCGTGTTCTCAGTGAGCTGTATATTGTCCCTTTGATCTTTCATTCATACTTCTGGTAGATGTACTGATAAAATGCTAAAACAACACACAGGCGTAACATAAATGGTTACCGTCCATCGTTATCTAACACAGCTATTCACAAGCCTGCCCGACAGAAAAAAACGAGGTATTAACCCAGTGCTGGTTTATTGTTGGGCCAGCGTTGCAGATAATGGCTCAATCGACATTGGATTAACGTCTCGTGTCTGCTGTAGAAGGGGGGGGGGCGCTTTCATTGTTTGCGCGATTACCTCTTATAAAACCCTATAATTGCGAGGGTCATCTATGTTCACGTTTCAAAAAAGTACTGTTCAGTGGATATTGTAACATGAAAGCATCACAATTATATTCTAATTGGTCTGGGAAATATAGTGTCGCATGTTGTGCTTAAATGATTGCAAACACGCCGAATAATAAAAATAAAATTTTAATTGCAGACATCTTAGAGTTAGAAGGGTTAAAAGTGTCAAATTGACCGGACGCATGTGAGAGCAATTAACAGCTGCGCTAATCACGCCTTCATTAACACTTTCAGTGCGGCGAGCTATTATCATGATTATATTCAAGTGTCAAACCCCAATAAATACCCCTCAAGATCAAATAAATGGACACTAATTCTGATAATATATATATATGAGCTGAATTTTTTTCTTATCATTTGTTATTACGACACCAAACCATTTCAGCACTAAACCTAATTAATGACATTATGATAATTGTATATATCCTCTAGTAATTTTTTTTTTTAAATAATATTATATTCTGCTGAGATACTTCATATTTGATGTGTTTAATTGAGTGTGAAATGTGGTTGCCCATGGTGTTATTGTTGGCAAATTAAGAATTCTAACAAAAAAAGTTTAATCGTATTCCTCGTTAATAACTGTGACATTAATGTCTAGTGAAAGGAAATAAATATGTTTTCGCAACACATTGGTCATTATGTTTAATGTTAACAGACATACCCTAGTTATTAAAAACAGTACTGCACTCAGCGAACACAAGACATTTGACATTTGACATTATACTCCAGCAGCACCTCCTATGTGGAGTATCAGGCTGGAGGGGGGAAAGGGCTGGTAGACTTAGTCAACCAGCTGACTCTTGAACGCTGCCACAGTTTTTGATTCTATGGCAGCTGCCGGAGGAGAATTCCAATCAGGGATAGTTTGATGCCAAAAAGAATTTTGTCCCAGTGTGGTGTTAGCTCTAAGATGTTTATAGGCCTGATTGTGCCCACCACGTGTTCTTCTGTCCGCTGGGATTAAACGGTCATTGATAGGAATTTCGACTAGCTCATTTAAAATTTTGAACATGCTTACAAGTCTAGAATGTTTACGTCTTGTTTTCAAGTCAGTCCAGCCCAGGTTCTGAAGGACAGATGTCACACTGGCTGTTTGTCTATAATTTTGGGTGACAAATCTTGCTGCTGATCTTTGAATTTTTTCTAATTTATTAATATCTTTTTGTCTAAAGGGGTCCCAAACTGCTGAAGAGTATTCTAAGGATGATCTGACCAGGGAGAAATAGGCAGTCTCCCTTAGTTTAGGGGGACATGCCTTCAGGTTCCTCCGAAGGAAGCCCAGAGTGGAATTTGCTTTACTTGTAATTCTGTTAATGTGGGCCTCCCATTCCAGGGTCTCACTAAGGCAAACACCAAGATATGGTGTTGATGAAACGTTCATTAGTGTTTCGCCTTTAAGGGTGTACTCAAATTCCAGGTTTTTTTATTTCGGCCTGGACACCCTCAGGACCGAGCATTTCGAGGGGTTGAAACACATCCCCCATCGATCTGCCCAGTCCTGTAACGCAGATAGGTCTCTCTGCAGCTGCTCCTGATCTGCTCGACATTTTATCGGGCGATACAGGAGGCAGTCATCTGCAAAGAGGCGAACCTGCGAGGAGACCGTGGAAGGGAGGTCATTAATATAGGTCAAAAAGAGTAGGGGTCCGAGAACAGTACCCTGGGGCACACCGGACCTCACGCGAGCTGATTCTGAAGAGCTGCCATCAACTACTACTTTCTGGGTTCTATTGGTCAAAAAATTTTGAATCCAATTAAGAGTTGTTCCCCGAATTCCATAGTGGTCAAGTTTGTGCAAGAGGCGTTGGTGGGGGACAACATCAAAGGCCTTACTAAAATCCAAGACAACAACATCTGTTTGTGTCTTGCTTTCAAAATTTTGAATAAATTCATCAGTTGTAATCAAAAGCTGGCTTTCGCATGAGTGTTTTGATCGAAAGCCATGCTGTACAGGTGTTAAAATTTTGTTTTCCGAAAAATGGGACATGATTTGTTTACAAATGATGTGTTCGAGTAATTTGGCACAAACACATGTGAGGGATATCGGCCTGTAGTTTGCCGGAGAGTGCCGATCCCCTTTTTTGAAGACAGGGGCAACATTAGCCTCTACCCAGTCATCTGGTAATTTGCCCGTCTGTAGAGATTGGTCGAAAATAATTTCAAGAAAGGGAGATATTTCGTTGGCAGCATTCTTCAGAATCAAGTTCGGGAGCTCGTCCGGTCCGGATGCCTTTCCGCCGCTTAAACCCTCAAGTAATTTAGTTACGCCTTGAACGGTAATTTTGAATTTAGGCATTTCAGTATTTGGTGGTCCTGGTAATTTAGGTATATTCTTGGTGTCTTCAGAGGTAAAAACTGAGCAAAATTGGTTGTTTAGTATTTCGGCCTTACGTCTGCTATCTGAATGCAGCTGGCCGTTTTCCTTCAAGGGAGAGACACCATTTCCATCCTGACGTTTAGATTTAATATAAGGCCAGAGTGGTTTTGAATTTTTTTGTTCTAAAGATTCAGAAAGTTTGTTTTTCAAAAAAGACCACCTGGCAGACCTGATGGCACGCTGGGTCTGCCGTTTACATAATTTATATTTTGCCCAAAGGTCAGCTTTATTCGTACGCTTGGCTTTGCTATATAAAGATGCTTTTTTTCCGAATAGATGCAAGGAGTGATTTGGATAGCCAAGGTAGATTTTCCCGAGGGGAAGTCATTTTAGTTGGTATAAATTTGTCCAGGCATTGGTTTAGGATGGATTTGAGTTTCAACCAATTTTCATTAACAGAACGGCTGGGACTGTTTTCTGAAAAGGAGGTCCAGCAGCTCCTAATTTGTTGCCTGATAGCTTCCCAATTAGCCTTTTTGAACTGACGCACTGGGCGGGGTTTTGTACAACGGTAGGGTGGGTCAATATCCAGTTCGGTCACAACAGCACAGTGGTCCGAGATTCCAGGTACGCTATGAGAAGATTTTATCAAACCGGGTTTATTTGTGATCAGGAGGTCCAAAATATTTTCTTCTCTAGTTGGTTCTTTGTGAATTTGGACCAAGGCATGCGTATCTAGGCTTGACAAAAGCAGCTCGCATTGTGATTTGTTTGCTGCTTTAGGATTTACTACTCCATTGTCCCAGTCAATACCAGGCAGGTTGAAATCACCTCCCAGGACAATGGTCTGATTTGAATTTTTTGGCATGAGGTCTAAAGATTTCGCAAGTTCTTCTGAAGTACTAATTTTGGAGTCAGGAGGTCTATAAAAACACCCGAGGGTTAAGAATTTTGATGCCGATATCTGAACTTTAGCCCATAAAATTTCACAGTTGGTTTCTAAATCAGGGAGGAGGGTCATGTCATAATGTTTTCTGACAGCAATAAAGACTCCTCCTCCTCGGGCTTTCAAATTTCGATCTTTACGCAAAACTTGGTATTCAGGAGGGAAAATTTCACTGGTAGTGGTATCCTTGTCAAGCCAAGATTCAGTGCCGAGGATGCAATCAGGTTGGTAGTAATTTAAAGATGCTAAAAAATTTGCTACTTTCCCCTTTAGGCTTCTGCAATTTATCAATAAAGTACGTCAGTTTCTTTGACGGTTTTTAGGCCTAAAGGGGGGAATTGGACTAAACGTTGGACGTTGTCTTAGTTGTGGTTGAACATCGTGGATGATTACATAGCAATACGCCAGCATTGGCCCATTGCGCCGTGCCCGCTGTAGTCAACCTACAATATACCATAGTAGTGAACCTCTTCAATACTGGGAATCAAATGTAATTGTTTTCCCCAATTTAAGCAAACTGGCGTCAGAGTAGGCCTATCTGACTGTCTCTGCATCATCTATTGCTGTTGAGAGACTTTTTTAGTATTGATATGAAGGCAAGGTATTTCAACCAGAGGGATGCCAACTAAGCGATTAAACGCTGGGTCTGCCGTTTACATAATTTATATTTTGCCCAAAGGTCAGCTTTATTCGTACGCTTGGCTTTGCTATATAAAGATGCTTTTTTTCCGAATAGATGCAAGGAGTGATTTGGATAGCCAAGGTAGATTTTCCCGAGGGGAAGTCATTTTAGTTGGTATAAATTTGTCCAGGCATTGGTTTAGGATGGATTTGAGTTTCAACCAATTTTCATTAACAGAACGGCTGGGACTGTTTTCTGAAAAGGAGGTCCAGCAGCTCCTAATTTGTTGCCTGATAGCTTCCCAATTAGCCTTTTTGAACTGACGCACTGGGCGGGGTTTTGTACAACGGTAGGGTGGGTCAATATCCAGTTCGGTCACAACAGCACAGTGGTCCGAGATTCCAGGTACGCTATGAGAAGATTTTATCAAACCGGGTTTATTTGTGATCAGGAGGTCCAAAATATTTTCTTCTCTAGTTGGTTCTTTGTGAATTTGGACCAAGGCATGCGTATCTAGGCTTGACAAAAGCAGCTCGCATTGTGATTTGTTTGCTGCTTTAGGATTTACTACTCCATTGTCCCAGTCAATACCAGGCAGGTTGAAATCACCTCCCAGGACAATGGTCTGATTTGAATTTTTTGGCATGAGGTCTAAAGATTTCGCAAGTTCTTCTGAAGTACTAATTTTGGAGTCAGGAGGTCTATAAAAACACCCGAGGGTTAAGAATTTTGATGCCGATATCTGAACTTTAGCCCATAAAATTTCACAGTTGGTTTCTAAATCAGGGAGGAGGGTCATGTCATAATGTTTTCTGACAGCAATAAAGACTCCTCCTCCTCGGGCTTTCAAATTTCGATCTTTACGCAAAACTTGGTATTCAGGAGGGAAAATTTCACTGGTAGTGGTATCCTTGTCAAGCCAAGATTCAGTGCCGAGGATGCAATCAGGTTGGTAGTAATTTAAAGATGCTAAAAAATTTGCTACTTTCCCCTTTAGGCTTCTGCAATTTATCAATAAAGTACGTCAGTTTCTTTGACGGTTTTTAGGCCTAAAGGGGGGAATTGGACTAAACGTTGGACGTTGTCTTAGTTGTGGTTGAACATCGTGGATGATTACATAGCAATACGCCAGCATTGGCCCATTGCGCCGTGCCCGCTGTAGTCAACCTACAATATACCATAGTAGTGAACCTCTTCAATACTGGGAATCAAATGTAATTGTTTTCCCCAATTTAAGCAAACTGGCGTCAGAGTAGGCCTATCTGACTGTCTCTGCATCATCTATTGCTGTTGAGAGACTTTTTTAGTATTGATATGAAGGCAAGGTATTTCAACCAGAGGGATGCCAACTAAGCGATTAAACGTGTCAAAAACGTCTGTTCATCGGATGCAATTCACCTAAATGAATAACTGTATAATATCATTCAGTATTCAAATATATGCAATGGATAAACAATTTTTTGAGCTCACATATTGACTGCTGATATCATTCAATACCAACTATTTATTAAGCTCAAATCGACTGTGAATTTCATTCAATACACCAATATGCAATGAATTATAAGCAATTTATTGATCTCACATTCACTATTAATATAATTCTATACTCCAATATGCAATTAATAAACAAGTTATTAAACTGTAGTATGACCTTTGTTTCTTAATTTATGCATTTCCCGGTATATTTTTATGCGTTAAATTATACATTTGTACTTAGTACTTGGTAATTGTACCCTAGTACATTTGCAATGTACTTGGGTAGTACCCAAGTACATTTCGCAAAACCCTGTACTTATACTTGTACTTGAACATTTTTAATGTACTTGTACCCAAGTACTGAGTCGATGTACTTGCCCCAACCCTGGTAAATAATAAATCAATCTTCTGAAAAAAAAAGATTGCAAAATTCATGAATATGAGTTCCTGTTTTATCAATATCATAGCCGAATATTCCGCCGTGCATAAGTACACAGCATACTCATTACTTTTCAAGCAAACAGTCTTGTTAGTTTTGAACAGCAGCGTAATAGCAATGCATAAAAACCATTTAAGCCCTAAATTATATAACCTAAATTTCCACTCACTTGAAGTTCTGTCTCGCTACCTTGATCCACAATTTCAAGTGACTGAAAAATATTCATATTTGAGACAAAACATTTAGCAAATCTTGATGTTCAACCCTTCCTTCACCAATTTCGCATTTAAGCGAACTACCTCGCTTTACAAAATTCGCACTTATGCAAAATCCACAGTCATGTGTACGTGCATTAATTGCAATGGACATATTACATGCGTGGTTGAAAATCGCCGACCAGAAAATGGTCAGTGACATGGACGCAATGGTATCTTGTATTTTTTAATTTGTGCCTTTCTAAAATTTTATTAATTTGTGCCCAAGGGGCTACTTAGGGTTCCGCCATCTGTACAGCATTAGGTATTTTGTCCATTTGTTCATTTTGTCTGAAATGTATTGTTGTAAGCACCACCTATTCAAATCAAGCTGCAAAAGGAACATAACACTTCGTATTACATTTTGTTTTGTTTTTGTTTTCCCATGTTGTGATAAATACAGTCGAATGTAGTTAATCAACCTTTTAGGGGTATTTTTACTATTTGGCCATGGCATTTGACTTTGAAAAAACCTTCCAATGATCTTGGGATATACATTTTAAAGAACCAAGTCGTTTCTCGGGGTGTTCGGTGTCCGGTGATTCCGGACCTCGACTATTTCGGACCTCGACTATTTCGGACTGGTGATTTCGGACGCCAATCGGTGATTTCGGACGGTGATTTCGGACGGTGTGCGGTAAAATCGGACGGTGATTTCGGACGGTGTGCGGTGAATTCGGACGCTCAGCTCAGTAGTCTTTTGTATCACTATTTTGGTACTAATATCGGTAATTTCGGATGGTGATTTCGGACGGTGATTTCGGACAGTGATTTTGGACGGTGCGATGTTTGAAAACCCCTAGCACAGTACTCTTTTATATGACTATTTCTGTACTAATATCGGTAATTTCGGACGGTGATTTCGGACGGTATTATTTATAAGGAAGCCTAATCTGATAAATAAAATATATAGAAATTCCTTTTTTTTTATAAGTATACAGCTACAGATGTTACTTACATAAATTGCTATTCAATATAATATACTTTGTCATCTTTATAAACACATCATTTTATATATACAAAATATAGATATATATTATGATAAATAAAATGTATAGTGTATAGTAATAAAAGTTATTTTATCTTTAGTTTTGGTGCGGGAAACATATGGGTCATTATAAAATTGGTACATATTTTGAGACTTCTAAAAAGGACATTTGTTTAGTGTGATTTTTTATTCTTTATGGGAAAACAATTAATTTAGAATTACGATAGTAAATAAATTGGAGCTTTCCAACCAATATTTATAGAATAAATAAACAGGAATAATTTTAATAGCTTGGCCGAATCTCTAAAGAAGGAGGTGGCCTAATAGTATACTTGAAAAATGATATCGAATGTATTCGCCGCAACGATTTAGAACACGATATCGCGGAAGCTATTTGGTTGTAAATTAAATTAAAACAGAAGAAGATTATTTTAGCTTTTATTTACAGACCACCAAATGAGCATACTATTTCCTATAAAACTTGGTCAAATTATATGGATGACGCAATAAGTAGCGCATATGCCGAATATAAAAATATAATAATCCTAGGCAACATTGATCTGTTAGGTAAACACCCACATCAAGATTCTTGGTCATCAGTTATAGAAAATTATGAGCTGTCTCAACTCATTACGAATTATACCAGAGTCACACCAACCAAACAATCACTACTTGACCATATATATGTATCAGATACTTCATTAGTTAAATATTCAGACGTGCTGCCGTGGGCACTTAGCGATCATTTTCCAGTTTATGTAGTTCTTTCACATGCAAAAATCGCAAACAAAAGAAATGTAAAACATATTGAAATATTGTATCGAAACACTAAAAATTACGTGAGGAATCTTTTTGTAATGATATTGCTCAAGCATTACTTTCCGAACCAATTTAGTGAACTTGAAAATGATGTAAATGGTGCTGTAAATCTCTGGACTAAAGTGTTGATTCAAATAAACAACAATCATTGTCCTAGGGTAACAAAGCGAATTAAGAGACAAAAACAACCTAATTGGATTACAAATGAAATAGTAAACATCATGCGTCGGAGAGACTTTGAGAAAAAGAGACATAATAATGCTGAATACAAAAAGCTTCGTAATAAATGTAAATTAATGATACGAAATAGTAAGACTACATTTTATAAAGAAACAATACATAAATGAATGACCCACGTGAATTAGTAAAATGTTTTAATGACCTGGGAGTTAAAAATGTCAATCATGATAAAATAAATAAAATTAGACACAAAGGAATCATTACAGAAAATGTGAAAGATATTGTCAACTTATTTAACTATAATTTTGTAAATATTGGAGCCAAATATGCCACTGTCCTTTCACAACAAACTCATACTTTTTGTCCAATTAAACTTGAGCAATTAATTGAACAGAGAGTTCCTCCAAATAATTGTTTTAAAATTCCTTTAATTAGTCACCAGTTTGTTTTCAAGTACATTAATGAGATGAAAGGGAACAAATCGACAGGGCATGATGATATAAGTGCTAGATTTATCAAATTAACTGCTTCTTATATAACAGAGTCAATAGTAAAAAATTGCAATTCTAGCATTAAAACGGGGTGCTTCCCAGACACTTGGAAAATGGCAAGAGTTACCCCAATCCACAAAAAAGATTCGAAGGAAGACATTTGCAATTATTGCCCCATATCAATTTTACCAATTACTTCTAAAATATTAGAAAAACAAGTCGCAATTCATTTCTATGAATATATGACATCCTACAATTTACTTCATCAAAAGCAATCTGGTTTTAGGGCAAATCATTCATGTGAAACTGCAATTACCCTTATGGTAGATACCTGGCTCTCAGCACTAAATAAAGGCAATCAAATTGGGTTGTTGCTTATAGACTTATGCAAAGCATTCGATCTAGTAGATCACGATCTCTTAATCAAAAAACTTGAAATTTACAAATGTAATCATGCCTCACTACAATGGTTTAAATCTTACCTCAATAATAAGGTACAGCTGGTGGGAATAAATGGTACAAAGTCAGACCCTTTAAAAAATAAATCCGGAGTGCCCCAAGGATCTATACTTGTGCCACTCCTGTTTCTTGTATTCATTAACGATATATCTCTAGAAGAACACTTAAGCGACATAAATTTATTTGCAGACGATGCTGTTGCGAGTGCGGAAAACAAATCCAAACATGAAATAATTGATCAATTGCAAAACTGTGCAAATAGTTTGGATAAATGGTGCATAAGTAACAAAATGGTATTGAGCATAGAAAAAACTAAAACGTTATTTATCTCAAATAGTCAACCAAATTCTCAACAAAAGACTAACAACCATTTCGAAAATGTAAAGATAAGCAATACAATGATTGACGAAGTAGATAGTACTAAATTATTAGGTGTAAATGTAGATAAAACACTTTCCTGGTGTATACAGGTTGCTCAGGTTAAAAAATGCACCTCTTATAGATTATTCATTCTTAAGAAAATTAGAAAATATTTACCATAAGAAATTAGAATTAAATTTTATGATTATTATGGCAAACCACTAATTGAATATTGCAGCTCAGTTTGGGGCGTTTGTTCAAAAGAAAATCAAAGCAAGATAATTAAAATTCAAAAGAAAGCTGCAAGATTAATATTAGAAGCACCTCCTTTAACACCAAGCAAACACATGTTTCAATAGCTCAAATGGTTACCCTTAGATAAAATCGTAAAGTTTAAACAGGTCAGTCTAGTCTATAAAGCTGTAACTGGTAGTGCACCCCAATATATACAGACATTGTTTACTAATATTAAACATCACTCAAAATATTCCCTCAGATCTTCAACAAATAACAAATTATTCGTTCCTAGAACACATCACAAATCATTTTCCTATACAGGCGTAATTATTTGGAATGCACTACCAGAAAATATGAAAAAATATGAAACATTTGCTAAATTCAAACAATTGTATAATAAAAAAACATTGGAAGAAAATAAATACAGATAATTTCAAGTAATTTCACAAGACCTGTATATATATATAATCATACTGTAGCTGTATTATTGTTCCTGGCAGGCGCGGGGCTTCTGCCTGGTGTTGGGAGGGTGCCGGCCTTGGCCAGCATTTGACCGGCGCTGGGTTGACGTCTCGATTCTGCTGGGAACACGTGTGATAAAGAAGTTTTTAATACATACTTGTTTAAACATAATTATGCACATTTATCTATCTTTAGATTTCTACGCTTTCCAGAGTATTTTTTTGCTACTACATATCATATGTTTACTATACATAGTAGCTATTTAATCTCTGGTTTTGGTGCGGGAAACATCTTTCTTAATATCTTGTTAATGCCAGTTAATTATACTTTATGTAGTCAACATTTTCAAAGCATCCTGTGTTTTATTATGGCAATGCCACCTAATATTTTAATTCTGTATGTGATTACATCCAAACTAACCATGCCAATAAAATATATATATATCTTAAGCTAACTACCTTTAACGTATATAGTCAAGAATCATGGTAAATTTATTATTTTATTGTACTTCGCTCATCATGTTTGTCTCTACATACTATAAATTATTTTTTTCTGTTTATATTCATTTCATGTATTTTGTATATATAATGTATTTTGTATATATAATGTTTTGAGGGGCCCCAAGGAAGATGTGTGAATGCTCATTGGGTTTACCCTCTTGAAATAAAGATATTATTATTATTATTATTATTATTATTATTATTATTATTATTATTATGTGATTGTTATAGCGTATTTGTCAGCACCGCTACCAAGGTAGAAAGTGTGCTATCTTCTTAAACATCTATACAACTTAAGATGTACATATGGGGAAAAACCAACAGATACGTTTATGATCTATTTTTTTTTTTAATTATTATCATGTTGCTTGATTTAAATAGATAGTTACATACAACAACTTAGAAACGGTGCTAAGTGCTGACATACCGTATTTTCACATAGACCATTTTTCTCTTCATACAGTCAATGAAAAATATCTGCTGATTTTGAGTGAATATTTTATGCCCAAATCATCATCTGATTCTGCGACATAAATTAGGTGAGATGGAAGACATATGAATGCACAGAGTGTTGCACCATTCCTACTACGTGGCATACCGCTACTACTATATGCCACACAGTTACGAATATGTGTCACACCGTTACTTTTTACTGAGGTTATGGTGTGACAGTAACGGGCTGACTGATTACTAGACTTACTAGGTTTTCCCTGACTTTTCACCCTATTGTAGCTTGGTATTCTCACTAACAGAGATGATCACAGGGTAGATATATACAGTGTAAAAATACAGCGTTAATAAAAACATAAAAAAATATTTTCACATTTGTGTGACCATGGTATTTCATTCTCCACCCATTAGGAGGTTAAACCAATGTGGGTTTAATGCTGGGCCAGCGTCGCAGACGATGATCAAACATTCACCCGGAATTGTTTCAACGTCTCGTGTTTGCTGTCAGCACGACGAGTAGCACTTGAGATTTTATTTCTATGAATGATAAATTTTAGCGTTGGGGCCTATTAAAGTTATTGACTGACTCACTAATCATATAATAAGAATTGTAGATAGGAGTTCAAAGAAGTCTTTGAACAAGCATACTACTATTGTCTAACTGGCCGCATTCTTTACAATATGTTTGTTCAACATTTATGTGTGACACCCGCGGGCCGTGAGCGCAGACATATCGGATCGTTAACCCTCTGCATCCCGATCACCATGATAACAAGTCTGAGACGTGTATTCCACGTCAATTATTTGTTTTGATATTTAAATGCATTAAAAATTACTTTAATCCGATTCGGGTCAGGTGCAAAATCAGCTACAAAGTGGAGCGTTGTGTTGTATACTTGCAACATATTCGTAGGTTACGATAGGCTTATTGCAGCACGCAGACTGTAAAGGGTCTTAAATCACGGCACGCGTTATCAGCAAGTAATTAACTCTTTTTCTGCTGATGATCACAGTCAACATCCTAAAATAGAATATTTATTGTTTAAATAATAATCATTGTATTATTTTCCGTTAATTTAACGTGCTAGGGTCGTGAAAATAATACTAATCTTAATAAAAATTATCTATATTTTTCATCAATTTGAAAATTGTGCTTGCATGATCTTGACCGCGGTGACGAGAGTAAACTTGCCGTTTTGCTACAAAAGTATGACCGTTCTCTGCGAAGTGGGACCTCAAAGGTGTGTGATGCGCCTAAAAAAAATACAAATTCGATTATATTGTATATAAATATCTGTATCAAAATATATTTTGTATATATAAAATAATATGCCTATGTGACGATGACAGACGTTCTTATATATGTACATATGCATCATAACTGTACAGGTATATCACTGATTTTTGTATTTTTAAAATGACTTGCATAAGTATCCTTATGCATAATACCGTCCGAAATCACCGTCCGAAATTATCGATATTAGTACAGGAATGGTTATATAAAAGAGTATTCTGTTAAGGTTTTTTATACATCACATCGTCCGAAATCACCGTCCGAAATCACCATCCTAAATTAGCGATATTAGTACCAAAATACAGAGAGACCTCGATGTTCCGTCATCATCTGTTCCCAAGAAATATGACGGAACTTCGAATATGGCAGAGTTTCGGAGCAGCTCCCCTACCCCCCTCTAAGCTGTGTTGGAACCGAGGATATTATATTAGCCTATCTAATTCATACTGTAATGTTATTATATTAGTACGTGTATTGGTTGTGAGAGCAAAATAACAACGTAAATATGAAACAAATATAGGTATTATTTCAAATATATAATTGCATGATATTATTATTTCAAATATATGATTACATGATTTTTTAAAATAATATTTGTACATTCAGACTTTATTTTTGAAAAAAGTCGGTGACACATGTCTGTTTTCTAGATATGGTGGAGGTAGTGTCTAGTGCACGAAGGGTGCACAATATGGGTCAAGATTAAACCACCACAACATAAGTGCTTCTTCAAGCTTGCCATATTTTGCTGCTCTACTGGAGCGCTCCACTTTTCTTTGCTGCGTGAAATATCACCCACTGCTGTGCGACCTACTGTCACGTCCCACTCTTTGGCAATATGAGCGGCAATATCAGAGCACGTAGCTTTAGGATGAGCGTCTTTGTAAACACAAATTTCTCGTTTTTTATCTCCATTGAGGTCAGTGTGTCGTCGTTTGCATGGATTCGAAGCCATGGTGAAACTGAATAACTACCATAAGCCTATTGTGTCTTTTATACACTTAATCTGTTTATCACAGTAAGAGAACAAAGGAGTATTAATTGCTTTAATCTGTTTCAATTATTAATTTAACCGAATAATAATGTTTTCATTTGGTAGTCGAAATGACTTCAAGCAATATCACTCGACTCAGGTGTTGACAGATGGCCGTGATCAAATCTAACACATTTCACTGTGTATAGCACCGTGCATGTGATTACTCGGGCGTTGGCTTACTGCTCCAACTTTCATGTTGCCGGAGGTGCGACTATTGTCTTCCTGTTATTGTAGGGCTTTGCTTACTGTTCTTTTCACAATGGTAAACCATTCAACGCTCAAATAGGTGTTGACACTTCCTGCTAACCGAAACGCAAGGTATTCACGGCTTAGAGTATAGGCCTAATCTATGAAATTGATGTCCTCAACGTAGATGACAGCATGAATAATTACGATAACATTGTTTTAATGTGCGAGACGTTGGCTTTGACACAGGAAACATTCACCCAATGATGGTACAATGTGAACCCATAGTCTCAGACACTGGCCCAACATTGTACCAACATTGGGTGTACGTCTCGTGTTTGCTGGGCTGTATCATATTACTGCCGTCAAGAAGTGTTATGTAGCACGAGCGGTTCCTCCTTTGTTGGGGGTACGGTGTCAGAGGCAGTGGCCCAGCATTAAACCAATGTTCACTTCGTGAGCATGTGTTTGCCGGGTTTTATTTGCTCATTAGCCCCCCCCCCACTAATCCCTTACACGTTAGGTGCTTTTAGCCAGCGTTCAGGAAATGTTTTGAAAAGGACATAAGCAATGCCACAATCACTATACAAACAAGTGGCGTTCACACAATTAGCGTGACTGACCGTGACAGAACAATGAGACGCTTACGTCATGCATTGATTTAATCCTTTCGTCACCAAGATTTGATGACTGAGGTGGACAACGTGACGGAACAACAAGACACTTATTCATTGATTTTACCCTTTCGTCTCCGAAATTTGATGACGGAGGCGGACATCGGAATGACGGAACAAAGAAGCACAACTACATTGGGCAGATCTGTTCCCATCAAAATCAAGACGGATGTAGAAGAAGACGGAACCTCGGAGGGCGGATCTCCGAGGCCTGTAGTGATATGAAAGACTACTAAGTTAGGCGTCCGAATTCACCGCACACAGTCCGAAAGCACCGTCCGAATTCACCGCGGCGTCCGAATTCACCGCACACCGTCCGAAATCACCGTACGATTTCACCGCACACCGTCCGAAATCACCGTCCGAAATCACCAATAGGCGTCCGAAATCACCAGGTCCGAAATGGTCGAGGTCCGACAGTCGTTTCTCGGTCGTGCTAATAGTCCAGGCTGTTAGGGTCAAAATAGGAGTGTGTGCACTTTTGGAAGAAATTACCATTTTTTGCCCAGATGATAAGTAACATGTACTCTTTCAATCCTGCTATAGCGCAGTCAATTCTGACACGATTAACACCTAATTAACATCTAATTAGTATCCATAATTAGCAAAACCTCGGAAAAATCCAGGAAAAATTATATCTCAATAATCGGTATATCGATTTTAATGATCTTGAGTTGTGTTATTTATTTAACGTATAGCCTACACGACAAAAATATTTATGAGATGATTAGTGGTCAAGGTCACGTGATGCGGTAAGTCAAGGTCAGATGTGAGCAAAGTTTAAGAATTCTGAACAAAAAAGTTAATATTAAATGTTTCAAAGTACATATAATTATTTTACATTAAAAAAAGTGATACACCAATCTAACAGCTTTAATTTGACGGTATAATGTAATATGTATCTCCAAAACCGAGATCATTGTGGTCTGGAATAGTGATTTACTCATGGGTTAGCTAAACCAGAGATGCGTCGTGTATGGATCGTCTTCTGAGGAATAATTCAGTCGATTTCAATAGGTTTCTTTTAAAACGTTGCTAATGATTTTCCACATCTTATGCAGTATTTCATATAGCATAAAGGTTAATGTAAAGCAAACTTCAAGTTCAAAATTAAAGTGAAATTAGTGAGAATATATTTGAGACCAAAAGTGCTTACTTCTGACACACGAAAATAATCACATAATTTTGAATCTAACATTTGTCAAACAATGATGCATAAAAACTTTATTAGAAAGCATTAACGTGCTGGAACCTCGGACTTCGACGTTTTTTCCTCTGTCTTTGACGAGGGTGGCGGGGCAACAGACATTCATAGCATGCGTCCATAGAGGAAAGTGCAAAATAAGGCAGTTAGTAATCGGAACACACACTTCGAACAATACTGACCTGAGAAAGTCAAAACTGATTTTAAATTCTTAGGTTTTGATTTGTCAGTCTCACTTTGATTAAGTGTGAGAGCTCCTATCGAGATTTAGATCTCTGGGATCCACATCTTGTACAACGAACCATAGAGGTGTCAGGTCAGCAAGAGAGAATTCCCACTGGTGAATGGAGAAATGTTCTAGTATTTGTCATGCCAGTGTCAAGGTTACACAAACTGAATATCACACTACTATACGGCCACACACCCTGGACCGCTTCAGGATAGGTGCTCAGTCTGATTCACTTTCTATACAACAAATTATCCGATGATTTTGGTGTCATCAATAGACACTGAGCCAAGCGCTACATACGGGACTACAGTGGGATGTGGTGGTGGTGAAATGAGCTGAACATTTCTATTATGCTGATATTTTACCTATCCTCTCATGAAAGAGGTGTTGTCATGTCCTATATCATGTATATGATAACATGGAATGTGAAGAGAACACGCATCATAGGAGATGACATATCCTGACATATGTCATGAAATGCAATGTAGCGGAAAGTCGTGTCCACTCCAAGCGTTACACGCATCCTGTCAGAGTTGATCACTGTTCCTTTTCAAAGATAGAGATGATACGTTTCGTCAAAAAAAAGTATAACTAGGGAATCTAAGATTTAAACAAGTGATTATTCAATTAAACTGAAAGGTATCTCAGTTTCTATGAAGATTGTCTTCTTATGTGTTAGCTTGATCCGCACACCCATCCATGGTTAGAAAGTGTTGTAGCCTTGGCACTTCACTCGGTTCCTCTATCAACACAATCACACTTTATAGAAGAGAGTTATCGCTCAACATAAGGAGAATGACAGTAATTGGTACATATGCATCGAAATTATATACATGTATATATTGTATGTTGGTGTTGCGTGAACGATTGCAGCCCCATAAATCAACATAGCATCGACTCGTTGAGGAATATCTAGAAATGATCACATGCAAATGAAATGAA
This sequence comes from Flabesymbios commensalis, assembly GCA_964017125.1. Classification (NCBI taxonomy): domain Eukaryota; kingdom Metazoa; phylum Annelida; class Polychaeta; order Terebellida; family Flabelligeridae; genus Flabesymbios; species Flabesymbios commensalis. Next base: position 27,171,552 of record OZ024913.1, on the reverse strand, counting down.
TCGGGCTTTAGGCCACCTTTGTGCTTGCTGTATGCACAGTAAGGACCCATTCTTCATCAAGGCTGCTTAGTACACAATTATCCTTCAAGCTTACCCTTTGTTCGTGTGGATCAGTTATTACTAGTGAAATTTTGAGATTTTGAACAGTAATAACTGTCCTTGTAGGTTCGGATCGAGAATCACGGAGCATAATGACAATTATCAAGAATGAAACACGAAGACTCAATTTGAACGCTGCAAAAAATTGAGTACATTTCCAGTTTTGGTGCTGTTTCCCAGAGCCTGAAGTAGCTGTCATATTTGCTTTTCTGCAGTGTATGAATATGCACAGTATTACCAAACGTTGAAGGCCCGAGTAGAATAATGCTACTTGTTTGAACATGTTGAATAACCGAGCAATATTTTGCATCATCGATTGACAAGCTCACCACGTGGGCTATTTTGCCATTCATGTATGCCATACAAGTATCGAATCTATTTTTTGCTTGTTTAGATAACAAATTCTTTCACGTTGAAATAAACCCTATCAAATAATTACAATTGGCCTTAAATATGTTAAGTTGATTAATTCCATGTCAGAGACACCCATCACAAAATAAAACCACAATGGTCAAATATATTTTGAATATTACCTTGACTTTGACCTCAAAGTTATTGATTGACCTTGACCTTTATGCGATATATAATAGTGCATAATATTTTGTACAACATTAAAATCGTCGCCTCAGAGCTAAAGGATCCTATCTGCCACTCTAACGAGTGTCAGATAGGATCCTTTAGCTCCGAGGCGGCGAAATAAAAGAAAATAATTAAAATCATAACGTTGATCCATTTACGAGACATGTGCGAATAAGACAACGTATGGTTGGACCACTTGTTCAAACAATTAAACCCACAAATGAAAGGTTATAGATGATGTTATTTTTTTTAAAAATATATCAAGTAATTTTGGATAATTTGAAACATTTTAAATGGCCTATTTATTGTCCGAAATTGTCCAATTTTCCTCGATTTTGACTTTGCCTTCGACATATCACGTAACCTTGACAATGAATGTTTACAAAAATATTTTTGTTGTGTCAATGATCCATCAAACAGATAACAGAACTTGAAATCATTAAAATCGATCCACCGATTCTTGAGATATTATTTTTGTCAGATTTTGCTAATTATGGATACTACTTACATGTTAATTAGGTGTTAATCGTGTCAGAATTGACTGCGCTATATCAGGATAGAAAGAGTACATGTTACTCATTATCTGGGCAAAAAATGGAAATTTCTGCCAAAAGTACACAGAAAAACCCCTAACAGCCTGGACTATAAAATTTTAATAATTTCTGCCTGAGCTTCTCCATCCGTACAAGATTAAGTATTTTGTAAAGTTTTTAAGAAAAAGTCGGTTTCTTGGGGTAGTTTTATAGGGGATGTCAGTAAAGTAAGAGTTAACGACCCATTTAACTCTAAATAACAGTGGTCTAATCTGCTAATAAAACAGACTAAAAAACAACGGTAGTCGCGATTGGGGATGAAAAGGTTTTGATACAGTACAGTGACATCATTCTATAAGCGTCAGGGAAGTTATTAACCCGTTCAGTGCGGGGACCAAACTTTGGCATCAGAATCTTACGTCTATATGTCAAAATATTCGTAATGGTCGTTGACCCATGACATATTTGCTCAAAGTGGAATTAACCACAACATTAGAAGTCAAGGTATAACTCTCTTTAGCTCTTTCAGCGCGGATACAGACTTTATACAGTCATCAACATCTCAAGTCCATAGACGTCTAATTCTGACGTCTAAAGACGATCCCGCACTGAAATAAATAAAATATATTTATAATGGTCGTAGACCCGTAACATAGCTAACATTCCTCACCTAATATAAAAGTAATTGTGTGAGGTGGTGCAATGTGAAACGTATATTAAAATATATAAACATATTTAGTTAATCTGGATTTCCCAGGATTGCAATCGTCCAAATGGCTTTAAAAACTAGACGAGGAATTATACAGTAATATTGGTAATCAGGTAATATATTAATAGTAATTATAATGTAATGGTGGTGAGAGCTGACTCTATATGACAGGAGGATGGTTCGAATTTCCAATTAAACGAAGTAGAATATCATGTGAACATCAGAACAATGTGTTAACCCTTTCCCCGCTAAGTTATTTTATTTAAATTTTTACTCACCTGAAGTTGTGTCTCGCTACCGCGACCCACAACTTCAGGTGAGTGGAAACTACTCACATTTGTTTCAGTTGAAACCAGACATTTGTACATATTGTTGTTTAAACACTCCCAATATTAATAACTGTGACTTAACCGGCTGATAAAACAGATCAAAAACCACTATAGTTGTGCGTAATGGTAACATGATTTATATTTGTATGCTCCACTGAGCAGCTATATACTGTGTAATGATATTATTATAGACAAACCTGGGAAAGTCAAGAGAAGAATTATTGAGGTATTATTCCCAGCAAGCACTAAACATTGAGCCAATGTTGTTTTAATGTTGGCCCGCCGTCTGCGACGTCGGCGGCCCAACATTAAAGCAACATTGACTCAATGTTTCGTGTTTGTTGAGTTATTCTCACGGATTACAGAGAAACACATACATCACATTCTACAGCAATCATTGCCTGTTTATTAGTTCGTATCCATCAATTATATTTCCGCAGTCGTAGCTGCAGTAATTACATTTGCAATCTGTCTTGCGATATAGACGCTCACCACACCATCAGATCTTTAATAAATGGCATAATTAACAATGACAAGTATAATCAAAATGAAATAAATAATATCATATTAACAAAGAGTAGAATTTGAGAATTAGATATTGCATGTACATTGCACGACATATGTGTCTAGTTTTTTTCCTTTCCTTACCAATATGTATTTATTGGTATACGACACATTTATGACTGCATTAGAATATCGTATTGCAATTTTATTCTTCTGACACATTTTGCTGAGATTACAATATTTATATAATGTGTATATAGTAAATCCCAGATAGCATGGCGTAGTTAACCCAACAAAAAAACGCGGTATTTAAATGAATGAAATACCGCGGCTGATAAGCTGACCCCGTCATTTACCAAGTTGAACCGCTTTTTAACATATCGACTAAAAAACGTGCAACCTCAACAATTTATTGTGCAATATATAATTGTATGCGACGATATCATACCACTGTACAGGCATTTCAAACATAAATGACCAATATATGTGACTTGCGATTGGGATAGGTTGTTCGGAACAAAATATGAGTGCAAACGAAACAATAGCCATAACAAAACAAATGCAATGTTTCAAAATGTACATCTCACAGCTCAGTATTTTTACGATTTAACACGTCTCCGAGCAATAACTTTTAGATGTTCAGTGTCATGAAGTTGTGTCTCGCTACCATGATCCACAATCTAAAGTCACAGAAAATCACTTGGATTTCAGGTCCCAACGAATATCAATGTTTCAACATTTATGCCATATTTTAATTGTAAACTTTTCAAGGCGGATCGACTTAAGACGTCTAAAGTCTGATACCGGTTATGAGAGAATGAACATTATTATAATGACCGTATACCCAGATACCCATAACATAGGTGTACAAATGAAGCGGACAGATTTACCTAAGAGATTCATGATAATTTCAAATTGAAAAAAAAAATCCTTGGTCACCATGGTTCATACAAAAATGTTACAGCGCCGAAGTCATATTTTAATTATGATTACACAAGTGGTAATAAAAACACAGAGAGACCACAGTGGTGGACATCAGCTCCTTGGAGGTTAAAGAGAATACCTAGATTCATAATTCACCACAATATGATTTAACAATGTATTGTATGCTATTTGAAATATTCAAGTAAGTGTGCAGACAAACTATCTACAGATCAAAATAAGGTAATTGCTAACTTGTAAAATAATACATACTGCATTTTTGTTTTGCAGGGCTGAAATGATAACATGAAGTTTTATATAATTATCAGTGTCTAAAATGCATTTATAAACCTCTGAGATACCTATGATATACACATAATAATCGGTCCCATCCCACTAAATCTCTGAAGAAAATTATATTTTCACCCACTTGAAGCTGCATCTCGCTACCGCGATCCACAACTTCGAGTGGCTGAAAAATACTTTTATTTGTGTAATTTGAGCACACAAATTTGCAAGTCTTGATGTGTGACACACAATTCACTCCCAATAGCAATGATTTGGGTGAATAAAAATAGAGATTAGAACTCCAATAGTCGTGATCAGCAGCATAAGGGTTAAATTTCTCTCGTTTTCCTTAGAAAGTTAAGATGCTATATCGTCATCTCGGAGCTAAAGGATCCTATCTGACACTCGTTAGAGTGGCAGATAGGATCCTTTAGCTACGAGGCGACGATATATCGACTTTGAAAATGCAAAAAATGTTCTCCCAAATATACGGCATCACAATGTATAATATATATAATTTCCAAATATAATTCCAAATATATATTAAAATATATAGATCATGATGCACTTATTTTTGTATATAATTTATTTCTATACCGAAGCATTTCCTGCACACTTTTAAGCACAGTTAAATCGGCCATGCTGTATAGCCTCTCCTCTGACAGGTCCACCTTAGCTCCACCTTGTAAAGCATCCATCATCCCTTGTGTCCTCTTGAAAGACGCGCTCATTGTGTCACAAGCCGGAAATAACCTGGCATTCCACAGAGACATCTTGTGATTATGAGTGAAACTAATAGTGGGAGTACTCCATGCACTGGTGACAGACAATAACATGTTGCCGTAATACGGTAGGCTCAATACTTCATCGGAGACTCTCTTAATATCATCACATGTGGAGAAAAGCACTGTTACATACGTAATTATACCATTTTTATTTTCTTTAATTGGGATTGTGTGTAGAAATGTTTCAGACTTCACATTGATGACATTCACACCATCGTCTGTATATTCACAATTACTAAGAACACATGATTTTGCAATATTACACGGCACAGAAAAGTTGCAGTACTCCATCACGGATGTGCTGTGCAAACGGGCTCCTTCTGTGACGGAATTATGCATGGAACAGCCAGAGAAAAGACTGTTATCCACTCGTGAACGCTTCACGGTGCCATCTGAACATTCAGGTATAATACTGGTTGAAACATTCTTCTGAAAACCCAAGTCTCTGGAAATTGTAATATCTTTGGTAAAATGGTACATCATTTCAGTAATGGATCCTAAATGGTAAAAGTTTGATGCTTTCAAAAGCACCATATTTAGAGGGACGTCTCGTAAAAGATGAAATATTTTTCGTCTAGTCTCGAGTAGTTTTGGTTCCACTTTGGAGACATTTCTGAGATCATTGGTGTAATCTATAGTGGAATCTGAACCTAGGCCTTGTATGAAATCGCCATACGAATCAATCTCACAATTCAGAGGTTTTTCGCGATCATAGAAATCACACAATTTATCGGCAACATTATGATCGAAGAAGAAACAGCTGTCAGTATAGACAATGTCCTCCAGGTCGCCTGAAGATGTCAGACGTTTCTCTATAAATCCTTTCTCGCGCATTGTTTCTACGGTTGGTTTCTGTATTACCTCACGACACTCCCTCATATCAGTCAATGTTTGGTTGTCTCCCTTATCTTTATGGAGAAGATATACACCATGACCAGTGCCCACACGTAAACTGGAGGGGTGCGCAAATAATATTTGTACATTCAGACTTTATTTTTGAAAAAAGTCGGTGACACATGTCTGTTTTCTAGATATGGTGGAGGTAGTGTCTAGTGCACGAAGGGTGCACAATATGGGTCAAGATTAAACCACCACAACATAAGTGCTTCTTCAAGCTTGCCATATTTTGCTGCTCTACTGGAGCGCTCCACTTTTCTTTGCTGCGTGAAATATCACCCACTGCTGTGCGACCTACTGTCACGTCCCACTCTTTGGCAATATGAGCGGCAATATCAGAGCACGTAGCTTTAGGATGAGCGTCTTTGTAAACACAAATTTCTCGTTTTTTATCTCCATTGAGGTCAGTGTGTCGTCGTTTGCATGGATTCGAAGCCATGGTGAAACTGAATAACTACCATAAGCCTATTGTGTCTTTTATACACTTAATCTGTTTATCACAGTAAGAGAACAAAGGAGTATTAATTGCTTTAATCTGTTTCAATTATTAATTTAACCGAATAATAATGTTTTCATTTGGTAGTCGAAATGACTTCAAGCAATATCACTCGACTCAGGTGTTGACAGATGGCCGTGATCAAATCTAACACATTTCACTGTGTATAGCACCGTGCATGTGATTACTCGGGCGTTGGCTTACTGCTCCAACTTTCATGTTGCCGGAGGTGCGACTATTGTCTTCCTGTTATTGTAGGGCTTTGCTTACTGTTCTTTTCACAATGGTAAACCATTCAACGCTCAAATAGGTGTTGACACTTCCTGCTAACCGAAACGCAAGGTATTCACGGCTTAGAGTATAGGCCTAATCTATGAAATTGATGTCCTCAACGTAGATGACAGCATGAATAATTACGATAACATTGTTTTAATGTGCGAGACGTTGGCTTTGACACAGGAAACATTCACCCAATGATGGTACAATGTGAACCCATAGTCTCAGACACTGGCCCAACATTGTACCAACATTGGGTGTACGTCTCGTGTTTGCTGGGCTGTATCATATTACTGCCGTCAAGAAGTGTTATGTAGCACGAGCGGTTCCTCCTTTGTTGGGGGTACGGTGTCAGAGGCAGTGGCCCAGCATTAAACCAATGTTCACTTCGTGAGCATGTGTTTGCCGGGTTTTATTTGCTCATTAGCCCCCCCCCCCCCACTAATCCCTTACACGTTAGGTGCTTTTAGCCAGCGTTCAGGAAATGTTTTGAAAAGGACATAAGCAATGCCACAATCACTATACAAACAAGTGGCGTTCACACAATTAGCGTGACTGACCGTGACAGAACAATGAGACGCTTACGTCATGCATTGATTTAATCCTTTCGTCACCAAGATTTGATGACTGAGGTGGACAACGTGACGGAACAACAAGACACTTATTCATTGATTTTACCCTTTCGTCTCCGAAATTTGATGACGGAGGCGGACATCGGAATGACGGAACAAAGAAGCACAACTACATTGGGCAGATCTGTTCCCATCAAAATCAAGACGGATGTAGAAGAAGACGGAACCTCGGAGGGCGGATCTCCGAGGCCTGTAGTGATATGAAAGACTACTAAGTTAGGCGTCCGAATTCACCGCACACAGTCCGAAAGCACCGTCCGAATTCACCGCGGCGTCCGAATTCACCGCACACCGTCCGAAATCACCGTACGATTTCACCGCACACCGTCCGAAATCACCGTCCGAAATCACCAATAGGCGTCCGAAATCACCAGGTCCGAAATGGTCGAGGTCCGACAGTCGTTTCTCGGTCGTGCTAATAGTCCAGGCTGTTAGGGTCAAAATAGGAGTGTGTGCACTTTTGGAAGAAATTACCATTTTTTGCCCAGATGATAAGTAACATGTACTCTTTCAATCCTGCTATAGCGCAGTCAATTCTGACACGATTAACACCTAATTAACATCTAATTAGTATCCATAATTAGCAAAACCTCGGAAAAATCCAGGAAAAATTATATCTCAATAATCGGTATATCGATTTTAATGATCTTGAGTTGTGTTATTTATTTAACGTATAGCCTACACGACAAAAATATTTATGAGATGATTAGTGGTCAAGGTCACGTGATGCGGTAAGTCAAGGTCAGATGTGAGCAAAGTTTAAGAATTCTGAACAAAAAAGTTAATATTAAATGTTTCAAAGTACATATAATTATTTTACATTAAAAAAAGTGATACACCAATCTAACAGCTTTAATTTGACGGTATAATGTAATATGTATCTCCAAAACCGAGATCATTGTGGTCTGGAATAGTGATTTACTCATGGGTTAGCTAAACCAGAGATGCGTCGTGTATGGATCGTCTTCTGAGGAATAATTCAGTCGATTTCAATAGGTTTCTTTTAAAACGTTGCTAATGATTTTCCACATCTTATGCAGTATTTCATATAGCATAAAGGTTAATGTAAAGCAAACTTCAAGTTCAAAATTAAAGTGAAATTAGTGAGAATATATTTGAGACCAAAAGTGCTTACTTCTGACACACGAAAATAATCACATAATTTTGAATCTAACATTTGTCAAACAATGATGCATAAAAACTTTATTAGAAAGCATTAACGTGCTGGAACCTCGGACTTCGACGTTTTTTCCTCTGTCTTTGACGAGGGTGGCGGGGCAACAGACATTCATAGCATGCGTCCATAGAGGAAAGTGCAAAATAAGGCAGTTAGTAATCGGAACACACACTTCGAACAATACTGACCTGAGAAAGTCAAAACTGATTTTAAATTCTTAGGTTTTGATTTGTCAGTCTCACTTTGATTAAGTGTGAGAGCTCCTATCGAGATTTAGATCTCTGGGATCCACATCTTGTACAACGAACCATAGAGGTGTCAGGTCAGCAAGAGAGAATTCCCACTGGTGAATGGAGAAATGTTCTAGTATTTGTCATGCCAGTGTCAAGGTTACACAAACTGAATATCACACTACTATACGGCCACACACCCTGGACCGCTTCAGGATAGGTGCTCAGTCTGATTCACTTTCTATACAACAAATTATCCGATGATTTTGGTGTCATCAATAGACACTGAGCCAAGCGCTACATACGGGACTACAGTGGGATGTGGTGGTGGTGAAATGAGCTGAACATTTCTATTATGCTGATATTTTACCTATCCTCTCATGAAAGAGGTGTTGTCATGTCCTATATCATGTATATGATAACATGGAATGTGAAGAGAACACGCATCATAGGAGATGACATATCCTGACATATGTCATGAAATGCAATGTAGCGGAAAGTCGTGTCCACTCCAAGCGTTACACGCATCCTGTCAGAGTTGATCACTGTTCCTTTTCAAAGATAGAGATGATACGTTTCGTCAAAAAAAAGTATAACTAGGGAATCTAAGATTTAAACAAGTGATTATTCAATTAAACTGAAAGGTATCTCAGTTTCTATGAAGATTGTCTTCTTATGTGTTAGCTTGATCCGCACACCCATCCATGGTTAGAAAGTGTTGTAGCCTTGGCACTTCACTCGGTTCCTCTATCAACACAATCACACTTTATAGAAGAGAGTTATCGCTCAACATAAGGAGAATGACAGTAATTGGTACATATGCATCGAAATTATATACATGTATATATTGTATGTTGGTGTTGCGTGAACGATTGCAGCCCCATAAATCAACATAGCATCGACTCGTTGAGGAATATCTAGAAATGATCACATGCAAATGAAATGAATCGGGCTTTAGGCCACCTTTGTGCTTGCTGTATGCACAGTAAGGACCCATTCTTCATCAAGGCTGCTTAGTACACAATTATCCTTCAAGCTTACCCTTTGTTCGTGTGGATCAGTTATTACTAGTGAAATTTTGAGATTTTGAACAGTAATAACTGTCCTTGTAGGTTCGGATCGAGAATCACGGAGCATAATGACAATTATCAAGAATGAAACACGAAGACTCAATTTGAACGCTGCAAAAAATTGAGTACATTTCCAGTTTTGGTGCTGTTTCCCAGAGCCTGAAGTAGCTGTCATATTTGCTTTTCTGCAGTGTATGAATATGCACAGTATTACCAAACGTTGAAGGCCCGAGTAGAATAATGCTACTTGTTTGAACATGTTGAATAACCGAGCAATATTTTGCATCATCGATTGACAAGCTCACCACGTGGGCTATTTTGCCATTCATGTATGCCATACAAGTATCGAATCTATTTTTTGCTTGTTTAGATAACAAATTCTTTCACGTTGAAATAAACCCTATCAAATAATTACAATTGGCCTTAAATATGTTAAGTTGATTAATTCCATGTCAGAGACACCCATCACAAAATAAAACCACAATGGTCAAATATATTTTGAATATTACCTTGACTTTGACCTCAAAGTTATTGATTGACCTTGACCTTTATGCGATATATAATAGTGCATAATATTTTGTACAACATTAAAATCGTCGCCTCAGAGCTAAAGGATCCTATCTGCCACTCTAACGAGTGTCAGATAGGATCCTTTAGCTCCGAGGCGGCGAAATAAAAGAAAATAATTAAAATCATAACGTTGATCCATTTACGAGACATGTGCGAATAAGACAACGTATGGTTGGACCACTTGTTCAAACAATTAAACCCACAAATGAAAGGTTATAGATGATGTTATTTTTTTAAAAAATATATCAAGTAATTTTGGATAATTTGAAACATTTTAAATGGCCTATTTATTGTCCGAAATTGTCCAATTTTCCTCGATTTTGACTTTGCCTTCGACATATCACGTAACCTTGACAATGAATGTTTACAAAAATATTTTTGTTGTGTCAATGATCCATCAAACAGATAACAGAACTTGAAATCATTAAAATCGATCCACCGATTCTTGAGATATTATTTTTGTCAGATTTTGCTAATTATGGATACTACTTACATGTTAATTAGGTGTTAATCGTGTCAGAATTGACTGCGCTATATCAGGATAGAAAGAGTACATGTTACTCATTATCTGGGCAAAAAATGGAAATTTCTGCCAAAAGTACACAGAAAAACCCCTAACAGCCTGGACTATAAAATTTTAATAATTTCTGCCTGAGCTTCTCCATCCGTACAAGATTAAGTATTTTGTAAAGTTTTTAAGAAAAAGTCGGTTTCTTGGGGTAGTTTTATAGGGGATGTCAGTAAAGTAAGAGTTAACGACCCATTTAACTCTAAATAACAGTGGTCTAATCTGCTAATAAAACAGACTAAAAAACAACGGTAGTCGCGATTGGGGATGAAAAGGTTTTGATACAGTACAGTGACATCATTCTATAAGCGTCAGGGAAGTTATTAACCCGTTCAGTGCGGGGACCAAACTTTGGCATCAGAATCTTACGTCTATATGTCAAAATATTCGTAATGGTCGTTGACCCATGACATATTTGCTCAAAGTGGAATTAACCACAACATTAGAAGTCAAGGTATAACTCTCTTTAGCTCTTTCAGCGCGGATACAGACTTTATACAGTCATCAACATCTCAAGTCCATAGACGTCTAATTCTGACGTCTAAAGACGATCCCGCACTGAAATAAATAAAATATATTTATAATGGTCGTAGACCCGTAACATAGCTAACATTCCTCACCTAATATAAAAGTAATTGTGTGAGGTGGTGCAATGTGAAACGTATATTAAAATATATAAACATATTTAGTTAATCTGGATTTCCCAGGATTGCAATCGTCCAAATGGCTTTAAAAACTAGACGAGGAATTATACAGTAATATTGGTAATCAGGTAATATATTAATAGTAATTATAATGTAATGGTGGTGAGAGCTGACTCTATATGACAGGAGGATGGTTCGAATTTCCAATTAAACGAAGTAGAATATCATGTGAACATCAGAACAATGTGTTAACCCTTTCCCCGCTAAGTTATTTTATTTAAATTTTTACTCACCTGAAGTTGTGTCTCGCTACCGCGACCCACAACTTCAGGTGAGTGGAAACTACTCACATTTGTTTCAGTTGAAACCAGACATTTGTACATATTGTTGTTTAAACACTCCCAATATTAATAACTGTGACTTAACCGGCTGATAAAACAGATCAAAAACCACTATAGTTGTGCGTAATGGTAACATGATTTATATTTGTATGCTCCACTGAGCAGCTATATACTGTGTAATGATATTATTATAGACAAACCTGGGAAAGTCAAGAGAAGAATTATTGAGGTATTATTCCCAGCAAGCACTAAACATTGAGCCAATGTTGTTTTAATGTTGGCCCGCCGTCTGCGACGTCGGCGGCCCAACATTAAAGCAACATTGACTCAATGTTTCGTGTTTGTTGAGTTATTCTCACGGATTACAGAGAAACACATACATCACATTCTACAGCAATCATTGCCTGTTTATTAGTTCGTATCCATCAATTATATTTCCGCAGTCGTAGCTGCAGTAATTACATTTGCAATCTGTCTTGCGATATAGACGCTCACCACACCATCAGATCTTTAATAAATGGCATAATTAACAATGACAAGTATAATCAAAATGAAATAAATAATATCATATTAACAAAGAGTAGAATTTGAGAATTAGATATTGCATGTACATTGCACGACATATGTGTCTAGTTTTTTTCCTTTCCTTACCAATATGTATTTATTGGTATACGACACATTTATGACTGCATTAGAATATCGTATTGCAATTTTATTCTTCTGACACATTTTGCTGAGATTACAATATTTATATAATGTGTATATAGTAAATCCCAGATAGCATGGCGTAGTTAACCCAACAAAAAAACGCGGTATTTAAATGAATGAAATACCGCGGCTGATAAGCTGACCCCGTCATTTACCAAGTTGAACCGCTTTTTAACATATCGACTAAAAAACGTGCAACCTCAACAATTTATTGTGCAATATATAATTGTATGCGACGATATCATACCACTGTACAGGCATTTCAAACATAAATGACCAATATATGTGACTTGCGATTGGGATAGGTTGTTCGGAACAAAATATGAGTGCAAACGAAACAATAGCCATAACAAAACAAATGCAATGTTTCAAAATGTACATCTCACAGCTCAGTATTTTTACGATTTAACACGTCTCCGAGCAATAACTTTTAGATGTTCAGTGTCATGAAGTTGTGTCTCGCTACCATGATCCACAATCTAAAGTCACAGAAAATCACTTGGATTTCAGGTCCCAACGAATATCAATGTTTCAACATTTATGCCATATTTTAATTGTAAACTTTTCAAGGCGGATCGACTTAAGACGTCTAAAGTCTGATACCGGTTATGAGAGAATGAACATTATTATAATGACCGTATACCCAGATACCCATAACATAGGTGTACAAATGAAGCGGACAGATTTACCTAAGAGATTCATGATAATTTCAAATTGAAAAAAAAAATCCTTGGTCACCATGGTTCATACAAAAATGTTACAGCGCCGAAGTCATATTTTAATTATGATTACACAAGTGGTAATAAAAACACAGAGAGACCACAGTGGTGGACATCAGCTCCTTGGAGGTTAAAGAGAATACCTAGATTCATAATTCACCACAATATGATTTAACAATGTATTGTATGCTATTTGAAATATTCAAGTAAGTGTGCAGACAAACTATCTACAGATCAAAATAAGGTAATTGCTAACTTGTAAAATAATACATACTGCATTTTTGTTTTGCAGGGCTGAAATGATAACATGAAGTTTTATATAATTATCAGTGTCTAAAATGCATTTATAAACCTCTGAGATACCTATGATATACACATAATAATCGGTCCCATCCCACTAAATCTCTGAAGAAAATTATATTTTCACCCACTTGAAGCTGCATCTCGCTACCGCGATCCACAACTTCGAGTGGCTGAAAAATACTTTTATTTGTGTAATTTGAGCACACAAATTTGCAAGTCTTGATGTGTGACACACAATTCACTCCCAATAGCAATGATTTGGGTGAATAAAAATAGAGATTAGAACTCCAATAGTCGTGATCAGCAGCATAAGGGTTAAATTTCTCTCGTTTTCCTTAGAAAGTTAAGATGCTATATCGTCATCTCGGAGCTAAAGGATCCTATCTGACACTCGTTAGAGTGGCAGATAGGATCCTTTAGCTACGAGGCGACGATATATCGACTTTGAAAATGCAAAAAATGTTCTCCCAAATATACGGCATCACAATGTATAATATATATAATTTCCAAATATAATTCCAAATATATATTAAAATATATAGATCATGATGCACTTATTTTTGTATATAATTTATTTCTATACCGAAGCATTTCCTGCACACTTTTAAGCACAGTTAAATCGGCCATGCTGTATAGCCTCTCCTCTGACAGGTCCACCTTAGCTCCACCTTGTAAAGCATCCATCATCCCTTGTGTCCTCTTGAAAGACGCGCTCATTGTGTCACAAGCCGGAAATAACCTGGCATTCCACAGAGACATCTTGTGATTATGAGTGAAACTAATAGTGGGAGTACTCCATGCACTGGTGACAGACAATAACATGTTGCCGTAATACGGTAGGCTCAATACTTCATCGGAGACTCTCTTAATATCATCACATGTGGAGAAAAGCACTGTTACATACGTAATTATACCATTTTTATTTTCTTTAATTGGGATTGTGTGTAGAAATGTTTCAGACTTCACATTGATGACATTCACACCATCGTCTGTATATTCACAATTACTAAGAACACATGATTTTGCAATATTACACGGCACAGAAAAGTTGCAGTACTCCATCACGGATGTGCTGTGCAAACGGGCTCCTTCTGTGACGGAATTATGCATGGAACAGCCAGAGAAAAGACTGTTATCCACTCGTGAACGCTTCACGTTGCCATCTGAACATTCAGGTATAATACTGGTTGAAACATTCTTCTGAAAACCCAAGTCTCTGGAAATTGTAATATCTTTGGTAAAATGGTACATCATTTCAGTAATGGATCCTAAATGGTAAAAGTTTGATGCTTTCAAAAGCACCATATTTAGAGGGACGTCTCGTAAAAGATGAAATATTTTTCGTCTAGTCTCGAGTAGTTTTGGTTCCACTTTGGAGACATTTCTGAGATCATTGGTGTAATCTATAGTGGAATCTGAACCTAGGCCTTGTATGAAATCGCCATACGAATCAATCTCACAATTCAGAGGTTTTTCGCGATCATAGAAATCACACAATTTATCGGCAACATTATGATCGAAGAAGAAACAGCTGTCAGTATAGACAATGTCCTCCAGGTCGCCTGAAGATGTCAGACGTTTCTCTATAAATCCTTTCTCGCGCATTGTTTCTACGGTTGGTTTCTGTATTACCTCACGACACTCCCTCATATCAGTCAATGTTTGGTTGTCTCCCTTATCTTTATGGAGAAGATATACACCATGACCAGTGCCCACACGTAAACTGGAGGGGTGCGCAACTGCCGTAAAACCTGGCTTGTTAAACGTCCACGCTTCTGTTTCGTCTCCCAAATCGTAAACTTCAACTGTGTCTGAACAAGCGTGAAAAAACCCAGGCTGCATACGAGAAAGAAATGGGAGAGAATTGGCTAACTTGAAATCCAACTGTTGCATTATAGGATGTTTATCATATTTATCCATTGTTTCTGTGTGTGTGCCATTCAGCGAGTTTGTGCCGTTACATTTCGTTTCGATATTTGAATTACGGTCTGTGAACGCATTGAATTTTGGTATCGTTTCACGGGCAAGATTTAATGGCAATGGGCAGAATATTTTGCCAAGAATGCTAGTACTGGGCACTCTTTGGCTCAGCCCTCCAGCGTTCATCAACAAGATGCGTTTATCCTTCAAAACGTTTCCATAGAGTTTTTTAAGTTTAGATAATACCATCAATGTGGATCCACCAGAACCTAGAATAACAAAATAACAATATATGACAAAATAATATAATACTATATTGATTGTTTTGCTTGACTGTAGTGTATTTATGTAAATGTTATTGTGTAAATCACACATCATACAATTTACATGTCTGTAACCCTTTCAAGCCTGATTTTACATTGTAATCTTCATCCACTACAAGTCGCGAATTGCGACAGCAATTCGCGACTTGTAGTGGATGAAGATGATTTGAAGTGAGTGAAAGAAAATTGTCATGCATTGGTAAACCAGTTTCATGGAAATATTTAAGTCTGTTTTCAGGGATGTAAAATGATGCTTTAATGCCTCGTGAGGGCTTAAATGGTTAAAATACACCAGAGACGTCAGAATGTTGGTAAAACAGTAGATTCAGATCTATGGATCTAACATTATGTTTTAATGCTGGCCAGGTTGGACAACATATTGGTGATTAGAAGTAAAAGTAATAGAAAACCTCTATTTGGAAAGATTCATACTGACGTAGATCGGAATATCGTACTTTCAAATCCACGCGTCTGGTGAATTTCGTTCTCTCTCCTTGACGGAAAGTACTAAAACAACCTACTGCGTGTACTTTAAGTCGAAGGGGGAGTCAATTAATAATATGAGAGATACGTACGTATATATCAGAACATATTCTGTGCCGTACGCTTTGCACATTCAGGTCTATTACTCAATCTTTGACGGAAAATGCAGAGTAGATACTTGTATTATTATCATAGAGTTAATAAACAATATTTAAATGTGTAATTAGATATATATATATGTAATGTTTATTTAAACGTATACTTTAGCTTACTAACATTGTGACTATGGTTATCAAAACATGGCTAATACCTACAGCGCGGGGATCGACTTCAGACGTCAAAATCTGACGTCTGTAGACGTCAGATTAAGTCGATCAACGCGCTGTAAGAGTAAACACAAGTACCGTATAACCAGTAATCAAAGTAGATAATTATATACGGATGGCTGACAAGCTGGAGCGTGTATTACACGCAGACCCATAACATAGGTATTCAAATAAAGCGTGACGAGCTACTAAGACATTATGATGATTTCAAATTAAAAAACCCTTTGTTCTCCATGGTTTACACGAAAATAATTCAGCACTATAAGGGTTGATACTGCCACATATATTTTATATCATCATCTAGTTTGATTACTGGTGCTTATTTCAGGTGTTAATAAAATATAATATAATAAAGTATCTATCCTCTAAGCATAATAAAACACACATCAGATGTCAGTCTATTGTTCAAACGATAGAATCCACTCCTATTTTATTATTCTCCTGGCCTAGTTTAGCTTATATATACACAAAGGTGGCCTAAAACCCATGGAAATCCATCTAATTTTATTTCCTATGCTAGTTATTGTGGACCATGAAATAGGGGTTATTAGAGCCCATCCTATAAAAACACTTGGACAGTGTCGCAGGCGGATGTCCAACTTTAAACAGGCATTGGTCAACGTCTAGTGCCTGTTGAGATGGTGCTTAACCCTTTAACCGCCGGTGTCGCATATATTCGGGTTTTCATTTTTATTACCACATTAAGTACCACCTTTTAAACATGTTAAAGATAAAATGTGACAACAATCAGCAATATTTGAAAACAGTTGACCTCCATTTGTCAAATGTGAATAATTTTCACTCACTTGAAGTTGTGGATCGCGTCAGCGAGACACAACTTTACAAGTTTACAAGGCACAAGTTTATTCAATTCAGATTGAATAATTTGGCGGTTAAAGGGTTAACCCTTAAAGTGTCGAGTTATTTTTGTGTAAACCATGGAGACCTATAAGGGTTTTTTTAATTTGAAATCATAATAAATATCCTAGTTAGCTCTTTCCGCTTCATTTGAATACCTATGCTATGGGTCTAAGGTCAGAAGAAATATTTCTACTATTACAGTGCGAGGATCGACTTTAGACGTCATAATCTGACGTCTAAAGTTGACTCCCGCGCTGTAAGGGATATTGTGTGTAATTTAAGTCGAAGAAAGAACTCGGATTCGCATATCTGAATATAGGGCCTCGTCCATGCGGATCTACGAGTCTATCGAATGTCGTTGTGTCTCTTTCACCTACCTGCTCTAGGTCCAGGTGGATCAGAGTACACGTGGTAAGGTACACCCAGGGGGAGATGACCTCGCTCCAGCTTGTCGTCCACCTGCTTCTGGAAGGCTTCAGCTTGATCTTCATCAGCTGCCGTGAGAACAACAAGGTCATAGAAGAGAAGGCCTTCCTTCTTCACGTCACGACCTGAAACAAATCAAATAAAATGTCATTATGTGAAACTCAATAGTCTTGACCTCCAATATTTTCACCGAGCAGGCTAATATAATGCAGTATGGAGGAGGGGTGTGTGTTTCTTTCTTTTCACCGAGTTGCCATTCAAAATGGTTTCTGGTGCCGACACTGCATTTCACAGAATTGAAGAATAAACAATAATATAGTTTTTGATAGATGCATAGTCCATCAAATAATTTAATTTGATATGTATCTATTTTACACAAATAAAAATATTTTTCGTTATCTAATATGGATTTTGCGCTAAAATGAGAGTATAATTGAGAGAAAACAATTCAGGAGGACATATCAGGGTTAACTAAAAGATCAACCATTTTATATATAATCAATCAAAACGACGTTCACCTAACATTTTGTAAAAAATACATTTTAAATTACAATGTATATATTATACAAAAAAGGAGACCCACGTTAAGATACATTCTGCTTCGTTAGCATGTCAGGCCAATAGAAACAAAGGTCGATCGTGTTCATTAAATATAAATAACATTAATAAATTAAAAGTCGATTGTTTAGCTACTTTGTTTCTATCCGTTCATTTTCTTGGAGTGTTTAGTAAAATATTTAAGTGTTTTTATTGCTAATATTTTTGGCGAAGAATTCTGGAGGTTATTTAATTTAAGTGACGGGTGCAGCAGTTTAAATTTTTGCATTCATTTGATCAATTGTTTCTCATACCTTTATTCACAAAGGTAATAAAGCCTGTCCTGCTCATGTCCTGTGTTGTGGAACCACAACACAGGACATGAGCACCATCGTGTCATATACAAGGTTAAACATAAATTTGTCAAAAAGTTAATTCGATATGATATACCTAAGCATTTTAATAAAGGCCTTGTGGTTATGGATGTCACTAAACGGTGCTAGAAGAGGTGATATAAGTGGATAAATATGGCGGTAATGTGTTGTTACGTAACATAAATATCAATTTATATTGATTTAATTTGTGTAAAAGTAGGTCTATATTTAGCTTAAAACTTTGAACAGTGGTGCTGTATATGATATAAACTTGTTTCATGTGAGTATCCTAACTGCCCGTCTTTTGTAGCCTTGATATATCGTTAAAGTAATATACTATAGCTTGGCTGTTGTGATATCAGGCTAGAATATATGATACGCAATATGTGTTGGTACGTAATGCCCAAGAAGTAAAAAATATAAACTTATTTTAAGGATGTAGTATCCATCTATATTTCAAGATAATTTATTGTATGCCCTGCCATAGAGAGTAGCATAAACTGCGATTTATTCGTAGACAGCTTATTCACTTTCAGCCAATTGGTAATGCGCCCGATTATAATCGTAAGTTTATATTATCAGGAGTGCTATTCCTCGACAAAGTATATAACATTACTGACCGAAGGAATGTCCTTTATATAAATAATGAAAATAGTGGTCCTACGATTGACCCCTGTGGTACTACTATTTTCATATATCTTACATTTGATGCTGTCGTTCCCAGTTGTACAAACTGCTTCCGGTTTGATACATAATTATTGAACAATTTGAACTCAGTGTCGCTAATCCCATAGTATTGTAGTTTATTAAGCAAAATATCGTGATACAAAGTATCGAAATCTCTTTTGAGATCATTATTTACTTTGTCCATCTGTTATATTATATCGTCGACTAAATGTAGTGCAGCCAATTCAATTCAGCCTTCGGAACTAAAGCCATATTGATTATTGCAGAAAAAGATTGTTTGAAGAAAAATAACAGTTTACCTGGTTGAAAATAACATTCTCAAGAACATAATACATGGCTGGAAGAATAGATATAGGCCTATATTTTAATATGTTGTTGGTGTCTTCTTTTTCGTGCAAAGGTACAACGTTGGCAATTTTTATATTGTCTGGGGAAATACCAGTGTTCAGACATTGAATAATAATTGAAGTTACCAGTTAAATAGAAGACCATCATAGCCAAAACTTTTTTTTTTCTGCAACAGGCTTAATAGTCTGTGGCCAAGACAACTTTTCGGTACCATCTCAAGGGACTAATTGTCAATGTATTTTTCTGAAAGGTATGCATCTGTAGATCACAAAAATGTCTGGTGGCCGTGTCAAAACGGTAGCTTTGTCTCAGAATGACCTAATTTGTGTATCAACCGCTAAACGCCGAAAATCGTCATTTTCATAGTTACATCTGAATGCCTACTCTTCTAGTGTGGACATTTTACCTGGTCAAAAGCAGGGAGAAAGCTACTTTTCTTTATGAAACCATTTGGGTCTGTAGTGCTACCAAAAATTAAAAAAAAAAATATGACCCATAAATAGGTCTAATTTGCATATTCATATACTGACAAGACATTATAATATCGTAAATAATGGCTCTATACCTAGGTTTTTCGGCATGGCGAATTCATTGATGATATTAGTTTTGTGCTTCAAGATGAAGATCATGCACTGGGTCAAGGCCATAAGTCATTTAAAGCCCGCTGAGGTAGGCCAGGGCTAATAATCGCGCAGTTTAAGACTTTTCTGCACTATCCTCGTACATAAAGTGTGACCCCCCGACCGATGCACCCCACACCATGATTAATTGGGTGATATTTTGCTGAGCTTGAGACGGCACTCTGGGAGAAACTAGACTACTCACCGTGTGCCCTCCAAACTCTACCATGCCCATCGTTGTAAGACAGATCGAATCTGCTTTCATCTGAGAAGACAAGCATCGCCGGCCACTGGTAATGGGGATTAAAACTTTATGAGTGATGATAGTGTACTTGAAATTGCTATACTTGGTGTATCATATAAAAACTATCACTGCCATGAATGGTAAATGAGGGATGCTTAAGCTATAAGGGATTTAACGGCGATACATAATATTTTATTTCTGTTAAAAAGGAAATGTGCACTTTAAAAGTTATCTCAGCCACTACAAAAGTGATCTTGGCAACTAAAGAAGTAATTACAGAAACTTTGAAAGTTATCTCAGCCACTACAAAGGTCATCTTGCCCACTGAAGAAGTGATCACAGCCACTTTAAAAGTTATCTTAGTCACTACAAAAATGATATTGGCCACTAGAGAAGTGATCACAGCCAATTTGCAAAATATCTATGCTAATACAAAAGTAATCTTGATAACTGATAAAGTGATCACAGCCACTAAAAAAGTCTTTGCCACTGAAGAAGAGATCACAGCCATTTTAAAAGTTATCTAAACCACTACAAATTGATATTGTCCACTGAAGAAGTGAGCATAGCAGCTTTGAAAATTATCTAGACTACTATAAATGCGATCTTGACCACCGAGGAAGTGATCACAGCCACTTTAAAAATGATCTAAACCAGTACAAGTGATCACAGCCACTTTGCAAAATATATAAGCCAATACAAAAGTGACCACTGAAGAAGTTATTACTACCATTATAAAAGTTATCTGAGTCACTGCAAAGGTGATCTTGCTGAGATAACTTTTCAAGTGGCTGTTATCACTTATTCGGTGGTCAAGAACATTTAAAAATGGCTCCAGAGAATGTAAATTTAATAACAAATATGTGTAACATATAAAGTAAACATAAGCGAGAAGTCCTGCTGGTATTCACTATAAAAACAGTGCATATAAAATCGAGGGATAAAATACAAAGTTAGCGCTTTGTTTTTCATTTATTGAACAGAAATAAATATTATGTATCCACGTAAAAGACCTTTAAAATGACTTCCAACCGACATCAAATACGTTGGTAGATATTTTCTAATTAGGGTACTTATTGGGCAAAAATGTGAAACACAGTCAATTCTCCAGAGCCAGAAGAAAAGTGCACAAATTAAGGTCCAATAAAACAGTGTGTATTTTTTTTCAAATAGCTCATTATTTTTCTTTCAAATATTTTTTTTAAGTCAACAATAGTTTCAGAACATGTTTGAATCAAAACTAAGCATTGATTACATACGAAAATCAGATGCGAGAAAAGTATTTTGAGACTTTACTGAAAAAGTATGAAAAATAGGTAGAATGTATACTCTCTTGTGCATATGTCAATAATCGGACACAAAATCTATTAGATTTGTGTGAAAGCCAGCGACACTACTCAGTGGGCAGTAATGTTAGACACAGTCAATTTTCCCGAGTCTGGGGAAAAGCGAGAAAATTTTACGTCTAGCCAAAAAAGCATGTAATATGTTCACATAACTCATTATTTTTATTCGAAAGGAGTTCTTTTTAAGTGAACAATAGTTATAAAACATGTTTGAATCAGAACTAAACATTTATACCACACACAAATCAGCTTAGAGAAAAGTATTTTGATTACTTACTGACAAACTGTGAAAAATAGGAAAAGTAAGGGTTAAATACCAACTTAGAGGTCCCTTGTGCATTTGTTAATGATCAGACACAAACAATTTTACATCGATGTGAAGACATGCGACGTAGCTTTTTATTGATATCAAATATATTGATATAGCGCAAAATTTGACTAATCATTGGGCTAAAATATGAGATCCAATCAATTTTCTCGAGGCTGAAGAAAAGCGCACAAATGTCACGTCTAGCCAAACAAGTGTGTAATATGTTTACATAACTCTTTATTTGTATTCCAAATGGGAATATTTTAAGTCAACAATAGTTCTGGAACATGTTTGAATCTAAACTAAACATTTGTGCCATACAAAAATCAGCTGAGAGAAAAGTATTTCGAATATTTACTGAAATACTATGAAAAATATGTAAAATTAAAGATTAAAATACAAATTTAAATCTCTCTTGTGCATTTGTCAATGATCGGCCACAAATTATTCAACTTCCATGGGATAGCCTCTGTCAGCAGCTTTCTATTGATATTAAATATATTGACATAGCTCAAAATTTGAATACTCAGTTGGCGAAAATTTGTAATACACTCGATTTCTCAAAATCAGACCAAAATCGCACCTATAAAGTGGTCAATTTTTAATATTAAGCTACTATCTGGAAAGGTCCACCAGGCATTTTTATAATCTAGGGATATGTAGCTAAACAAAAAATAACATTAGAATTAGTCCCTTTGAATGTACCGATCATCAAAATTTCAGTGCCGAGCCCACGGACTAATGGAAGACATGATCAGTTGGATTTTATTTTTTAGATACAGTATGTTTTTGTCTTTTTAGCATCAGAAATGCTAATTCGTAATATTTTATTGTCTACCTTCAGATTCGTGTTTAAAATTGGGTGTTTTTTAGTTTTACATACTGATTATCTCTAGAATTGATCTGTCTAATTAAAAATAATTAATGGAAATTGCGCTAACAATTTCAGATTTAAATGAGAGAAAAATAGTGACAAAACATTTCAGCAGGACATATTAGGGTTATATATATATATAAACGTTATGCAGGGATTTGGGCGGAATGGATCTGTCGAGATCTGTGAAAGAACTTACGCTCAATTTTCAATAATCAGAAAAAAGTGTCAAAGACTTAAATGTTTGGTAATGCCACCCGACGTGACTGTTCCTTGGATTCGAGCGGACATCAAATCCATGTGTCACGGGTAAAAACCGATTACGCTAAATTAGTTATATCCTGTAACCTTTGATCGGAATAAGCCTGGTAGTATACTCTTCAGAACAATACGAACAAAACCTGCTCGTGCCGCGAATATATCCACCCGATATGGGTGACTAGGCTTGTACCAGAATGGAAATTAGTAGACAGTAATGGAATAAAGACGAAACAGCTCGTGTGACCTTGAATTAAGGCTGTGATACCAGCCTATATACGTATCATGTGCACACAAGTAGATATGCACCTAAAACGGTCGTTGAAGATGAATTATGCTACGATGTTGAATGTAATCATTCACAGTACTTATATTGCGTACAATTGAAAAATTACAATAAAGAATTTATTTGGTAATATAATTATATATCATGATTACATAGAGCAACATGTGTACAAATATAATATTTAGTGAGATTCGCATGACTGGAGAGGTATAGAATGGATATGGGTGTGTCTGAAGTATACTAATTGTGTGTGCCATGACCAGATAGCGCCATTGAGATGTGTGATCCTTTGAAATAACACTCCCCTCCATCCCCAAGTAGATAGCGACGGTGACCGTGCGATAGTGATAGTACAGTGGTGAAAGTGTCAAACATATCACGATTACTTTTGCACGAGTTATATGTAACTATAAACATGATAAAAGTGGGCTTACCCGGCTTTTAAATTGTTTTTTAACTTCATTTATTTTTCAATGATTACAAACAGCACTTAGTGCCACGAGTTGTTCTCCTTCACAATAATACACATATAATAATAAAGATATAACAATGGTAGTAATAATAATAGTAATAATAATAATATAAGAGGTAAAATGATAGTTAGAACATGAAAATGATATGATGAAACAAATTAAACATGAGATGGTGGTGTCACTGTGGAAAAACAAACATTTGCATAAAGTATTACAAAATAATAAAATTAACCAAATCTACCTGATGCTAGTAAAATTCTTGAATCAATTTAAATATAGTGAGGTTTCAGACAAATTTGAGGCATTTGCGCCATACAGTAAGATTTGCTCAAGATGTTTTTGAGGTCTGAATAAATCCTCAGGTAAAATTTGATGTAATGACTGAATCAGTGTCTGACGAGGGACAGCATAGGCTGGGCAATGGAACAATAAGTGTGCAGCATTCTCTCTTCTTGCTCCACACTTGTCACACGACATGTTATCAACAAAGTTATATTGAAAACGCTGAAAATTTAAGGCGCTTAGCCCAAGTCTTATACTTGTGTGATTAACCGCTGCTTTGCCGATAAAACGAGGTTATAAATGAGGAAAAAAGGGGTAGTTCGTAAATGTTGTTTTTTTGAGATTCAGCTTAAAATGTTCAATACTAGAGGTACTGTGTAATGCAGGGTTCATGGCGTTCCACAATCGCATTGTGGAAAATAAAAACGAATTTCTCACACAACTCAAGCGGCAACGTATCATTGGCATAGAACCGTCTCCTGTTCTACGCAAATTATAACCAGTGTCTCGTTGTATCGGCAAAACAGCAGTCAGATAAGGTGGGGTGAGACCTCGTGACATTTTAAACAAAGTACATAACTTGTGGTTGTCTCGCCGCTCTTTGAGCGGCAACCGCCCCAGCTCAGCTAACAATAGGCAAAATCATAGTTTTATATAAAGAAAAAAGGCCTGATCTTGGTAATCTGTGTTTTACAAAATTCAAAATATGAATTGCCCTGCTTGCTTTATTTATATTGTTCTCTCCAACTGAGATTGCTAGTTATTGCTAGTCCGCGATGCACATGTTCAATAGTTCGCTCGACATTAACTCGATTAAAACCAACGTCTGGATATTCTGGGTAGCTTTGGTGTTGTGAAAATACAATAAACTTAGTTTTGGAAGGAGTAAAAGTTACTTTCCAAACTTTTCCCCAGTCACTTATCTTTCTTAAATCTCTGTTTATTTTTAAACATGATAATCGTGGGTCAAAATATATATCTAGTAATGACGTGTCGTCTGCGAAAAGGTGAGGATCAGTTTCAAGGGTGTCTACGAGGTCATTTATAAATATCAAGAAGAGCAGTGGTCCAAGTACGGAACCCTGGGGCACACCAACATGTAAGCGTTCCCACTGGGAAGCTTTACCATCGAGCACAACACCTGTATTCGATTTTCCAAGTAGCTGGAGAGCCAACTTAATAAAATACCATTTATACCAAATCGTTTTAATTTAAATATTAGACCATTGTGCCATACTTTGTCAAATGCCTTTGAAACATCAAGAAATACCATACATGCATTGTATTTCTGATCTAGAGCTTTATATAGTTTGTGAGTAATTAGAGTTAATTGATTGACGGTAGAGTCATTTGGTTTAAAACCTGAGTTCTTATCAGAGAGTAGGTCATTGAGTTCGCAGTGTTTATAAAGGTGGCTATGTACAGCTTTTTCAAATATTTTTGATATGGAGGACAGTAAAGAAACTGGGCTATAATTTTTATTATTATACCTGTCTCCTTTTTTAAAAATAGGAATAACGTTGGCTTTTTTCCAACATGTAGGAAATACACCATTTGAAAGCGAGAGATTAAATAAACGAGAAAGGGGAACATATATCGACAGAGCACATTCCTTTAAAATTCTATCAATAATATTATCATGTTCAGCCGCTTTACATGTGCCTAAAGTATTTTTAAAACGTCACTTGAATTAATACTAAGACTACTAAGTCTAGATTCGGTAATAAATGTAAAATAAGGAAGTGAGTTATCACCAGAATCTGTTTGACATTGCTCAACAAAATAGTTATTCAATAAGGTAGCCTTTTCTGAACTATCAGAAATAGCATTGCCGAAATGTTCTAAGTCGGGAATTAAGGAGTGTTGTTTACAACCATAGACAAGTTTAATAAATTTCCAGTAAATCTTACTGGATGTGTTTGCATCTGTTAACTTGTTGACAACATTATTATAAATATTATTGCGACTCAGGCGAAACGATGCTTTAGCTTCTCGCCGTTTGTCTCTAAATTGTTCAAAGTGATCTGCTCTGCCTGTCCGCGTGGCCTACTTATGTAACCTTTTACACTGCCTAAATAGTTTTCTAATTGCTGGCGTCATGCCTGGTTTGTCACGAGGTCTCACCCATATATCTCTCTGTGGGATACATTGTTGAGCTATTGACACTAACATTTCAGTAAATTTTTCACAAGCAATATTTATATCGTTATTAACAGTAAAAAAATTATCCCAGTCAATTGCCAGTAACATATTATTAAACAAAACAAAATTACCTTGATTGTAAAGCCATATTTTTCTATTATTATTATGTAGACGTTTAGGATATTGTATAGACAAACTACCATATATTATATTGTGATCTAGACCAGATATAAATCTAAAATGTCAGCGTCAGTGAAAAAGACAGGCGAGTCAGTGATTATGAGATCTAAAATATTTTCGTTTCTGATTAGTTTATATATTAACTGAGACAAATTAAAGTGGTCGAGTAAATTAACAAGCTTATGGCCCAGTTCACTAGTACTGTGGTCATCAATCCAAGACTTACAACGATCAATAAAATCACCTAGGAGTACAACAATAATTTTACTATGACCAACAATTAAATTAAAAGCATTTTCTAGACCAGTTATAAACATTTCTATATCATTAGCAGTGCCATTTGGAGGTCTGTAACAGACACCGATTAAAACCTTATAATTTTTAAAGCGAGTTCGCGCCATAACATCTTAATATTGGGTTGTGATAGATCTTGACGATGCTTAGTGATGATAGTATTGCGAACATATAAAGCGACACCTGCCCTGTCTCTGTCAAGTCGACACAAATTATAATTGGGTAAATCAACTTGGTAATTAGGAATAGATCAATCAAGATGTGATTCACTAACTCCAATAATAGCAAATTCATGTAAAATACAGAGCTCTTCATATATGTCATCATTTCGCCCAGGCTTAGCGAGACTTCTCGCATTAATGTGACATATAGATAAACTGGTGTTTCTGGTCTATGCGGACCTGGGTTTGGATGTATGTCCCCAGACTGCCGGTGATTTCAGACCTCGACCATTTCGGACCTGGTGATTTCGGACGCCTATCGGTGATTTCGAACGGTGATTTCGGACGGTGTGCGGTGAAATCGGACGGTGATTACGGACGGTGTGCGGTGAATTCGGACGCCGCGGTGAATTCGGACGGTGATTTCGGACGGTGTGCGGTTAATTCGGACGCCTAGCTTTGTAGTCTCTTATATCACTATTTTGGTACTAATATCGCTAATTTCGGATGGTGATTTCGGACCGTGATTTCGGACGGTGTGATGTATTAAAAACCTTAACAGAGTACTGTACGAATATCGCTAATTTCGGACGGTGATTTCGGACGGTATTATGCATAAGGAAACCTAATACAGTTACAGGTACATGTATATAGTCTTTTTTCAAATACTTATGCATATCATTTTAGAAATACAAAAATCAGCAGACAACCATACTTTTGAGGCAAAACGGCAAGTTCACTCTCGAAACTGCGGTCAAGATAATGCAAGCACAATTTTCAAATGGATGAAAATTATACATAATTATTTTTTTATTATAATTATTATCATTTTCACGACCCTAGCACATTATTAGCGGAAAATAATACAATGATAATTATTCAAATAATAAATATTCTATTTTAGGGTGTTGACTGTGACCATCAGCAGAATAAGGGTTAATTACTTGCTGATAACGCGTGCCGCGATTTAAGACCATTTCGTCGCCTCGGAGCTAAAGGATCCTATCTGACACTCGTCATAGTGGCAGATAGGATCCTTTAGCTGCGAGGCGACGATTTACAGTCTGCGTGCTGCAATAAGCCTATCGTAACCTACGAATATGTTATAACTATACAACACAACACTTCACTTTGTAGTTGATTTTGTAGCTGACCTTAATCGGATTTAATATTCTTAATGCATGTTAAATTTTAAAACAAATAATTGACGTGGAATACACGTCTTGTTGTCACGGTTATCGGGATGTAGAGGGTTAACGATCCGGTGTGTCTGCCTGCGTTCACGGCCCGCGCGTTCAGCATAGACGGACCGGTGTCACACATAAATGTTGAACAAACATATTGTAAACAATGCAGACAGTTAGACAATAGTAGTATGCTTGTTCAAACACTTCTTTTAAATCCTATATCTACAATTGTTATTAGCATGATTAGTGAGTCACTCAATAACTTTAATTTTCCCCTACGCTCAAATTTATCATTCTTAAAAATAACATATCAAGTGCTGCTCGGCGTGCTGAAAGCAAACACGAGATGTTGAAACAATTCGGGTGAATGCTGCATCATTGTCAGCAACGCTGGCCCAGCATTAAACCAGCATTGGTTTAATCTCTCAATGGGTGGAGAATGAAATGCCATGGTCACACAAATGTGAAATAGACTTTATATATTTTTATTAACGCTGTATATCATTATTTTTATACTGTAAATATCTACCCTGTCATCATGTGTGTTCGTTTTATTTATCATAATATTAGGCTTCCTTATAAATAATACCGTCCAAAATCAGCGTCCGTAATTACCGATATTAGTACAGAAATAGTCATATAAAAGAGTACTATGCTAGGGTTTTGTAAACATCACACCTTCCAAAATCACCGTCCGAAACTACCATCCGAAATTAACGATATTAGTACCAAAATAGTGATATAAAAGACTACTGAGTTGGGCGTCCGAATTCATCGCACACCGTCCGAAATCACCGTCCGAATTCACCGCGAAGTGCGAGTTCACCGCACCCTGTCCGAAATCACCGTCCGATTTCACCACACACCGTCCGAAATCACCGTCCGAAATCACCAATTGGCGTCCGAAATCACCAGTCCAAAATAGTCGAAGTCCGAAATCACCGGACACCATGTCTCCACATAGTAATAACAGTAATAGTGATATACATAACACAGAGATAAATAAATAGTTCCGTATTTTATATTTGAAAATAGGTGATTTCATGTGAGTAAAAGTATGCAAAATATATTTATGGGTTACATTGTACCAAGAGCCTATGACTGCCCTTCACTGTTGTACACAGATCATGGTGGATCGTACAAAAGAGTAACTACAGACACTGATTCAGTCAAATGAATAATACTTTCAGGTATGGACACATTAATCGTAGTGACACACACACATAATGACGAATGACAAGATGATATTGTAAATGAGATAATGTGCAAAAACAAGTTGATATTGTCAAAATATACAGGGATTAAAAAACAAAAGAGAAATGTAATAATAGAAAAAAATCACTGAAACAGGGTGTATACATTATAATCGTTGTGGGTTTATTTTAAAATTGTAATAGTAGTCATCAGTGTGTTCGAGTGTTAATCGAATAGAGGAAGATTATGAGATCAAGACATTATTTACATTATTCACGAGATACTGTTCAGGTTGTAACACCACAGTTCGCGTCAGGCCAGGGTACTATAGTCAGTCGGGTGATGGGAGTGGATAACCAATTACAATAGAGTCTTAGTCTTACTAATCTTACCGCGAGAATGTTCAGAGGCAGATACGTTCCAGGTGGGTGGGATCAAAAATTATCACAGGTTGACTTTCCACCGTCATCTTCAAAAATACTTTTCCATCATATGTCCAACACTGTGCACACTTCATAGCTTTCCGTTTTTGACGCACAAGATAGTAGAGGTATGATCTCGCTTTGGTTAAGTCTTCACTCACATAAATTTTAGTGTCTCTTAGTGAGCTCCTACCCTTCCTGAAGCGGTGCTTCACTCGCCAGTTCAGGAACCGACAAATGATGGCACGTGGCTTGTTCTGAGACGGTTTGCCTACTCTGTGAGTTCCGCTGATATCTTCCAGCTTGACGGGGACGTTCATTTTGGAAGCTACTTCCATCACGATCTTGTCGGTGTCGTCGTCACGGGACTCCTTTTCGGGCAACCAGATCCTGACGTTGTCACGGCGGCTGTACTGCTCCTGGTCATCAATCAGCGCGTCCTGGACCTTCAGGTGACTCTCCAGCTCCGACACTTTAGCCTCCAGTGTCACTATTCTTTCGGCCTGTTCATCCACTTTCTTTCGTAGGGAGGCGGATATGATGTCTCCAAGTCGGTTGCTGATTCTCTCGTCATCGAGTGCTGCCAGAAGATCATCAGCAAAGGATAGTGCCATCTTCTTTGCAGGTGGAGTAAGAGACGGGCTGGCGGTACTGGGAGACAAGGCGCTGTGTTCACGTTTCCTTCTGTTGGGGGTGCTCTGACATGAGCTGATTTGCCGTGATTGCCAATTATGCAGAGCGTTTTGCCAGTGTTCACCAAATATCACGATACAGCAGGGTGTCAATATAATACACAAATACAGCCACAGGTGAACTCCAATCAAATATTGCCCTATGTAGAATAAACGTAGATTTTTAAAATCAAACTGCTGTATTTTACTGACAATCAATTAAGCCTGTGTGATCCTTATACGTTCACTAGACATTCCTTCAGAGTAGATTTCATTTTTCGCCAGGCTAAACCACATAAAAGTGAGAAAAATTCAGGTCATATCGAGAGCACTCCTGCCACCGCGGCCATTTCCTTACTCCTTTTAAATTCAGATGTTTGTGTGGTGTTGAACGCTGTTGAATGCAAATTCACTCCTTAAAAGCGCTACATTATCAAATTGTAATTGTATTTGTTGACCACCTGAAGATGTGCCTGGCCACCGCGACCCACAACTTCATCATCATTATCAAAAGTTACCGTTCAACCCTTATCTCTCAAAAAGTTCGACAAGTCGTTTTAATCTATTTTATTTTCCGATCAAATCACTGTTATTGGGTACGAAATGAACATTTTATAATCAAAATGTGTGCATGGTTGGTCATAAATTAAACGAATATGAGAATTATTTTCAACCGCCTGAAGTTGTGGGTCGCGGTGGCGAGACACAACTTCAATTGAGTGAGAATTTAAATTATTTAACTAAGCGTTTTCGGGTTAAAACACTGACATTATACCGTTATGGATATATTCAACCTAGTACCTGAAAGTTATTTTGATTACGCCTTT
This sequence comes from Flabesymbios commensalis, assembly GCA_964017125.1. Classification (NCBI taxonomy): domain Eukaryota; kingdom Metazoa; phylum Annelida; class Polychaeta; order Terebellida; family Flabelligeridae; genus Flabesymbios; species Flabesymbios commensalis. Next base: position 27,140,118 of record OZ024913.1, on the reverse strand, counting down.
GCTGCTGACATATTACGCCCCTTAGTATAAGCCTTGCCATAATAACCGTGTATAGGCAATGAGTATACTTAACAAATTGTGTCTGTTGGATTAATATTTTAATAGGTGGGATTTTGACAGCCCCGGGCAAAAGTGGTATGACGCCATTTTTTAAAAATGACTGCCTAAACTCATTTATTTATTTATTTATTTATTCGCCATACACAGTACATGTACATATGAATACATTAGAGTTCATAAACAGATAGTACAATATGGCAGGTTATCTGAGAACAGGCAATATACCTATACAGGCTCAAAAACCATCATTATAAAATTGAAATTATGTTAAAAAGTAATACAATAAATAAAAAGAGCGTTTTAACGTGGATCACCACGATTACACACACAGGAGTGACACCTACATGCCCCTGACCAGGTACATACATTATCTGTATCGAAATATGTTAAAAGGTTGTCATAATGCATTACAAGGTCACGTTTAAAAGAATATATAGAGTCGGCGTCCCTCAATTGCTGCGGTAGGGCGTTCCACATTGGAACAATTCTATTAAAGAAACTTCTTTTAAAACACTCTGTCCTAACAATTTTCATACGTAGAACACGGCCCGCATTGTCAGATCTCAGTGATGAGTTTGAAATTATTTCTATATTGTTATGCCAGGCTACGTCATAGTATCCTTTAATACATTTAAAAACATATAACAAATCAGTAATCTCGCGTCGGTAAGATAATGGGTGCAAATTAAGCATAGTGCATCGTTGGTCGTATTTAATTTCCGGATAATTAAGAATATAACGAGTAGCTGCTCTCTGTATTGACTCAATAGCTTTTGTATCTGAAACCGTACTGGGGGACCACACACTTGAACAATATTCTAAATTACTCCGTACCAATGTACGGTACAGAGAGGTCGTGACGTTAACAGGAGCATTGAAACCAACTCCTCGTTTAATCATACCCATCGTTCTATTACATTTATTAATCAATCCCCTACAATGTGTGCCCCATGTGAGATTGGTGTTTATCAGAACTCCCAAATCTCACATGTGCTGTACTCGTTGTAGGGGCTTGTCTAAAATTTTATATTCAAATATAAATGGAAAATTATTTCTGGTGATGGATAATACATTGCATTTGTCAATGTTAAAATCCATTCCCCAGATATAACTCCACAATAAAAGACTTTCGATATCCTGCTGTAGCAGAACACAATCATTTAAAGACCTTATTTAAACAAAACACTTTGCATCATCAGCAAACAAACTTATAGAGCAAAAAGAAACAACATCTGGCATATCATTAATGTATAGTAAAAATAAAAGTGGGCCTAAAATTGAGCCCTGCGGTACTCCTGATGTCACAGACAACCAGCCAGATTTAGTACCCTCTATGACTACTTGCTGTTTCCTACCTGTTAAGTTTCGGCTGTTTCGGCTGTAGTGTGAATTGTCTCGGTCGCCCTATCTATTTAAAAACCTATTCTGATCATAAGCACCACGTTGCCAGTGTTCGTGCCTACTTGTGTGTTGTGAGATGGAACATTAGCGTAGCGCTTTTGACTGTCCTGGACGGCGCTACTGTCTCTGACACGAAGGGGACGTCGGGGTTGACTCTGCTGTGTTGAATGCCGGCTGTGATGGTGAAGGGCTTGTCGTTTCCTTTGGTTGGCCTCGCCTCTATCACGTGGTGGATTTTGTGGCTTGGGTCTCTCACGTTGCTGGTCGTTGGTACTAGAAGTACTTTCCTGATACTTCAAACCCAGGTTGAGCATGAGTTTCATGGTACCATAGCGGCTCAGGTGGAGACCATCCTCGTCGAACATCATCTCACTAATTGTGTTGTCCTGGTGACTAATGTTGCCATCATGACTAATAAATTGGCAGTCCAGACCCACTGCCAATTGCTCAAGTCCAACATTGACAGCTTCAACCATGGTTTGTACACGAGTACCATCTAGACGAGGGCACAGCGCACTCACAGACACCAAATCGGATCGGGCGACGGCAGCTTCCAACAGAGGTCGAAACTCTTCCAGTACATCAGATGTTTCGAGGCTGAGGTCTGCATCGTTTGTGCCAACGTGTAGAATCAGGTGGTGGTACTGCTTATTCTGAGCTAACAGTAAGTCATTAAAAAGATGCATGGCAATCAAGAAAAACGGTTGCAAATCTGACATAAAACACCTGGTGGGTTTAATTATATGTGTTATATCGTCCTGAATAAACATAATAAAGGTGAGACCAAATGAAAGAGGCCCCAAGTTTTTCCGAGATATAGGTTACATAAAATCCAGAATGGCTCGCCTATAGCAATCGAATACAATACCATATAGTCCATAACCCCCACCCCCCACCCCAAGACCCTGTATGAATTGTATAATTTTGTTGAGGGACTTATCCAGTGCCATAATTAGCTGTGAAAAATTGATATTTGGGGACGAAATAGCGAATATGACCGATTATCAAAATGTCCGCCATCCAAATTAAAGAAATGTCCTGAAATACATAATTGGTCATATCTTGGCTTTTAATTTACTTGGAATAAGATATAAACTTCTTGCTTGCAAAGATGATTTTGATGGCTAATAATATATTTGCATGTAGAAGGAATTGGTTAAGCCTATTTTTTATTGCTAAATCACATTATTCTTTGTATATGTAATCTAAGATACAGATGAAAATAACTAAAAAATAACCCACTGAACTCATGAATTTTGAATAATATACAATCAGGACCCATCCCGATTTGTTTCAATTTGTTAAGGGACCTAAGCTAGATGAAGCCCGCCCGCTATTACTTTATCTGAGGGATATATTTGCAATATAGGCCTAACCGATATGTTTGCATGCCATAAAAATGTCTTATATCTACTGAAATAACTAATTGATTTGATATTAGCTTTTAATTTACTTGGAACGATGACTTAATTGGCTAATCATACATTGGCATGGCCAAGTAGCCTGATCGGTTAAACTATTTCCGAGTGTTAGATTATAGTATTTGTGTATGTAAACCCTCGGGACATCGGGACTTTTAAAATGGACGTCTCAAAAATATGTTGATGGCTAATCACACATTCTCATGGCCCTGTGCGAAATTAACTTCCATAGACTGATTTCAACCTCAACTCGGTGAGGCCGCCATTAACGTAATTGCCTAGTCACATTGAGAGGCGAGGAACAAGGATATTTATCTGAATAGCCCAAGTATAGATTAGCGGGTATGACTGTCGTGACACTCATGTACTCTACCAATGCGCGACGTCCCCCTCTCCCAAGTAATTCTAAACCCTTAAAGCTGAATTTATTTTATTTAAGCCATAGAGACCAAAGAGTTTTATTCTATTCAAAATCAACATAAATGTCTTAGTCAGCTCTTTCCGCTTCATCTGAAAACCTATATGTTATGGATCTACGGCCTTTGGAAATATTTTCACCCTTACAGTGCGGGGATCGACTTTAGACGTTAGAGTCTGACGTCTACAGACGTCAGATTCTGACGACTAAAGTCGATCCCCGCACTATAAGGGTTAAAATCCAAATATATATTATTTTTAATTCGCAGAAAATGCTCAATATTATCGTCGGCAAACTATCAAGCTTTGTACTTTTAATCCATTATGACGATCATATCAATTTCGGCGACTGATTGTGAAATAGGGGGCTACTTATTTATCAGGTCTTTGAACGCATTTTGTCCGACACGTGTCTGTTGTGTGTACTTTAACCCTTGTAACACTGGATAATTTTTGTACAAACAATGGAGACCAAAGGGTTCTTTTCAATTTGAAATCATCATAAATGTCTTAGTTGGCTCTTCCTGATTCATATGAATACCTATGATATGGGTCTACGGCCATTATAAATATGTTCACACTTACAGTGCCGGGATGGACTTTATATTAGACGTCAGAATCTGATATCTACAGACTTCAGATTCTAGCGTATAAAGACGGTCCTCGTGCTGAAAGGGTTAAATCGAAGAAATAAATCAATTATGATAGATTCGCATCTGAAGAATTATTTCTGTGAAGCGCAGTGACGTCACCGGAAACCGTTTTCAATGGCAACTCGTTGAAAACAATGTTATCAGGTTATATTAAGGTCATCGAGTTTCACAGAATTCGGCGCTGCGCGTCTCCTACATCCTATCGAATTATTTCTCCACAACGCAATGAAAGCCGACATAAACAAAACTCATAATGTACTGTACATTACCTCTGAGACGGTTGTACTGTGCCAGTACACGCTCCATAGACCTTGGTATGTCGCCCGTGTCCATCATGATACAGTGAGCAGTAGTATAACACTGTATACCAGCATTAAATCTAGAACATAAAATGACATATAAGAATTCTAGTGATAAACAGGCAATAATTCCATTTCAGATGTGCCAGGTCTACACGAATTTATGTTTTTGTATCATCAAAATGGAATGATATAAAGCTAAATTCGTGTAGTGTAAGACACCTTTGAAATGGCACTGCACTGACATATAGCACTGTATAGGCCTACCAGCATTATTCTAGAACATAAAATGCCATATAAAATCAATAAATCAAGTTGTAAATAGGCAATGGGTCCATTTCAGAGGTGGCAGATCCAAACAAACTTATGTTTTTATAGCATCCCAATGGGATGATATAAAACAAATTCTTGTAGATTAACAGATTAACAGATTAAGACACCTTTATGTCGCTTTCTGCACAATCATCGCAATATCGCGACAGAAGGAAGCCAGAAGCCGAGACTATGCCCTACTCTTCAACGGTCCTTTATAGCGCAAATAACAATAGGCAGCATCGTCAGTGTGTCACCTTGTCAATATTATTGTCTGAACAATAATTAGGCTGATCAATGTAATTTCCATAATATCGCACCGGCATCGAGATCAACTAAATCTAATGACACCAATATGGCGGCGGGGTGGGGGTGTACTATATTTAACATACACTTGCTATCAGAAATGGAACTATATCTGTATAGTTTTTGTTCATATAAGCTGCTTGCATAGAAGCGATAATTGAAATTAACACACTCGTGAAATTCAAGCAGGATATGTTGCAGTATACATCACTGTATATGATAAATAATACCCTGTATTATATATACTTTGACATGAGAATAAGTGTGTAACGTATACTATTCATTTAAATAATTTATATTTTTATTTGATTACTTCCCGATGGGTCATCGTTTTTTTTATATGCCTGCTGGGATTGACTAAAGGGCAAGTCACCGATGTGTTGTGAAGTTAATTTACGGCTAGTAGTAATTATGCTCAACGTCCTGTTAAGTACGCCATTCTTTGATCTACCATTAACTGGAGCGACCCTTCTCTTGGGTGCAATAAACAAACCCTTTGCAATGGCATTTCCCATCTGCAATCATCTAATCCTTAAAATGTCTGTCCTCAACTAAATACATAGTAAAAACAGTTCAAATAATTTCTACCAAATGGGTTCCATTTGCATGTCGCCCACCACGCATGTCATTTATATATGCGACATGCGGTGAATTTAATAGTGGAGATATGAAGATATTATGAATCTACACAATATATTTAAATACAAGTTTACGTTTCCTTTTATGCTTACGGCTCAAACAGTAGGCCTATACTATGTATTATGTAAAATGTTTTAAATTCATGATTAATAATATTATTTGTATGGGAATGTAGAATTTGGGTCTTTGGACACCGTAGTATATGACTAGTCGATAACAAGGATTAAACACTATTTATCTTACAAGAAGATGTTATGTGAAACGTGAATACATTTTTATTTAAATACGAGGTTCATTAATATATGTTATAACCCTTTGAATCCTAAGTTGTACATCTCGCATCATGATTGTAATATGTTACTCATATTATTATTGCTTAAGATTAAATGTATATTTATATAATCAATAGAACTACGGGAATTGTATGCATTGCAGCATAGGCTAATTCCAAAGAACAGCACACAACTATATTTCATAATTCGTCAAATTTCGCCAGCCAGGTAACTATATGCATAGCACTGGGCAGTGTTCATCTAATTTTGCCAGTCATCTAGCTGTGCATAGCGCTGGCCAGTGGTCATCTAATTTCGCCAGTCAGCTAACTATATGCATAGCGCTGGTCAGTGGTCATCTAATTTCGCCAGACAGCTAACTATGTGTATAACGTTGGTCATTGGTCATCTAATTTCGCCAGTCAACTAACCATATTTACAGCGCTGGTCAGTGGTCATCTAATTTTGTCAGTCAGCTAATTATATGCATAGTGCTAGTTAGTGGTCATCAAATCTCGCCAGTCAGCTAGCTATGTATAGCGCTGGTCAGCGTTCATCTAATTTCGCCATAATACAATTAGCTGGCTGTCTCCATTCATTAAATGAATATTATTTACAGCTTATGCATTCTATATGTGACACAGTACTTATAACCTCTGACGAAATCCCGCGAGATCTACTCCGAGACCGGAAGATCATTAGATTTCGCGTGATCATTAGATTTGGCTTGACACCGGCATTAATTTGACTGCGCCCGGATCTACAAAACGAGTGAGGTAGATCTTAGGTATGTGATCTGGTGATTGGTCGAGATGGCAATATTGACCAATCACAAATCGAAGATCTGGGTCAATATCGGCACTGTTAATTAGTATGCGAATATGTTTATCATTGTCTGTCTAATAGATATTATATTGATTGCAGATGTAAATATCTTAGGCCATGGGGAGCTTTACAAATCGAAATGTTAATTTCAAATATTCAAATGAAAGGTGTTCATTTGTATTTATAATAAAATTTTGTTTGTGAAGCTCAGCGCTTATCACAAGTGCTATATTTATAATGGTATTCATATGTCACATTTTAAATATATTCCGTGCTCAGCGAGGAACAGATCTATGTGAAAGGATAAAAACACTTTCCTTCTAAACATCCTGACAATAGGCTTATTCTGAAGAAGTCGTTGACGTGTCCAAAGTATACATGGGACTATGGGCTGACGTTTACTTTCGTAGTAATGGGATGCTTGCTTCATATTATTTGAAACACATTTAAATAATCAAAGAGCAGATAGCATCCCCTTGGATAAAAAAGGTGTAAGTGTCACTTAACAAAGTGGCAGATACACCCTTTCATATCCAAGAGCACATATCGTCGCCTCGGAGCTAAAGGATCCTATCTGCCACTCTGACGAGTGTCAGATAGGATCCTTTAGCTCCGAGGCGACGATATGCTAGCTCCAAATTCCCACATGCTGGGATTCTATATGAAAAAATTGTCAAGGAATTAAATGTGTCATAATTATTAACCACAGAGTTCATGTTGGTCAATAATTTCAAACTCTATTTATTATGGTAAACCCTTATGGCATGCTTCAACTGAATACTGCAAAATCAAAATCAGCAAAATATGAGTATGTTGTGATATTGGTCCAGCGTCGTAACATTGGTCCAGCGTCTTGCGTCTGCTGGGAACTTGTTTAATTTTTTAAACGAATTTAACATGTTGAATATTGCATGATTTGAACCGCAAATTTTTTGTACCGCTATATTTCCTTGAGCACGGGTTAAAGCAAGTATTTTCTAATTGTGCAAATGATTGTCTTGCAAATTCGTCAGACCAGTTCGAAGACGACAAGAACAACTAGATTCAAAATGGCCGCCACTCAGAAGATGTAAATGTTTTTCTTATATATATCCTTCACTTCGACAATTGACTCGCATATTTTTATTTCGATGTTCTAAATCTGGATCAGATGCAAAATGGCCGCCGTTCAGACATAACCCTTAAAGCGCTGAAATACTTTCGTATAAACCATGGAAACTTAGTGGCGGATCCAGGAATTGACAGACGGGGGGCGCCGATTTTTGCAAGAATTTATACACACCAGAGCTAGCACTAATATGTTCTAACGTTAGACGGGTTTTAAAATCAAATGCCGCAAATGACGCATTCTAGACCATATGGTCGTTTTTTTGTTTTTGGGGCCCTGAACGGGGGAGGGGGAGGGGCCACCGGCCGCGCTCCCCCACGGATCCGCCACTAGACTAAAGTGTTTTGTTAATTTAAAATCATCCTAAATTTTTTAGTCAGCTCTTTCTAATGAAAAGGTTGCAGTCGCCTCATGCAGTGGCATGTTAATTTGTATTAAGAGGAAAATTGAACTACGTGTATAAAACAATATTTCTGCGATTCGTTATTGTGTGTTATTATAGCATTTAGATCAGTGCGAATATCACGCGATAAAATATATATCAAATATGCCCCCACACCTGCATGCCAACATTGCCAAGTCAGATTTAAACCCTTTCAGCGCGGGAACCGTCTTTATAGGTCAGAATCTGACGTCTGTAGACGTCAGATTTCGACGTATAAAGACGGTCTCCGCACTGAGATAAAGTGAAACGAGCTAACCAATAAATTTATGATGTTTGAAAAAGACCCTAGTTTGATCACCATATGGCTTATGCGAAATTATGTCAGCGCTGTAACCCTTTCAAGCCTGAATTTACCATTGTCATCTTCATCCACTACAAGCCGCGAATTGCTGGCGCAATTCTCGACTTGTAGTGGATGAAGATGATTTGATGTGGTTTAAAAATTAAAGAAAATTGGCATGTATTGGTAAACCAGTTTTATGGAAATTTTTGTTCTAAATTGACCAAAACCCCTAGTTGTAGGAAACTTAAGTCTGTTTTCAGGGATGTAAAATGATGCTTAAATGCGTCGTGAGGACTTAAAGGGTCAAGGGTGGAGATTGCCTTTATGGATATAGCAATGTGTAACGAAGGCTATCCCCCCATCGGATGGGTATCTTCGACGCTGAGCCAACATAACACCATCATTGGTTCTACGCCTGGCCGTTGGAACACGCGTCGGACATAGATATACTTTACACGGAAAGTTTATCTTGAGAAGACGACTCAATGTAACCTGGATACAGACTGAGACAGCTTGAGCGGACAGAGGTAAAGCAGTATTTTGTCGCCAACTCTGTGTACAGAGGGGAGACATAATAATAGCCCCGGCAAACGCGATATATCAAACCAAAGTTCACCAAACACTGCACCAACATCTCAGAATAACATCGGGTGTCGGTTTAATGTTGGAACAGGTATTCTGTGAAACTCAATAGCCTTGACCTCCATTGTTGTCACCGAGCTAGCTAATACAATGAAGTATGGGGGAGGGGGTCTTATATAACTTTGTTTTCACCAAGTTCCCATTCAAACGGTTTCCGGTGAGGTCACTGCGTTTCACAGAATACACATTTATCGTGTGAGAGTTGTTGTAAACGACATCCACAAAATATTTCGGATAGTTTAATCATTTGTGATGATGTATCAATACATAAATGAATGGGGTATAATGACACTTATGTGCACAGATAGGTAAAACTAGGCTAAACGAATTGAGCAGTGCACGACCCACACCTCTAGGGCGTGGGCTGTCCACCGCCACCTTGGTACACCTACCTGTTACCCCAACGGAAACATTTCGGATCACGGAGTGATCCGAAATATATATATCCTTTAACAGTTGTTTAAGTCCACCTGTAATATCACCTTCAACTATATAGTGAGTAGCTTATCCTGGTCACACATGAATGAGAGGTAACCGCACGTGAACCACCCCTACCCCCGCCACGTTGAGAAAACGTTCCACTATTTTTTTGCGGCTCACTGATTTTCTTTAGTTTGGTGCATACAATGAATGAATATTCATTGGTGCATGTCACACTTATCGATGAGATTTTCTTCCCAGCAAACACGTTATATTTAGCCAATGCTGGTACAATGTAGGGCCAGCTTTGAAGACAATGAACAAACATTGTACCAGCATTGCCTGAACGGCTCGGGTTGCATTCACGACGGATTTTATCACGCGTATCCATTAGGCCACGGATGACCAGTTAGCCTTGAAGGCGATCTTCTGACGGCCTCAAAGCCTTTGACCCAGTGTTTTAGTTTAATGTTGGGCCACCGTCGACGACGCTGTCCCAGCTATAATCAAACATAGGGTCAATGCCTCGTGTCGTGCCGGCAATCTTTGTTGCCTGATTCTTTCATTTACTGGTCATTGTTGACATCTATAGAGGCAAACAACAGTATCTAATCACTTAGATAGCAAGCAGTTACAGCTGCTTAATCTGATTATCGCCAGCAAAGCGATGATAGACAGCAGTAACCTTGCAACGTTGAAATATTTGTGTACAAGCCGTGGAGAGTAAAGAGTTTTAATTTGAAAGCATCATAAATGTCTTAATTAGCTCTTTCCGCTTCATTTGAATACCTATGGCATCAGTTGGTTATGTGTATTATAATTGCTTTAATTTTTTCAGTGTGGTACCGTCGCTGACTATATGTACGTCAGATTCTGACTTCTAAATACGTTCACTGCGCTGGAACGGTTGAAATGTCATAACATATGTCCACGTCAGCGTGTGTAGTAATCGCTGGAATAATTTCTGACAAAACCGGTTCTCAGCCCCTTCGCTTACAACACGAAACGTTTGAACCACTGTCGTTGTAATATTGACAAACTGTCGGCAGCGCTGGCCCACTATCAGTCCTTCATTTGGTGGATGGTTGAAATAATACATTTTAAACAACATAGGTCCTTAAAAAAGAGAGCCATTCAGTACTACTACCATGCAGCCCCAGGAGAACCCTGCATGGGTTCTCTAGGGGTTGCATGGTAATATATAGTACTAAAGAACCTATATCGTTTAGCGTGATATAGATATAAGCTGCGAAAAAGTTGCGCCAACTTCGCTAGAGTGATCTTCGGTATTACAGTGTATAAACCCTTGCATCGCAAAGCACGACTATGCTCGTTTTAATCTGTTTGATTGCCCGGTTAAACCAAAGTGTGCTTATAGACATCAATATTTGCAATGTGTGACTCATATTAAACACATGTGAATAATTTACACCCACTCAAATTGGATGGTTGTGGTACAGCGAGACATGAATGAAATTAGCCGAAAATTCTAATAAAATAACTAAAGGACTAATTTATTGTGATATCCTTCCCTTTTCAATAAAATTTCTTCAAGGACAGTGGACACTGACTGCACTGCAGTCACTCTGTATGTACTTGAGTATATGGACAACACCTGATCGAATACGGAAGATAAAATTAAAAGTAACCATTCACACCAAACTCGATATATGGGACCGATGTTGTTTTAATATTGGGCTAGAGTCATATGAGAACAAGCGCTGGATCTCAATCCTAACCCCCTACCCACTTAGATTATTTAAATTTCCACCCACTTTTTCTTACCTTTACAATACATTTATATGGCGCCTGTTCTCAGTGATTCACAGGCGCTCGTCCATCCCCAGCAAACACGACACATTGAAACAATGTTGGCTTAATGTTGGTCCACCGTCTGCGACGCTGGCCCAACATAAACCCAACATTGTTTCAATGTGTCCTACAGTAATGCGGTGAATGCCTGTGTGTACGATGCATGTACCCTTGAAGTTTTCACGTGGGCGCAAATTACTCATATTTCGTTAATTTGAAACCAAACATTTGCACATCGTGATGTTTAAACCTTCCTTTCATTCCAAGTAACCTGATTACTGTGACTCAACCTGCCAATAAAACAGATTAAAAACGACTATATCGTCGTGCTTAGGGGTGAAAGGGTTATCATAATACTAAGTCTTGTGATTATACATGCATCTGGAATCCAGATTCTGGATCTCTGTTATCGTTGTTGTGCATATACAGTGCTCTAAACTGTTCAAAGGCATGGAGTGCTGCCTGTACTGTGCACTATAAATAACCATTGAAGTCATTCGAAATAAGAGTAGGGCATAATCCCGGCTTCGGGCTTCCTTCTGTCGCGATATTGTCATGATTGTGCGGAAAGCGAGGTAAAGCAATATTCATATATATATATATGTCGTCACCCCCATCCTACGAGCTGTGTGAGTGACCCTGCCACACTGTGGAATGTAGAATCTGTTAGGGCTGTTCCAGTAAAAATCAACCCCCTCCTCCCATGGATAGCAGCTGAAAACAACCCCCTCTCTGCCCGGAAATATTGGTCCTTGGGCCACCACAGAGCCCGGATTTCCCGAGTTTTTTCGCACCGCTGAATTTATCATTGGCTTATACTGCCAGTAAACCACCACAACGGAAATAATTACTGGCAACATACCACACCCACCGGAAAAGTGTATATTAAAGACCAACTTTTCTGTATACCACAGTCCGCTATGCCCAAATATTCAAATGTCCTATCCTGACACTCAAATGGCATATCGGGATGTTAAGCTGTCATATCCTGGTATTATATGTATTGCCGTATCATACCATTATAAAGCCATATTCATGGGAAATGATAGGTATATTAACATAATTGTTTATCATAGAATACACTATGTAGGTCGGGGTTTTCTTCTAATGTCACACCAGTTGGCATTATTCCAACCAGATACACCAACCACCCTTCTCAATGCTCTCCGAGGGGCGCTGATTAAGTGGGACAATGACAGTTAAGTGTTCATGTGAATATGTTTACATGATTTCCCCGTGTCTAATACGGAAATGATTAAGAATAGTTGTGTTTTTAACATTGCAAATAGCATGCTCAGATCAAACAGCAGATTGTTTTTAATATACAAAAAGCTAAGCAAAACTACCAAAAGGGTTTATTTAAAACAACTACAACATTTATCAATTCATTCGATCAAATTCACAAAATGTTGTGTTCAGAAGAAGACAGGATACTGGTTATGTGCAGATGGGGACATAATATAATACCACAGATCATTGTCCATGGTATTTGATAATACGTTATCCAGTATGTGAAATATGCTTGTGATGTAAACCTTTTCAATATTGTAGACAGGTAGTTTGGGAAATGCAAAAAAATATGTGTTTTAACATTCTAATCTGGGAATTGTGTTATTCAACATTCAAATGTTGGAACGTATATAAATCCTATTTTTTTTTTGTGTAAATTAGAAATGTTTTTTATGTGCTTAAAATGCTTAAAGCTGGAAATGTCGTTCGCAATATTATTTTAGCTTTAAATGACAAAACATATTATCTACATTTATATTCTGGGTAAATTATTCTTGTCGTTACAAACTGGTAATTACGATCGAAGAAGAAAATAGTTTTCGATGTGATACTTCACTGAAAAGGTTACTGATGAATTCAAATTCTTATCATGTATGATCTTAATAATTTGGTTTCCAAAATAGCTGCTCGAAAAGCTTGGGAACGGATTAAACTGTTTATTGGCTTGATTTCTAATGTGATGTACAGTGAGTGACGGAATTTATGCGAGTGTTTCATAAACCTCTCAAGAGCTTGATCTGTCGGGACTGCAAAGAACACCACCGAAAACTATATCGACCACTTGGATATAAAAGGGTGCATCTGTCACTTTGTAAAGTGGCAGATGCACCCTTATATATCCAAGATGACGACATGTTATTGTGACTGATTGGACAAAATGTAACTCCACTACTTACCAAACAATATATTCTGCTATATGCTTCCGCGTGAAAACAAGTACCTCAACCTTCTGAAGCTCCCCATTTACCGGGTCCATCTTATATGCCCACGTAGCCCACCACATGCCACCGCAATAAACATGATAAATTAATAGCTTAGTATTGATATGTATGGAAACCATTATTATGGTCATTGAATACTTTGTTTTGAGCGACGTTGCTCGATAATTTGTAGCAGCTGTGATACATGTTTTATTGCTTATGTTATTGTGTTCATTTGTTGGAGATCCGTCCATTTTGTTGATGGTACGACATTACACTTACTATCCTTCCAATAATTTCATAATTGCATAGTCGCACTCTAACAGTTTAATATTAAACATTCCATATATTCTGCCGTCCAAAAACAGTAGACAAATGTTTCAACAGCTAAAATGGTCACCCTTTAATGAAATAGTCAAATTTAAGCAGTTTAGTCTTGTCTATAAAGCAGTTAATGGTAATGCGCCTGAATACAGACTATGTTTACTAATATTAAAGACCACTCAAGTTATTCACTCAGATCTTCAGCCAATAAAAAATTATTCGTTCCTGGAACACATCATAAATCCTTATCATACATAGGCGTAATTATATGGAATAAATATAGAATAAATATGGAATAAATATAGATAATATAAAGTCATTCGCCGATACAATGTAGCATATATTGTTCAACAACTATGTTATTCAATTTATATATATATATTGTCAGTATACCTTGTACATAGCTTACACTGCTCTGCAGAGACAAGAGGCAGTATCTGCTTACTTGTAAAGTAAGCAGATGCCGCCTTTTGCCCTTGCACTGCAGTAGGCCACATAGTTATATGGTGCATGTTTCCCACGCCAAATGGTTGAAACTTCACCCCGTGTTGATAGTCAAGAAACATTATTTTGATTTAAATCCGTTGTTGAAACCGTGACATGGTCAGGCTGATATGTTGTTCGTTTGGCCAAAGGGAAATGAAATGAATCGGGCTTTAGGCCAGGGCCATGGCCAAAGGGAAGAAGATCTCTCAATGATAGAATAAACTTCTAACGTCTCTTCTAAGGTCTGACTGTATGAGTGAATTAGCGTGCACATAGCTGTAGTATATATATTAATTTTATCGTCATAATCAGCATCATGCTATAGATTTGTATCAAATATTGAACAAAATTACGTTAAAACAATGTTGGTTCAATGTTGGGCCGACGTCGTAGACGGTTTGCTGAGTAGTGTTATTATTACCGGATCACAAATCATTATGTTAAATGTAGAGTATAAATCCACCGCTAAATGCCTAAAAGACGATCGGGCATTGCTCATAATTGCTAATAATACACTGTATAAACAGTGTTTAGAATGTAAGCACTTTTCTAAACACTTTATTTGCCCCTATGTAAAGTACGTGGCTATGCTAAACATGTATAGCATTTGAACAGCTAAGCCCCAAAACGTTTATACATGTTTAGTTTGAAACATGTGGAGTATTAAAACATGTTCTTAGACTGAACATGTTAAGCCAAGACGCGTAACAAAAATTTAAACATGTTCGAATGTAACATGTATAGTAATAAAACATGTTATTTGGCTTAACACGTTTAACCTAGATGTGTTTCATTCTAACATGTTTACGCTATATTGGACATGTTTAGATATTGACATATACTAACCTTGAACATGTTCTGTGGTTGAACATGCTTAGCCTAGACGCGTCCCATCCAAACATGTTCAGGTTATATTTTCCATGTTTAGATATTGACATTTACAAAATTTAAACATGTTTCTACCTGTGTTTATACATGTTTTGAATAATAATGTATAAAAAATGTGTGTTGAACAGAAAAATCTGAAATTCAAAAATTGCCTTGCAGTAATAGAGCGGCATATATTGCAGGTTGTTGGAGAAAAAACATTGTAAAACACAAATAATATTGGATCTGTTTATTAAAGCAAACAGAAAACAAACAAAAACATTGTTTTAACAGAAGCAATCTGCCTAATAGACAGAGGTGAAAATCTGTTCATCAACATTATTGCAATGTCAAACATTTTTCCATTTTTTTCTCCACCTGCAACTTCGGCCCATTCGCCAAAATCAGGCCGTCTTAGTATAAACCTTTCCACAAACTTTGCTAGCTAGATCACAATAAGTCTTGAAGGTGAACGTTTCTTTGTAGTCTATTATGGCTATAAAGTTGTCTCCCTGAAAAATACATCAAATGCATGGGATATAATTAAAATATATGAAAAGTGGGCCCTCTGGGATACACATGCAAATTAATCAACCTGATTACTGCTGGGAAATGGGTTATACTAATAAAAATATGTAGTCTAATTTGATAAGTTAATAGGCCTATTTTAGTTTTAAAAGGCCAGATTAGATTAAATTATGATGCGATCCAGATTAATTATGACTTTGGATATAGAGTCACTGCTGACTGCATATTGCGTGTCAGCAATGCATCTCTCCCATTGGCATTTGCATTGGCATTAAGCAAGGACCATATATTTAGTTTAGGCTAACTAGACTACTACAAGTCTAATTAAAATGAATGCCTAAACACCAAACACTGGAACGTCAGCTAAACACGTTGATTGAAAACATGTTTCATGACATGTGCTTGAAGTTGATGCCTTATCGCCCACTGTTGTTTGTAGTCTACACTGAAAACATCCAGAATGGTCTTACAACAAACTACTTTGGGAAAATTAATCTCATAAACTATCATATAGATGCACACAAATAAACCACTGTACACAGCAACATAATTTGAATAACTAAAAGCTGGATGAATGCAGATTTATATACTAGAGTTATGTCTTACCAATTTGATTTCCTCCATCTTCGCGTCTAATTACAACACGTTTGCAATTTAAACGGCAGCGGAGATCTTGATATTTAATTTCCAATCATGTGTGATTTCAACATGTTTATACATCGTGGTGTTGATTATTTAAACAGATTAATAATCATGTTTTGTTGAAAACACGTTTCCGAGCTATTTAAAACACAAACACTGTTTTTACAGTGTATATGTATATATTGAATAGATTGTTTGTCTCCGTAAATATAGAAAATATCATTGAACATTAACAAGATGACCAAGCACGTTGTCCCGCGTGCACGCGCACATTTGTAATGTATAGATAATAACGATGAGCATAATATTAATAAAGAATAAGGCACTTACATGTATACGCAACGTCTAACTCCATATTTTTGTCTATCAGATGATGCGACGCAATCAAACAATATTTCATATCGCGCATCTCATGCCTATAATGTCAAGAATACATACTGGTACAAATTGAATTCAACATACTTTCAATTAAATTACTTCTATAAGGCCTAACGCCTAGTAGGAACGAGCTCGGAGGTGCGGTTATCCGTATCAGTGTTTGAAGAAGTGTTCAAGTCAACGTTGATGGTATTATAGCCAAGAGTTCAATCCGAGGGCATCTTCATACTTCAATATATCTCAGGGTTTTGATAAAAGGTTATTTCATTTTCCTATTTTTTATTTTTTTTAATATGTGACCTTTTTCCAAAAGCAGTTATATAAATAATATGTCTTCGAAAGGTTTATATTGATGTTTATATTGAGGTATATGGGGAAAATAATGTTTTTTCAGAGGGAAATACGACTAAAAATATTTTCATTTTGGCGGCCATTTTGGATTTTCGATTTTCTGAAACGCAGAGCCAAAATAAAAACGCTCAACGAATAAATATCATAATTTGTCCCTAGAGAAGTTGTGGTGATATAATGCTAAAAATGACGCTAAGGAAGCTGACTAAGTCAAGTAAATACTGTGACTGAAAAGCCTCCTTAGTAGAGCGGATAAACAAGAATAGTGTGCACTTTATGATAAAGGCATGACATTTCTTTATGATATCAACAAGCCGTAAAGTTCGTTTTAAGAAGTGGAGCTAGAGGTCAATGACTTTGAATACCCATTTTAGCAATATATATGTTATTATAAAATCTCTCTAAATCCGCGAAAGAAACATATCATATTTTAATTTATGTATGTGCGTGTCCTTATTATATACTAAAGACTTTTAAGATAATTTGTGATTGTGAAATTTTATCATTTGATAAGTCAATGGACTTAAAAATGGTAGATGAGGTGACGATAATTTGTGATTATAAATGAATCGGGCTTTAGGCCACCTTTGTGCGCATATAGGCTAAACTGGGCCAGGAGAACCTCCTGAGGATGGTGAGATGAATGAGATGACACTGTCCTTCAGGCATAGGTTTGAAATTAAAGCCCTGGCGGTCTGAGGCGGAGCACGCTATCTCTCGGTCACGGAGGCTCCCCACAATACTGAGTTTCACACGTGGATAGGGAAGAATTTTTTTTGTTTCTTTCAAACCGCCGAGACCGGGAACCGGACCCGGAACTCTAGCGTGTAAGGCAGCGGTGCTAGCCACTACCCTAGGGCCCCCGCCCAATTTGTGATTATATTATTTATAATAATTTGTGATTATATTTCGAATGTATCTTTAGTTACTTTTATAATGTTTTGAATCGTGCTTACAACAATTATCTATAATAATTGTTTCTGTCCATCTGGAAGCTACAAATTGAAAATTAATGAATGTCGTCCCTCAATTATATGATGAGAAACCCCCACCAACAGTAACTATAACTACTGGTAGGCCTATTATTAATGTTTAATTACGCTCATAATCAAGATAATGTTACGATTATTTTTTGCAATTAGTTTTTTACGTACATTTTGCATTCAAAAGCTACATTTAATTGTCACATGAGAGCACAACAAAGATCTCAGATTTTTTTGCCCCAAAACACTTTCAACACTTTGAAATACTCATGCTCTTGTATATTGGAGCAATTCGCGAAGGTAACTTCCAATTCAACGTGGGATCACTGACGACGGTTGTCCCATGGATGTTTGCTTTCGACCACACACTATATTGTAGACGCAGCTACCTGAACATTTGAGACAAGATTTTGCTCTCTCAGAAACATCCTAATGTCCTAGAGGATTTCCGTGCTGGAAAATTCGCAGTGCACAAGACAAATACTAAATGTTCTGCCATGGCCATTGACCAATGTCATGAGCATAATAATGCTATGATCACAGGATCCGGCGGTGCAGTAGGTCTGACCGACAATCCACCAGCTCTTAGGCGTTGGATGGTGGCTGATCCCGAAGTAGCAATGACGAACGCCGAATTTGAGCATGATACCACAAGACAGCGAGCACCACCACCATAAACAGCATCCAGGGGTCCAAGCAGCATTTGTCAACGATGTCAGGTTTCTATCTGCAGTGGTTGAAGAGATGGGCAGCCCATTTCTATAGGAAAGCGAATCTCTCTTGGTACTAGACACCAGAGATATCATGAACGTCACTGTTTGGGAAACAGTGACGAATGTTGACGCACTTGGTGAAGATCAGTAGCTCAGTTTTGTCGAAGAAATACTTGTCCAGTCTTCAAAACCTATGACAGAACCACTGTAACATTATTTAAGAATGACTGCGCTCTTTTTGGCTTGTATAGGACCCCTATATCTTGCCAAACCAGATGGAAATCCTGATTAATTTTTCACCCATGATAAGCAAGCTGTCCCTCCGTCACGGATGTGGGAGCCAAGCTGAGGCTTGGCACAAAGGCAGACATCCTTCATTGCCTTGAATGTTGAAAAGGAGACAACACGATCAGTAGACGCCCCTGTTGTAAAGAAAAATTCTTGGATGGTGCAGCCATTGTGCAGATACTGAGCCCCGGAACAGAATTTTTTTTCCAAGATTATACAGACATGGCGTTTACACCATATGTATCTTCTCAGCTAGATATAGCCAATCGTGTGGACGTCATCTGGGATGTGTACAAGCAAGAATGGTTGCAATGCACAGCCAAAGGGATAAGAGAGGCAAAGGGGTCCGAAGACTTAGTCGTCGCGTTGGATATGAAAGAGTGCATCTGCCACTTCACAAAGCTACAGCTGCATCCTTCCATATTCAAGACTACTCCCTACCACAGTATTCCCCAAAACTGAAACGACTTCCTGCGTGTGGACAATAAAAAAATGAACATTTCCGGTGATTGGCAAGGCAATTGGTGACGAGAATCACAGACAAGGAAAGTGCAGCCATATGCGGAACTTTAGAAGAAAAAGTGTTGTGTTCCTTGGATAATGCTGACCTGACCAACCTGGTCGCTTGCTCCCACGAGGAAGCTGATAGCTGAATACCTGTTTACTCTTACATGTGTGGCTGATGCTGTTAAGGCAGGATATAGGAAAGAGTGTGTTCGCACAGTCGATACCGACGTGATTGTTCTGGCTATCGCTCACTATAACAATTTATCAAACCTGGTGAGATATGGGAATCTTTTAGATCAGGATCACATACATGTCCATGGGAGGGAGAAAACAGCTTGGGACACGTTGTAGTCGTACCTAGAAGTTACATATACAGACGCATTTAAAGACTTATTTGTTCCTACAATGTGGGATCAATGACCAAACCATGTGGACCCTCGAGCGATTTACCCAGTGCTTAAAGGTCGCAAAGATCTATAATTGAAAAAAAAACAATTGTTCACAAGTTCAGAATACTGGATAATTTACCACCTACGAAGGCATCACTGGACCCAGGCCAAATAACTGCTGACTCCAAGCTCCCAAGCCCAGGGAATTGGGGATCGGAAAAGTTTTCTGTGACAGTGTTGCAACCATTCTGGACCACAATCCCAGAAGCATCACAGTCATGCTATGAACTAATTCGCTGCGGATGCGTGAAAGGCTGTTGTGGCCGGTGCAGATGCAAAAAAGCCGAGCTGAAACACTGCTCTCTGTGGCTGTAATGGTGACTGCACTGCTTGACAAGTATATTAATAAGATACATGCACAATCATTAAAATGATAATTTTCAATAAATATTTAGTATAAGACATCTGCATTTCTGCAATAACTACTTACTCCGGTTGAAGTAGATATAACAAATTTAGCACCAAGAACAGTCTTTGACTTTCAAGGTCGTTTATTTTCAAGGTCAAGTTTTTCAAGTTGAAACTAATTACAATTTAGCTAACATTGATAATTTATGATGTCACATGGTGAGAAAATGGCAAATTTTAGATACCCTGAAAGCCAACAATCTTTCTTACGCAAAAACGAGCATGTACATGTATTGGAAAACATTGTGGCTGAGTTCACAATGTGTGTGGAACCCTGTAGCCCTGCATACAAGTCTATTTCGGCCGAGCTGCATAGCCTTGATATGATGCCAGCTATAGAGAAAAATCCGGCTTTTGCCACATGCACGCATACAACTGAAACCCAGGATATACTCTATGGGTGGATTTAAGGCTATGCAGCTCGGGCTGAATAGCCTTGTATTCAGGGCTAGGAACCCTATGACCCGAAGAGTGGTGTAGTGCAAATATCTGGATGGAAAGAAGGACTAGAACCTGGCAAGAAATATTTTGAATTTTCAATGTGTTTCCTTGGGGGTCCAAGGCCTAGGTGCGTTCGTAATCTGAAAATCGTGCTTCTTTTTTTTTGTGAGTTATAATAATAATCAGACGTAATACATATGCGCGCCCACTATAAACACAGGACGCTGATTCAATGTTTGGTAATTGCCTTGTGTTCAATGGTGTATGCATAATAAGTCACACCTATCTGATCGTCACGCTATTTTCATCTCATCATCCTCAGGAGGTTCTCCTGGTCCAGTTTAGCCTACATGTATATGTACACAAAGGTGACCTGAACCCCACTCATTTCATTTAATTTGACACACCATTCGAATCACCGCACCTTGAAATGCAAACCCTTTCGTTTTCCATATTATTTACGCTATACAATTTTACACACACACACCTGTAATTAAAACTAATAAATGTGCATAGTTTCTAGAAAAATTCACAACTTTTAACCGCAAAGTTATTTCGTTGGAATTTTCACCCACTTGAATTTGTGTCTCGCTGACGCGATCCACAACTTCAAGCCAGTAAAACTTATTCAGATTTGACTAAGTAGAGGTTAGCTGTTTTTTAAATCTTACTGATTGATGTCACCTGTTATATTTAACATGTTTAAAAGGTGATACCTAATATGAAAATAAAAATCACTTGCTCCTAGTTTTGTTAATATTTACTAACGGGGCAGATTATTCAACAACACTACTTTATATATTTTTACAGATATAATAAAGCATGTGAACATTAATGCACGTCACAAGGAATGATGTACATACTAATAAGATTACGCCCCTGCCTTTTTTGCTTATCAGATGATTATACGTTGGCAGCTGGCCGGAACATCAAAGATGCTGCTCCGATAATGAGAGAGTGTTGCACATGATGGGCCAGTTCTAAACCTAGTGTTAGTAGATCTGGCATATATTATATTAAGTCAAACTGTGATGACGTGATTCATAATGATGCCAAGGAAATTCAAAGTATACATAGGCCTACTTTAGTATCGGTTAATTGGCTCTCATGTTAATTGGATGCGTGTATAGCTTAGATTTGGTACGTTCTCCATGGTCGCCCTCTTTGAGCACTGATGCCGAAGGTGGTAGCCATTCTGTGTGAGTTTATTACCACATGTATAGTCGGTTGTTAACCCTCACAGTGCGGGGATTGACTTTAGTCGTCAGAATCTGACGTCTGCAGACGTCAGATTCTGACCACTAAAGTCAATCCCCGCACTGTAAAAGTGGAAATATTTTAATGGCCGTAAACCTCTAACATGGGTATTCAAATGAATCGGAAAGACCTAGCTGAGACATGGGTGAAAAAACCCTTTGGTTGCGATGTTTCTTTACTAATTAATTCAGCGCTGTAAGGGTTAACAGGAAAATATGTCTTAAATTTCGAAACACTAATATATGTTGGAACTTAAATTTTACAACTCAAATACATTTTCAGTCACCATGGTCACCTGGTATCGTGTGTAGCGGTAGTGAGACACAATGTCAAGTGACTGAAAATTGTAATTGAATGGATCAGAACAACAGGGGATAAATGTCATAAAATCATACAAAAATCCATATTTCGGCGTTTTCCTTCATTAAACCTTGGAACATAATAATTGTACCCTTCAAAACTTCGAATTATAATTGTCTCCCCTATTGAATCGGTAATTTAAAATATTTTGTTTCTCACCCAATCAAGCAATAATATTGTTCCGGTTCGATTGATTCGGAACCGGCTCTAATAGAAGGCCTAAATAATAACAGGCCCGACTACACAGCAACGATTTGTCAGCTAGGTCACGTGACGTTATCAGCGCCAATGACAACATATACAACATAATACTGCGATTCAATTTCAGCAATCAGCTGAATGGCCTCCCGGCATTGAGTTTGAATCGCCAGCGTTGGGCGTTGCCGGCTCCTTTATTTTTTATTATCAGAGTCGGTGATTGTTGAATAGCAACATTTTAAATTAATGATAAAACAGTAATTGAACCGCAAAAAATAACTATTCAGGTCCACGTACATAGTTGAATATAATTATTTTAGCAAATTTATTGAAGCCTTTTGTGCATAATAATAGGCTTTCATGGACAGATACTTGTAATTCTCAGGGGGTGTGAGTGCTGGTACATACTGTTATAATACTTTCGCTCCCACGTACTTGTACGTTGTGTCTCGCTGACGCGATCCACAACTTCATGTGGGTGAGAATTATTCAGATTTTAGAAAAAGAAGGTCAACGATTTTGAAATCTTGCTAATTGATGCCTCGTTTTCTATTCAATTTGTTCAAAAGCTGACTAATAAGATATATATATATATATATTGGGCTCAAAACACTTTCATTGGAAATCCTCATGCTGTTGTATATTAGAGAAATTTGCGAAGGTAACTTTCAATTCTACGTGGAATCACTGACGACGGTTGTCCCATGGATGTTCGCTTTTGACCACACACTCTATTGTAAATTGCGACCTGTACATACTCGAGACAAGATGTTGCTCTCTCAGAAACATCTTAATCTCCTAGAGGAATTCTGTGCTGGACAATTTGCAGTACACAAGGCAGATAATAAATGTTCTGCCATGGCCATTGACATCAAAGGATAATCCGCCAGCTCGCAGGCGTTGGATGGTGGCTGGTCCCAGTAGCAATGATGATCGCCGAATTTGATCATTATACCACAAAACAGCGAGCACCACCACCATAAACAGCAACCAGGGGTCCAAGCAACATTTGTCAACGATGTCAGATTGCTATCCGCAGTGGTTGAAGAGATGGGCAGCCCATTTCTAGAGGAAAGCGAATCTCTCTTGGTTGTGGACACCAGATATATCACGAACGTCACTATTTGGGAAACAGTGAGGAATGTTGAAGCACTTAGTGAAGATCAGTAGCTCAGTTTTGTCGAAGAAAGATTTGTCCATTCTGCAAAACCTATGACACAACCACTGCAACAACATTTGAGAATGACTGCGCTCTTTTTAGCTTGTATATGTCCCCTATATCTTGCCAAACCAGATGAAAATCCCGATCAATTTTTCACCCATGATAATTAAGCTGCCCCTCCGTCACTGTCTGTGGGGACCAAGCTGAGGCTTTGCACAATGGCAGACATCCTTCATTGCCTTATAAAGGAGACAACACGACCAGTAAACGCCCCTGTTGTGAATACTAAATTATTGGATGGTGCAGCCATTGTGCAGATGCTGAACCCCGGAAGAACAGATATAGCCAATCGCGTGGACGTCATTTGGGATGTGTACAAGCCAGACAGTTTGCAAAGCACAGCCAGCACCTCAGATAAGAGAGGTAAAGGGGTCCAAAGACAAGTCGTCCCCTTGGATATGAAAGAGTACTCCCTTCCACAGTATTCCCAAAAAACTGGAAAAACTTCCTGTGTGTGGACGAAAATAAAACTGAAATTTTCCGGTTCTTGGCACAACAATTGGTGACGAGAATCACAAACAAGGAAAATGCAGCCATATACAGAATTTTAGAAGGAAATGTGTTGTGATCCTTGGATAATGCTGACATGACCAGCCTGGTCGCCTGCTCCGACGAGGACACCTGTATACCTGTATACTTTTACATGTGGCTGATGCTGTTAAGGCAGGATACAGGAAGGAGTGTGTTTGCAGTCGATACCGACCTGACGCGGTTGTTCTGGCTATCGCTCACTATAACAATATCAAACCTAGTGAGCTATGGGTATCTTTTGGAACAGGATCACATTTCCGCTATGTACCTGTCCATAGACTGCTTGCTTGTTTTGATTCATTGTAGTCGGACCCAGAAGCTATGTATACGGGCGCATTAAAAAAGTATTTGCTCCTCCAAGGTGGGATCAATGACCAAACAATGTGAACCCTCGAGCGATTTACCCAGTGCCTAAAGGTCACAAAGGTCGATGATTGTAAAAAAAACTATTGTTCACACGAAAGTCCAGAATACTGGATAATTTACCACATACGAAGGCAGCACTACAGCAGCTGCAAAACGCGCCACTTCTCAAGCCATCTGCTGGACCCAGGCCATATAACTACTGACCCCAAGCTCCTAAGCCCAGAAAGTTGGGGATTGAAAAAAATTCCTGTGATACGGTTGCAACCATTCTGGACCACAATCCCAGAAGCATCACAGTCATGCTATGAACTAATTTGCTGCGGATGCGTGAAAGGCTATTGTGGCTGGTGCAAATGCTGAAAAGCCGAGTTGAAACACTGCTCTCTGTGGCTGTGATGGTGACTGCACTGTCTGACAAGTATAATAATAAGAGACATGCACAATCATTATAACTAGACGAGTCTAGTTTTTTTGTAAAAAAACTGGATATGTCTCCCCTCCAGGCTCCAGCAGCGTAAACATAAAGGTTGATAGCTATTAGATGTTGTGTCAATGGCTTTTGTAATTAATGTTACCACATAGCTCATCTGGACAGTAGACAGGTAGAGACTATGTATTTTGATGTGGTGGAACTCGTTTTTTATATTTACAGCATCTTCCCCGGCAAGGTTCGCTACTCCTGAGACCTCGCTGTGCCAAGACTTGCTGCAGGGAAGATGATCTACAGTAACTAAATCGTCTTTAGGCTCAATCAGTTGGCCAACAGTTTTATTATTTTCACACCCGGTGATGTGCAAAACACAAATGTGGCCTGTCAACACTCCCAGCAAACACGAGACGTTAACCCGATGCTGGTCCAATTCTGGCCCACTGTCTGCGACGCTGGCCCAGCATAAAACCAGCAATGGTTCAACACCTCGTGTTTACTGGGCTGCGGGTCAGGCAGTGCAAGCCGACACCGCCCCAATGTCTGGTAAATATTGGGCGAGCGTCGCCGTTGCTGGCTAGTATCCATTCAACCGTAGTCAGTAGGCCTACTTCATGGTGTCTGTAATACACCACGATGCTTTGAGCAAAGGCTGGGTTAATGTTGTCTGTGACGCTGGCCCACATTCAGCGTGGCGTCAAACACGACACGGTAGCCCAATACTGGGCTAATGATAGACGGAGAGAACAGAACGCACACACAAAAAACTGATGTGACATAAAAATGAGCGGTGAGAAGTAAACCTATATGTCTCCCCTCCTGTGTACAGAGGGGAGACATAATAATAATTTGCAATAAATATTTGGTATATGACATCTGCATTTCTGCGATCACTACTTACTCCAGTTGAAGTAGATATAACATATTTTAGCACCAAGAACAGTCATTGACTTTCAAAGTCATTCTCTTTCAAGTTCAAGTGTTTTATGTTGAAACTAATTACAATTTAGCTAACAATGATAATTTATGATGGCACATGGTGAGAAAATGGCAAATTTTAGATGTCCGTATTCAATGACCCCTGTCGGTCAACAAAAGTTTAGTTTCAGGTGGCTCCACGTCTGAAAGTAAACTTCAAGGTAATATGTAGAACCCCTAATAAAAAGTTCATGCATTTATCATAAAGTGCACACAACCTTTACATTTGATAGGTTATCTGTTGTACTACTTGAAACAGGTACAATTTGTCATAGCTTAATCAGGCAGGTGTCTTCAAACTTATGAAAGCAAGAATTCCCTGCACACACCAACTATCTTTCTGACGCAATTCTGACGCAAAGACGACCATGTATTGGAAAACATTGTGTCTGCGTTAGTAAAGTGTGGAACCATTAGCACACGAAGAGTGCTGAGAGCGAGATAATGTCATTAGGATCCCAGTTCAGTGAGTCCTTTTTAGCCTACCTATTTAGCCTACCAATTATATGTAGTGCAAATGTCTGGATGGAAAGGAGGCTGGAGCCTGGCGAGGAATATTTTGGATTTTTAATGTGTTTCCTTGGGAGTCCAAGGGTGCGTTTGTGATCTAAAAATCGTGTCTCTTTTGTGAGCTATAATAATAATCAGACCTATACATATACGCGCCCACTAAATACAAGGTGCTGATCCAATGTTGGGTAATTGCCTTGTATTCAATGGTGCAATGGTTCAATGTGTTCAATAAGTCACACCTATCTGATCGTCACGCCATTTTCATCTCATCATCCTCGGGAAGTTCTCCTGGCCCAGCTTAGCCTACATGTAATGTGCATAAAGGTGGCCTAAAACCCCATTCATTTCATTTCATTTGTCACGCTATTCGAATCACCGCACCTTGAAATGCAAACCCTTCCGTCTTCCATATTATTTACGCCATACAATTTTACACACACCCCTGTAATTAAACTAATAAATGTGAATGGTTTATAAAACGTCTACAACCTTTAACCGCAAAGTTATTTCGTTGGAATTTTCACCCACCTGAAGTTGTGTCTCACTGACGCGATCCACAACTTCAAGCCAGTAAAACTTATTCAGATTTGACTAAGTAGAGGTTAGCTGTTTTTAAATCTCACTGATTGATGTCACCTGTTATATTTAACATAGGCCTACTTTATTATTGGGTAATTGGCCCTCATGTTAATTGGATGCGTGTATAGCTTAGATTTGGTACGTTCTCCATGGTCGCCTTCTTCGAGCACTGATGCCGAAGGTGGTAGCCATTCTGTGTGATTTTATTACCACATGTATAATCAGTTGTTAACCCTCACAGTGCGGGGATTGACTTTAGTCGTCAGAATCTGACGTCTGTAGACGTCAGATTCTGACCACTAAAGTCGATCCCCGCACTGTAAAAGTAGAAATATTTTAATGGCCGTAAACCTCTAACATGGGTACTCAAATGAATCGGAAAGACCTAGCTGAGACATGGGTAAAAAAAACCTTTGGTTGCGATGTTTCTTTACTAATTAATTCAGCGCTGTAAGGGTTAACAGTAAAATATGTCTTAAATTTCGAAACACTAATATAAATTTATGTTGGAACTTAAATTTTACAACTCACATACATTTTCAGTCACCATGGTCACCTGGTATCGTGTGTAGCGGTAGTGAGACACATAGTCAAGTGAATGAAAATTGTAATTGAATGGATCAGAACAAAAGGGGATAAATGTCACAAAATCACACAAAAATCAATATTTCGGCGTTTTCCTTCGGTCAACCTTGGAACATAATAACTGTACCCTTCCAAACTTTGAATTATAATTGTCTCCTCTTTCTTAAATCATAATAAATTATTATAGGCCCTATTGAATCGGTAGGCCTAATTTAATATATTCTGTTTCTCACCCAATCAATCAATAACATTGTTCCGGTTCGATTGATTAGGAACCGGGTCTAATGGAAGGCCTAACTAATAACAGGGCCTACAACACAGCGTCATCTGGGGAATTGTAGTAAAACCTTCCAGACGATTTGTCAGCTAGGTCATGTGATGTTATCAGGGCCAATGACAACAAACGCGATTCAATTTCAATCGCGTGAGGCCATCAACTGAATGGCCTCCCGGGATTGAATTTGAATTGCCAGCGTTGGGCGTTGCCGGCTTCTTTATTTTTTATTATCAGAGTAAGTCCCTAATAGATCGAATTCGGCTCCACGTACATAGTTGAATATAATTATTTTAGCAAGTTTATTGAAACATTTTGTGCCTAATAATTGATTTTTCATGGACAGATACTTTTAATTCTCAGGGGGTGTGAGTGCAGTTACATACTTTTATATCACTTTCGATCCCACCATACGTGTATGAACCCTTTACCCGCCAACTTACTAAATTGGAATTTTCACTCACTTGCAAGAGTTGTGTCTCGCTTCAAGTGGGTGAGAATTATTCAGATTTGAGAAAAAGAAGGTGAACGATTTTGAAATCTTGCTGATTGATGCCTCGTTTTCTATTCAACCTGTTCAA
This sequence comes from Flabesymbios commensalis, assembly GCA_964017125.1. NCBI lineage: Eukaryota > Metazoa > Annelida > Polychaeta > Terebellida > Flabelligeridae > Flabesymbios > Flabesymbios commensalis. The sequence continues at coordinate 27,111,357 of OZ024913.1, read as the reverse complement.
AAACTGGCTGATAAGAAAATAAAAGAAATATATATATAATCTGGACCGGCGGTTAAAGGGTAAATATATACTTGTATCCAATTATGAGAATGTCGCACATATTGGGGGCTAGTCACGCATGCTATACCCATAGCGCACCTCTTAAATTAACAGTTTTTACTTTTTACTTGTATTTGAGATTTAGGCCTGTATTGTAGTCATTAAAATTAAATGCATTAAGAATCACGTATGTAAAAAATGATATTGTGTTGAGGTTATCACCTTAGCGATATTACTCGAAGGCATCTTCATACTTCAATGTATCTCAGGGTTTTGATAAAAGGTTATTTCATTTTCCTATTTTTTTTAATATGTTACCTTTTTCCAAAAGTAGTTATATAAATAATATGTCTTCGAAAGGTTTATATTGATGTTTATATTGAGGTATATGGGGAAAATAATGTTTTTTCAGAGGGAAATGCGACGAAAAATATTTTCATTTTGGATTTTGGATTTTCTGAAACGCAGAGCCAAAATAAAAACGCTCAACGAATAAATATCATCATTTGTCCCTAGAGAAGTTGTGGTGATATAATGCTAAAAATGACGCTAAGGAAGCTGACTAAGTCAAGTAGATACTGCGACTGAAAAGCCTCTTTAGTAGAGCGGATAAACAAGAATAGTGTGCACTTTATGATAAATGCATGATATTTTTTTATGATATCAACAAGCCGTGAAGTTCGTTTTAAGAAGTGGAGCTAGAGGTCATTTTAGCAATATATATGTTATTATAAAATCTCTCTAAATCCGTGAAATAAACATGTCATATTTTAATTTATGTATGTGCGTGTCCTTATTATATACTAAAGACTTTTAAGATAATTTGAGATTGTGTTATTTTATCATTTGATAGGTCAATGGATTTAAAAATGGTAGATGAGGTGACGATAATTTGTGATTATAAATGAATCGGGCTTTAGGCCACCTTTGTGCACATATAGGCTAAACTGGGCCAGGAGAACCTCCTGAGGATGGTGAGATGAATGAGATGACACTGTCCTTCAGACATAGGATTTGAAATTAAAGCCCTGGCGGTCTGAGGCGGAGCACGCCACCTCTCGGTCACGGAGGCTCCCCACAATACTGAGTTTCACACGTGGATAGGGAAGAATTTTTTTTGTTTCTTTCAAACCGCCGAGACCGGGAACCGAACACGGAACTCTAGCGTGAAAGACAGCGGTGCTAACCACTACCCTAGGGCCCCCGCCCAATGTGTGATTATATTATTTATAATAATTTGTGATTATATTTCGAATGTATCTTTAGTTACTTTTATAATGTTTTGAGTCGTGCTTACAACAATTATCTATAATAATTGTTTATGTCCATGTGGAATCTACAAATTGAAAATGAATGAATGTCGTCCCTCAATTATATGGTGAGAAACCCCCACCAACAGTATCTATAACTACTGGTAGGCCTATGATTAATGTTTAATTACGCTCATAATCAAAATAATGTTACGATCATTTTTTGCAATTAGTTTTTTACGTACATTTTGCATTCAAAAGCTACATTTAATTGTCACATGAGAGCACAACAAAGTGCTCAGATTTTTTTGGCCCAAAACACTTTGAACACTTTGAAATACTCATGTTCTTGTATATTGGAGCAATTCGCGAAGGTAACTTTCAATTCTACGTGGGATCACTGACGACGGTTGTCCCATGGATGTTTGCTTTCGACCACACACTATATTGTAGACGCGGCTACCTGAACATTCGAGACAAGATTTTGCTCTCTCAGAAACAGCCTAATAATGTCCTAGAGGATTTCCGTGCTGGAAAATTCGCAGTGCACAAGACAAATACTAAATGTTCTGCCATGGCCATTGACCAATGTCATGAGCATAATAATAATATGATCACAGGATCCGGCGGTGCAGTAGGTCTGACCGACAATCCACCAGCTCTTAGGCGTTGGATGGTGGCTGATCCCGAAGTAGCAATGACGAACGCCGAATTTGAGCATGATACCACAAGACAGCGAGCACCACCACCATAAACAGCATCCAGGGGTCCAAGCAGCATTTGTCAACGATGTCAGGTTTCTATCTGCAGTGGTTGAAGAGATGGGCAGCCCATTTCTATAGGAAAGCGAATCTCTCTTGGTACTAGACACCAGAGATATCATGAACGTCACTGTTTGGGAAACAGTGACGAATGTTGACGCACTTGGTGAAGATCAGTAGCTCAGTTTTGTCGAAGAAATACTTGTCCAGTCTTCAAAACCTATGACAGAACCAATGTAACATTATTTAAAAATGACTGCGCCATTTTTGGCTTGTATAGGACCCCTATATCTTGCCAAACCAGATGGAAATCCTGATCAATTTTTCACCCATGATAAGCAAGCTGTCCCTCCGTCACTGATGTGGGAGCCAAGCTGAGGCTTGGCACAAAGGCAGACATCCTTCATTGCCTTGAATGTTGAAAAGGAGACAACACGATCAGTAAACGCCCTTGTTGTAAACATTAAATTCTTGGTTGGTGCAGCCATTGTGCAGATACTGAGCCCCGGAACAGAATATTTGTTTTCCAAGATTATACAGACATGGCGTTTACACCATATGCATCTTCTCAGCTAGATATAGCCAATCGTGTGGACGTCATCTGGGATGTGTACAAGCCATAATGTTTGCAATGCACAGCCAAAGGGATAAGAGAGGCAAAGGGGTCCGAAGACTTAGTCGTCGCGTTGGATATGAAAGAGTGCATCTGCCACTTCACAAAGTTACAGCAGCATCCTTCCATATTCAAGAGTACTCCCTACCACAGTATTCCCCAAAACTGAAACGACTTCCTGCGTGTGGACGATAATAAAACTGAACTTTTCCGGTGATTGGCAAGGCAATTGGTGACGAGAATCACAGACAAGGAAAGTGCAGCCATATGCGGAACTTTAGAAGAAAAAGTGTTGTGCTCCTTGGATAATGCTGACCTGACCAACCTGGTCGCTTGCTCCCACGAGGAAGCTGATAGCTGTATACCTGTATACTCTTACATGTGTGGCTGATGCTGTTAAGGCAGGATATAGGAAAGAGTGTGTTCGCACAGTCGATACCGATGTGATTGTTCTGGCTATCGCTCACTATAACAATTTATCAAACCTGGTGAGATATGGGTATCTTTTAGATCAGGATCACATACATGTCCATGAACTGCTTGCTTGTTTTGATTCAAGGATGTGTTTTACTTTTTAAATATGTCATGCACTCACAAAATGCGACATTGCTCCGTCATTCGGGGGGGGGGGGATCAATGACCAAACCATGTGGACCCTCAGCGATTTACCCAGTGCTTAAAGGTCGCAAAGATCAATAATTGAAAAAAAACAATTGTTCACAAATTCAGAATACTGGATAATTTACCACCTACGAAGGCATCACTGGACCCAGGCCATATAACTGCTGACCCCAAGCTCCCAAGCCCAGGAAATTGGGGATCGGAAAAGTTTTCTGTGACAGTGTTGCAACCATTCTGGACCACAATCCCAGAAGCATCACAGTCATGCTATGAACTAATTCACTGCGGATGCGTGAAAGGCTGTTGTGGCCGGTGCAGATGTAAAAAAGCCGAGCTGAAACACTGCTCTCTGTGGCTGTGATAGTGACTGCACTGCTTGACAAGTATAATAATAAGAGACATGCACAATCATTAAAATAATAATTTGCAATAAATATTTAGTATAAGACATCTGCATTTCTGCAAGCACTACTTACTCCAGTTGAAGTAGATATAACACATTTAGCACCAAGAACAGTCTTTGACTTTCAAGGTCGTTTATTTTTAAGTTCAAGTTTTTTCAAGTGGAAACTAATTACAATTTAGCTAACAATGATAATTTATGATGTCACATGGTAAGAAAATGGCAAATTTTAGATACCCTGAAAGCCAACAATCTTTCTTACGCAATTCTGACGCAAAAACGAGCATGTACATGTATTGGAAAACATTGGGGATGAGTTCATAATGAGTGTGGAACCCTGTAGCCCTGCATACAAGTCTATTTCGGCCGAGCTGCATAGCCTTGATATGATGCCAGCTATAGAGAAAAATCCGGCTTTTGCAACATGCACGCATACAACTGAAACCCAGGATATACTCTATGGGTGGATTTAGGGCTATGCATCTCGGGCTGAATAGCCTTGTATTCAGGGCTAGGAACCCTATGACCCGAAGAGTGCTGTAGTGCAAATGTCTGGATGGAAAGGAGGACTAGAACCTGGCAAGAAATATTTTGAATTTTCAATGTGTTTCCTTGAGAGTCCAAGGCCTAGGTGCGTTCGTAATCTAAAAATCGTGTTTCTATTCTTTTGTGAGTTATAATAATAATCAGACCTAATACATATGCGCGCCCACTATAAACACAGGACGCTGATTCAATGTTTGGTAATTGCCTTGTGTTCAATGGTGTATGCATAATAAGTCACACCTATTTGATCGTCACGCCATTTTCAACTCATCATCCTCAGGAGGTTCTCATGGTCCGGTTATTTCGTTGGAATTTTCACCCACTTGAATTTGTGTCTCGCTGACGCGATCCACAACTTCAAGACAGTAAAACTTTTTCAGATTTGACTAAGTAGAGGTTAGCTGTTTTTAAATCTTACTGATTAATGTCACCTGTTATATTTAACATGTTTAAAAGCTGATAACTAATATGAAAATAAAAATCACTTGCTCCTAGTTTTGTTATTATTTACTAACGGGGAAGATTATTCAACAACACTACTTTGTATATTTTTACAAATATAATAAAGCATGTGAACATTAATGCACATCACATGGAATGATGTACATACTAATAAGATTACGCCCCTGCCTTTATTGCTTATCAGATGAATATACGTTGGCAGCTGGCCGGAACATCAAATATGCTGCTCCGATAATGAGAGAGTGTTGCACGTGATGGGCCAGTCTAAGCCTAGTGTTAGTAGATCTGGCATATATTATATTAAGTCAAACTGTGATGACGTGATTCATAATGATGCCAAGGAAATTTAAAGTATACATAGGCCTACTTTAGTATCGGTAATTGGCTCTCATGTTAATTGGATGCGTGTATAGCTTAGATTTGGTACGTTCTCGATGGCCGGCTCTTTGAGCACTGATGCCGAAGGTGGTAGCCATTCTGTGTAATCTGACGTCTGCGGACGTCAGATTCTGACCACTAAAGTCGATCCCCGCACTGTAAAAGTGGAAATATTTTAATGGCCGTAAACCTCTAACATGGGTATTCAAATGAATCGGAAAGACCTAGCTAAGACATGGGTGAAAAAACCCTTTGGTTGCGATGTTTCTTTCCTAATTAATTCAGCGCTGTAGGGGTTAACAGTAAAATATGTCTTAAATTTCGGAACACTTAATATAAAATTATGTTGGAACCTAAATTTTACAACTCAAATACATTTTCAGTCACCATGGTCACCTGGTATCGTGTGTTTCGCGGTAGTGAGACACAATGTCAAGTGACTAAAAATTGTAATTGAATGGATCAGAACAACAGGGGATAAATGTCATAAAATCATACAAAAATCCATATTTCGGCGTTTTCCTTCATTAAACCTTGGAACATAATAATTGTACCCTTCAAAACTTAGAATTATAATTGTCTCCCTTATTGAATCGGTAATTTAAAATATTTTGTTTCTCACCCAATCAAGCAATAATATTGTTCCGGTTCAATTGATTCGGAGCCGGCTCTAATAGAAGGCCTAAATAATAACAGGCCCGACTACACAGCAACGATTTGTCAGCTAGGTCACGTGACGTTATCAGCGCCAATGACAACATATACAACATAATACTGCGATTCAATTTCAGCAATCAGCTGAATGGCCTCCCGGGATTGAGTCGGTGATTGTTGAATAGCAACATTTTAAATTAATGATAAAACAGTAATTGAACCGCAAAAAATAACTATTCAGGTCCACGTACATAGTTGAATATAATTATTTTAGCAAATTTATTGAAGCCTTCTGTGCATAATAATAGGCTTTCATGGACAGATACTTGTAATTCTCAGGGGGTGTGAGTGCTGGTACATACTGTTATAATACTTTCGCTCCCACGTACTTGTACGTTGTGTCTCGCTGACGAGAACTTCATGTGGGTGAGAATTATTCAGATTTTAGAAAAAGATGGTTAACGATTTTGAAATCTTGCTAATTGATGCCTCGTTTTCTATTCAATTTGTTCAAAAGCTGGCTAATAAGATATATATATATATATATTGGGCTCAAAACACTTTCATCGGAAATCCTCATGCTGTTGTATATTAGAGCAATTTGCGAAGATAACTTTCAATTCTACGTGGAATCACTGACGACGGCTGTCCCATGGATGTTCGCTTTTGACCACACACTCTATTGTAAATTGCGACCTGTACATACTCGAGACAAGATGTTGCTCTCTCAGAAACATCTTAATCTCCTTGAGGAATTCTGTGCTGGACAATTTGCAGTACACAAGGCAGATAATAAATGTTCTGCCATGGCCATTGACCAATGTCATGAGCAGAGTAATGCTATCATCAAAGGATAATCCGCCAGCTCCCAGGCGTTGGATGGTGGCTGGTCCCAGTAGCAATGATGATCGCCGAATTTGATCATTATACCACAAAACAGCGAGCACCACCACCATAAACAGCAACCAGGGGTCCAAGCAACATTTGTCAACGATGTCAGATTGCTATCCGCAGTGGTTGAAGAGATGGGAGCCCATTTCTAGAGGAAAGCGAATCTCTCTTGGTTGTGGACACCAGATATATCATGAACGTCACTATTTGGGAAACAGTGAGGAATGTTGAAGCACTTAGTGCAGATCAGTAGCTCAGTTTTGTCGAAGAAAGATTTGTCCATTCTGCAAAACCTATGACACAACCACTGCAACAACATTTGAGAATGACTGCGCTCTTTTTAGCTTGTATATGTCCCCTATATCTTGCCAAACCAGATGAAAATCCCGATCAATTTTTCACCCATGATAATCAAGCTGCCCCTCCGTCACTGTCTGTGGGGACCAAGCTGAGGTTTTGCACAAAAACAGACATCCTTCATTGCCTCATAAAGGAGACAACACGACCAGTAAACGCGCCTGTTGTGAATACTAAATTATTGGATGGTGCAGCCATTGTGCAGATGCTGAACCCCGGAAGAACAGATATAGCCAATCGCGTGGACGTCATTTGGGATGTGTACAAGCCAGACAGTTTGCAAAGCACAGCCAGCACCTCAGATAAGAGAGGTAAAGGGGTCCAAAGACAAGTCGTCCCCTTGGATATGAAAGAGTACTCCCTTCCACAGTATTCCCAAAAACTGGAAAAACTTCCTGTGTGTGGACGAAAATAAAACTGAAATTTTCCGGTTCTTGGCACAACAATTAGTGACGAGAATCACAAACAAGGAAAATGCAGCCATATACGGAATTTTAGAAGGAAATGTGTTGTGATCCTTGGATAATGCTGACATGACCAGCCTGGTCGCCTGCTCCGACGAGGACACCTGTATACCTGTATACTTTTACATGTGGCTGATGCTGTTAAGGCAGGATACAGGAAAGAGTGTGTTTGCAGTCGATACCGACCTGACGTGGTTGTTCTGGCTGTCGCTCACTATAACAATATCAAACCTAGTGAGCTATGGGTATCTTTTGGAACAGGATCACATTATGTACTTGTACTTGTACTTGTCCATGAACTGCTTGCTTGTTTTGATTCAATGATGCGAAAACATTGTAGTCGGACCCAGAAGCTATGTATACGGGCACATTAAAAAATTATTTGCTCCTGCAAGGTGGGATCAATGACCAAACAATGTGAACCCTCGAGCGATTTACCCGGTGCCTAAAGGTCACAAAGTCGATGATTGTAAAAAAAACTATTGTTCACACGAAAGTCCAGAATACTGGATAATCTACCACATACGAAGGCAGCACTACAGCAGCTGCAAAACGCGCCACTTCTCAAGCCATCTGCTGGACCCAGGCCATATAACTGCTGACCCCAAGCTCCTAAGCCCAGAAAATTGGGGATTGGAAAAATTTCCTGTGATACGGTTGCAACCATTCTGGACCACAATCCCAGAAGCATCACAGTCATGCTATGAACTAATTTGCTGCGGATGCGTGAAAGGCTATTGTGGCCGGTGCAAATGCTGAAAAGCCGAGTTGAAACACTGCTCTCTGTGGCTGTGATGGTGACTGCACTGTCTGACAAGTATAATAATAAGAGACATGCACAATCATTATAACTAGACGAGTCTAGTTTTTTTGTAAAAAAACTGGATATGTCTCCCCTCCAGAAGCGTAACCATAAAGGTTGATAGCTATTAGATGTTGTGTCAATGGCTTTTGTAATTAATGCTACTACATAGCTCATCTGGACAGTAGACATGTGGAGACTATGTATTTTGATGTGGTGGAACTCTTTTTTTATATCTACAGCATCTTCCCCGGCAAGGTTCGCTACTCCTGAGACCTCGCTGTGCCAAGACTTGCTGCAGGGAAGATGATCTACAGTAACTAAATCGTCTTTAGGCTCAATCAGTTGGGCAACAGTTTTATTATTTTCACACCCGGTGATGTGCAAAACATAAATGTGGCCTGTCAACACTCCCAGCAAACACGAGACGTTAACCCAATGCTGGTCCAATTCTGGCCCACTGTCTGCGACGCTGGCCCAGCATAAAACCAGCAATGGTTCAACACCTCGTGTTTGCTGGGCTGCGGGTCAGGCAGTGCAAGCCGACACCGCCCCAATGTCTGGTAAATATTGGGCCAGCGTCGCCGTTGCTGGCTAGTATCCATTCAACCGTAGTCAGTAGGCCTACTTCATGGTGTCTGTAATACCCCATGATGCTTTGAGCAAAGGCTGGGTTAATGTTGTCTGTGACGCTGGCCCACATTCAGCGTGGCGTCAAACACGACACGGTAACCCAATACTGGGCTAACAAAACGCAAACACAAAAAACTGATGTGACATAAAAATGAGCGGTGAGAAGTAAACCTATATGTCTCCCCTTCTGTGTACAGAGGGGAGACATAATAATAATTTGCAATAAATATTTGGTATAAGACATCTGCATTTCTGCGATCACTACTTACTCCAGTTGAAGTAGATATAACATATTTTAGCACCAAGAATAGTCATTGACTTTCAAGGTCATTCACCTTCAAGTTCAAGTGTTTCATGTTGAAACTAATTACAATTTAGCTAACAATGATAATTTATGATGGCACATGGTGAGAAAATGGCAAATTTTAGATGTCCGTATTCAATGACCCCTGTCGGTCAACAAAAGTTAAGTTTCAGGTGGCTCCACGTCTGAAAATAAACTTCAAGGTACAATTTGTCATAGCTTAATCAGGCAGGTGTCTTCAAACTTATGAAAGCAAGAATTCCCTGCACACACCAACTATCTTTCTGACGCAATTCTGACGCAAAGACGACCATGTATTGGAAAACATTGTGTCTGCGTTAGTAAAGTGTGGAACCATTAGCACACGAAGAGTGCTGAGAGCGAGATAATGTCATTAGGATCCCAGTTCAGTGAGTCCTTCTTAGCCTACCCATTTAGCCTACCAATTATATGTAGTGCAAATGTCTGGATGGAAAGAAGGCTGGAACATGGCGAGGAATAATTTGGATTTTTAATGTGTTTCCTTGGGAGTCCAAGGGTGCAGTTGTGATCTAAAAATCGTGTCTCTTTTGTGAGCTATAATATAATCAGACCTATACATATACGCGCCCACTAAATACAAGGTGCTGATCCAATGTTGGGTAATTGCCTTGTATTCAATGGTGCAATGGTTCAATGTGTTCAATAAGTCACACCTATCTGATCGTCACGCCATTTTCATCTCATCATCCCCGGAAAGTTCTCCTGGCCCAGCTTAGCCTACATGTAATGTACATAAAGGTGGCCTAAAACCCCATTCATTTCATTTCATTTGTCACGCTATTCGAATCACCGCACCTTGAAATGCAAACCCTTCCGTCTTCCATATTATTTACGCCATACAATTTTACACACACCCCTGTAATTAAAACTAATAAATGTGAATGGTTTATAAAACGTCTACAACCTTTAACCGCAAAGTTATTTCGTTGGAATTTTCACCCACCTGAAGTTGTGTCTCACTGACGCAATCCACAACTTCAAGCCAGTAAAACTTATTCAGATTTGACTAAGTAGAGGTTAGCTGTTTTTAAATCTTACTGATTGATGTCACCTGTTATATTTAACATCTTTAAAAGGTGATAACTAATATGAAAATAAAAATCACTTGCTCCTAGTTTTGTTATTATTTACTAACGGGGAAGATTATTCAACAACACTACTTTATATATTTTTACAAATATAATAAAGCATGTGAACATTAATGCACGTCACAAGGAATGATGTACATACTAATAAGATTACGCCCCTGCCTTTTTTGCTTATCAGATGAATATACGTTGGCAGCTGGCCGGAACATCAAATATGCTGCTCCGATAATGAGAGAGTGTTGCACGTGATGGGCCAGTCTAAACCTAGTGTTAGTAGATCTGGCATATATTATATTAAGTCAAACTGTGATGACGTGATTCATAATGATGTCAAGGAAATTTAAAGTAGGCCTACCTTAGTATCGGTTATTTGGCTCTCATGTTAATTGGATGCGTGTATAGCTTAGATTTGGTACGTTCTCCATGGTCGCCTCTTTGAGCACTGATGCTGAAGGTGGTAGCCATTCTGTGTGAGTTTATTACCACATGTATAATCAGTTGTTAACCCTCACAGTGCGGGGATTGACTTTAGTCGTCAGAATCTGACGTCTGCATACGTCAGATTCTGACCACTAAAGTCAATCCCCGCACTGTAAAAGTGGAAATATTTTAAAGGCCGTAAACCTCTAACATGGGTATTCAAATGAATCGGAAAGACCTAGCTGAGACATGGGTGAAAAAACCCTTTGGTTGCGATGTTTCTTTACTAATTAATTCAGCGCTGTAGGGGTTAACAGGAAAATATGTCTTAAATTTCGAAACACTAATATAAAATTATGTTGGAACTTAAATTTTACAACTCACATACATTTTCAGTCACCATGGTCACCTGGTATCGTGTGTAGCGGTAGCGAGATACATTGTCAAGTGAATGAAAATTGTAATTGAATGGATCACAACAAAAGGGGATAAATGTCACAAAATCACACAAAAATCGATATTTCGGCGTTTTCCTTCGGTCAACCTTGGAACATAATAACTGTACCCTTCGAAACTTCGAATTATAATTGTCTCCTCTTTCTTAAATCATAATAAATTATTATAGGCCCTATTGAATCGGTAGGCCTAATTTAATATATTCTGTTTCTCACCCAATCAATCAATAACATTGTTCCGGTTCGATTGATTAGGAACCGGGTCTAATGGAAGGCCTAACTAATAACAGGGCCTACAACACAGCGTCATCTGGGGATTGTAGTAAAACCTTCCAGACGATTTGTCAGCTAGGTCATGTGATGTTATCAGCGCCAATGACAACAAACGCGATTCAATTTCAATCGCGGGAGGCCATCAACTGAATGGCCTCCCGGGATTGAATTTGAATTGCCAGCGTTGGGCGTTGCCGGCTTCTTTATTTTTTATTATCAGAGTAAGTCCCTAATAGATCGAATTCGGCTCCACGTACATAGTTGAATATAATTATTTTAGCAAGTTTATTGAAACATTTTGTGCCTAATAATTGATTTTTCATGGACAGATACTTTTAATTCTCAGGGGGTGTGAGTGCAGTTACATACTTTTATATCACTTTCGATCCCACCATACGTGTATGAACCCTTTACCCGCCAACTTACTAAATTGGAATTTTCACTCACTTGCAAGAGTTGTGTCTCGCTTCAAGTGGGTGAGAATTATTCAGATTTGAGAAAAAAAAGGTGAACGATTTTGAAATCTTGCTGATTGATGCCTCGTTTTCTATTCAACCTGTTCAAAAACTGGCTGATAAGAAAATAAAAGAAATATATATATAATCTGGACCGGCGGTTAAAGGGTTAAATATATACTTGTATCCAATTATGAGAATGTCGCACATATTGGGGGCTAGTCACGCATGCTAACATCCATAGCGCACCTCTTAAATTAACAGTTTTTACTTTTGACTTGTATTTGACATTTAGGCCTATATTGTAGTCACTAAAATTTAATGCATTGAGAATCACGTATGTAAAAAATGATATTGTTTTGTGGTTATCACCTTAGCGATATAACTCAGAAGTCATATTATCGATCCCTTGTGTATGAAAGGGTGTATCTGTCACTTTGTAAAGTGGCAGATACACTCTTTCATATCTAAGGGAACGTTAGATCAATATACATGTGTGTAAACATAACGATCTGACTGACAGATGGGATATTCTAGCTATATGGGATGTTGTTAAGCGCAAAACAGAAGTCAACAGTTTATATTTTATTCGTCCGCGTTCGCGTTTGTGTAACTCATTGTTTATTCTTTTTTTGCTGTATAATCCAGCAAACGATTAACGTTGAAGCAAAGTTGTATCAATGCTGGGCCAGTGTCGTAGACGGTGGACCAGCATTGATTCAACAATTTTTCATTCAATTGTTTTATATATTATCGTGTTTTTCAGCAATAAGAAAATATTAAAATGTATTGCAATGTCAATCGTCTAATATAAGTTAAAATGTAATTCTCACGTTAAATTGCAATGGGTTGATTTTTTAATACCCTTGACTTAGGTAAGGAATCTGTTCTAATCAGTGAGGATATCGATATTAAAACAGCTCATGACAGCAATGTCATGGAGAGAGTGACAATGTCATCATCGTCAAGATGAAAGTGGCAGCGTCAGCTTCGTGCGTGTGAAACTTACGAGTTTTTCTCGAATTTTCAGATTTTTTTTAATTTAACAAGACCCCCACCATACTTACATAAAAGCTGGGCAGTTAGTGGCTTTTGGCTTTAGTTTGGTGTCAGGAATGCGGGTTCTCAGGGGTTTACGATGTCTCCCCCGTCAAACACGAGACATTGAACCAATGTTGGGTCAATGTTGGCCCGCCATCTACGACGCCGGCCCAACATTGACCCAACATTGGTTTAATGCCTCGTGTTTACTGGGCTGTAAGTGGGCTAATAAGGATGTGACGGGATGGGGGAACTCTAGACTGAACGACAGCCCTCTCACTCCGCTGAGGGACTGAATTCTTTGGGGCCTCCGGTAAATAATGGCAACTTGCCAACTCGAGGTGTTGGCAGGTTGCCAGGTCCACTCGGCGACCAGCTTTGGCGGAATCTGAAAAATGCTGAAACTGCCGCAATGATTTTGATAGAAGGGGAATTCCCGCTGACCTGGTTTTTTACCACTGCATTATTATCCAAGCGAGAGGCGAAGGTTAGCAGTGTCTACACATGGACAGATGACACTGCTGAAGGAGTGTAGGGGGAACTCATGTTAGGACGGAGCCTGGATCGTTTTCTGCCCTCCCCAGCAAACACGAAATGTTGACCCAATGCTGGGTCAAAGTCTCGTGTTTGTTGGCTTGTCCCTACTATCTACCTGGGAAAATTAGGCAACTCATAATAAACAGCACCCACTCCGCGCACGAAAGCTAAAGCAGGGTTGTTCAATGTGTTGTAACTATTCAGCATTTGGACGTAGGAGGGGGGGGGGGGTCGGTCTAACTAAACTAGAATTTGGACACTGCTCTGGTGGGGCCTGGACAATTTTGAAATCTAAGGCTTCAAAACATCAGTCGGGTCGTACCGGTAAGACTATCATGACACTTACTTTGTGGTGTTTTTAAATTACACAGGAACACCACCCAGTCTCATTAAACGAAGGTAGGGCCAACGTTGCAGACATTTGACGAAGTATCGACTCTCGTTGTGTAACGCCGTCTCTCGAGTAATCTCGTACACATGTATGGATTCCGGGGTGATCACAAAACATGAGCCACTGGCCAATTGTTGGTTTAATAATGGGCCAGCGTCGTAGATGCTGGTCCAACAATGATCCAACATTGGGTGAATGTCTTGCGTTTGCTGATCAAGGACTTGATACTGGATCGTGCCCAGACTGCCGACCACCTCCAGCGGGACCTGCCAGGGTCGTCTGTATTCATTAAAAACTGAACCAGAAAAGGCACCACTTCTCCCCAATTGCTCACCCGGGTCTGGGCACCGTGAACCGATGACTGCTTGAGACTCTTTATAACCAGTGATGGATGTGATTCTGCAACTATGCTGTGCAAAAACAAAATGAAGGAAATAAGAGGTCACCATATAAAAAGGGAGGGGGATGGGAGGTGTAGTATTTTTTCAAATACATATTTTCAGATAGTTTTTTGTACAATGAATAATTTTTTGAAGGACAATGACCATTAAAATATGTGAGAATTGCGTCACGCGGCATCTTTCAATTGCGTCACGCGGCATCATTAAATGACCTTTTAATTTGTGAAGCCTCGCTTCGGTCGGTTCCCTAACCTCCACATCAATACTAATCCTAGTTATTGAGATCCAGCTTTGTAGACAGAAATAAATTGTCAGAAAGTAAAATAAATAAAGTTCTGCAGATAGGAAGTGAAATCAATAATTTGTCCAATTCAAAAACACCAGCCCCTCTCTCCAATTAATTGAATGTCCCCCCCCCCCTCTAAATGCATTTTGGTTTTGCACTGCATAATTCTTCTGATTGAATAACTTCTATACTGAAATTTATCATAATATGTCTATAGTTTCGTGGTAAGTTAGAAGGCAGTGACTAAGAATGATGTATGCCTCCAATTATGTACATCTGTATTTTATTATGCAATTATACATATAATTATCATGATTATACAGCGGATAAATATAATTGTGGTGAACATTATCATTTGGTCTCCATGTTTTATACGAGAGTATTTCAGCGCTTTAAAGGTTATAAAGTGTATCAGCGCGGAAAGTGAACATCGTCGCCTCGGAGCTAAAGGATCCTATCTGCCACTCTGACGAGTGTCAGATAGGATCCTTTAGCTCCGAGGCGACGACATGGCAAATAATATCATATAAATCGACAGCGCGCGACAACCAATTGACATTCAAACTCGTACAGCGCAGTATCAGATGAATTTCCGTTCAGTTTACCAGGACGTTGACCCAGTGCTGGCATAATGTCGGTCCACCGTCTTCGACGCTAGCCTGCCATCATACCAGCACTGGATCAGCAGATCGTGTTAACGGTGAACATCTTATATTACTCATATGTTATAGTTACTGACATCAGACGTAATTTCAATGTGCAACTAACTTCTTCTGACGTCTAAAGTCGGTGCCCGCGCTAAAAGAGTAAAATATTTCTAATGGCCGTAGACCCATAACATATGTATTCAAATGAAGCAGAAAAAGTTAACTGAGACATTTATGATGATTTCAAATTAAAAAAAAAAACCTATTTCAGCGTGAAGCTTCCTCGTCGTCTGCGGCGTTGGCCTAGCATTGAACCAACATTGCGTCAGTGCATTGCCCTGTGGAGTGGCACAGGGCATATTTTAAGTAAAATTCATCAACTTAAAAACGACACAGCCCATCAGAATAAGGAGGTTCTGAGCTTTCATTTCAGTGATCATACTTGAGTATTTTATGAAATCGGATTTATTTTATTAACATTTGTATTCAATGTGAACGAATACA
The DNA here is from genome assembly GCA_964017125.1 of Flabesymbios commensalis. Taxonomy (NCBI): domain Eukaryota; kingdom Metazoa; phylum Annelida; class Polychaeta; order Terebellida; family Flabelligeridae; genus Flabesymbios; species Flabesymbios commensalis. Next base: position 27,095,639 of record OZ024913.1, on the reverse strand, counting down.
TAGGTACATACATGTAGCTAGGCAAAGAGTAAGTAAATAGATAGATAAACTGCCAGATAAATAGCTAGGTAAGTAGCTGGATCAATTGCAAGATCAATAACTAGATAAATATTTTAATTTAATGTGAACGAATAAAAGAGTAAATAGGCAAGTCAAAAACTAGAGCGATACCTGAGTCAATAGCTAGGTCAATAGCTGGGTAAATAACTAGGTAAATAGCTACATGAACAGCTAGGTAAATAGCTAGGTCGATAGCTCAGGCTAATAGCTAGATGAATAGCAAGGTAAATGGGTGGATAAATAGCTAGATCAATGGCTAGGTAAATAGGTAGGTAAATAGCTAGGTACATGTAAATAGGTGGACAAATAGCTAGGTAAATAGGTAGGTGAATGGGTAGATAAATAGCTAGGTCAATAGATAGGTTAATAGGGATATAAATAGGTAGGTCAATAGCTATGTCAATAGCTAGGTTACTAGTCATGTAAATTGATAGGTAATTAGATAGGTAAATAGGTAGGTGAATAGCTAGGTCAATATCTAGGTCGATAGCTAGGTCAATAGGTAAGTTGATAGGCAGATAAATGGGTGGGCCAATAGGTAGGTGGTCGATAGCTAGGTAAATAACTAGGTGAATAGTAGGTCAATAGCTAGGTAAATAGCTAGGTAAATAGCTAGATAAATAGCTAGGTGAATAGCTAGGTAAATAGCTGGGTGAATAGCTGGGTAAATAGATAGATTAATATGTATATAAATAGGTAGGCGAATAGCTAGGTGAATAGTTAGGTGAATTGCTAGGTCAATAGGTAAGTTAATAAGCAGATACATAGGTAGGTCAAGAGCTAGGTAAATAGCTAGGTGAATTGCTAGGTGAATAGCTAGGTCAATAGCTAGGTAAATAGATAGATTAATGGGTAGATAAAAAGGTAGGTCAATAGATAGGCCAATGGCTAGGTACATAGATAGGGTTAATATATAGGTAAATAACTAGGTAAATAGCAAGCAAGCTAGAAAGATCGGTTAATATGTAGGTAAATAATTATTAGTATATAGGTAAATAGGTAAGTCAATAGCTAGATAAATATATATGTAAATTGTTAGGTTTTATAGCTAGGTAAGTAGCTAAGTAAATAGGTAGATCAATAACTAGGTAAATATGTAGGTAAATTGTTATGTCAATAGCTAGGTAAATAGCAAGGTAAGCATTCAGATAAACTTGTAGGTCAATAGCTAGGTAAATCGGCAGGTAAATAGCAAGGTCAATAGCTAGATAAATAGGTAGATGAATAGCTAGTTCAATAGTTGAGTAGGCCTAAATAGCTAAATGAATGGGTAGGTAGGCATAATAGGTATAATGCTAGAACAGTTCTTGAATAAGGGGGCCTAGCCGTGCCATCAAGTCATGCATAATTTCAAATCTGTCATGGGGCTAGCTGTTATATTGAAAAAGCCCTTTGGTCTCAATGGTTTGCACAAACATATTTCAGCGCTTTAATGTTTACCCTTGTCGCGGCCGTTGGACAAACCTGACAATAATTGGTGCGGATTTCAATAATACACTTTCTCGTTGTAAAAATAGTGTTTCTTGTGGCTTTATGGCAACTATAGACTTATAAACCATTCGGAGAAGGTTCGTTCCTAAATACCTACAAAAAAATATTATACCTGTCGTTGTATGTAAGTAAGCATGTAAGTAAGCTTTGCCAATGTCACTGCCTGCCGTGCGGTTTCGAATCCCGCTTGGTGCAGGATTTTCCGAGAAATATCATGTTTCTCCCTTCTCAATATTGGGACATTATTTCCATGTTGTATCCTTAGGCAAGCTCCTTAACCCTAAAATGCTTCACTTGACTCAGGTGTAAATGTGTACCTGATAGGACAGAGATGGCGATGTGAGCGATTAGTTCCTAGCGCCGAAATGGCTGCAAGTGTTGTATTCTCAAAAAAAAAGAGTTGAAATGGTACATGAATGAACAGGTCCGGTGACCAGGGGTAATATGTGTATAACGCACAGAGCATTGTATATCCGCTATATAAGACCTAACCATTACTATTATTATTAAAACACAAGTCACTTACTCGCTGAGTACATTTATGTGAGATTTTCACAGTGTCCATGGGGTGATTCCGAGGGGGAAAAAATAATCTCCCGTCGCTAATTTGTATTCCGCTGCTTCTCTCATCAGCGGACGAATAGCTGTCTGAAGAGGAGCTGACATCTTGTTGGTTTATTGCTGGCCCGCCGTCGCAGACGTCGGGCCAGCATTAAATCAACTCAGTGCCAAAGCCTCCTGCTTGTTCTGACCATAGACCTCTAACAATTAATTCTGTGTTCTGACTAACAGTGATGATTGATATTGAAGACTGTAATTGCAGTGATATTGACAACTGTAATTGCAGTGCGAAGTCAAAAAGGCGTAACTGTTTACTTTTCAGGAAAAGTGTGACAGCCTTTTGGCTTCGCAGGGCAGCGTTGCAGCGTATATATTAGGTCACGAAAGCTCCGTGAGCGCTATTACTAAGCAAAAAAACTATTACATCAGTTTGTGGTAGTTTATTGTACATGCAGGTTTTCTTATACTGAAATGAAGAACTTTAGGCTTGTTATGTCAGTGCACAATACAAATGCACAGATTTGCGACATCAACACGTCAATTGATGGAACACAACTGACTGTATATTAAACGCTGGGTTGGAAATCTTTTTTGTGAAATTCGATGCATGCACAACGTACATTTGAACGGTGCGCCGGATAGTTTATAGCTATTTACTTGAAATTTAATGGACAAGTTGGCACAGAGTACCAAGTTGTGTTTACGAAAATGCTGAAGGTGTCAACCATCGGGTTACGACATTTCTTTGATTTATGACGTGTGGGCTTCTGAGGGGAAGTAGCCAGAATTAAGCCCAGGTGACAGTCAATAAATCCTCACTTTGCAAGGATCGCTGTCTGGAGCTGACCGGGGATCTGTATATGGCTTTGCAATCAGGCAGCGATCCTATATCAATCACGGGAACATGCTAATAAGATGCAGATTTAGTCCCCTTGGAGTTAGAAGGTGCTAAACTGCCTCTTTGGAAAGTGGCAGTTTAGCACCTTCAAACTTCAAGGTCACGATTTAGTAGACTACTCATGAAACACGTGGAAACAAACAACAGAAACATGTTGTTATGTAGCCACCAGCTTTTTGGATTTTATAGAATCATAAGAAGCAATATAATACTTACAAACAAAAAGGAGGCGGACGCAATAAATAAATGCTTTATTGGGTCGACGTCGCGGACGGCGATCCAAGATTCGCCCATCGTGCCAGTGTCTCCTAGACATGTACAGCACAGTCACACATGTCTGATGGTTGCCTTGATCTGCAGCCATTGGTGGCAGAGGGAGGGGCGCTGGATTGCTCAACATGTTCAATGCCACTGTGAGCAGTGATATAAATAAACACCTATAAAACAAACCTCAGTTACATCCGTGTGAACACCTGACGCTGTAGAAAATCACACCAAATCAGTATTCTTCTGGAGACTGTGGAGAAACAGGATTTAATCAAGTAAGTGGATCATTATTTATGAGTATACCACGCAAATACAGCGGTCTCAAATAGATTCAGCGTTTTGAAGTACTTTGTAGCACTTAGCCGTTAATTTTTTTTCAAATAGTTCAATCTTTTTAAAGTAGGCTAATTACAATGTAAGACGTAGGCCTTACATCAGTCTCAACTAGGTTCCCCCTTGCAGGCCTACAAAGTGTACTCCTATTGAAAGTAATGCAAAGATTTCGCAATACATTGCAAATCTTACTAACAATACCTGTCATACGAAAATAAATGAATAACTTGATATTAATTAATAAAATTAATCATAGATGACAATATCGCATCTCATCACGGTGTCACAGATAATGCTGGTTAATCCTTTAAGCGCGGGGATCGTTTTCAGACGTCAGATTCATAGACGTCAGATTTTGACGTCTAATGTCGACCCCGCACTGAAATATTTTAAAAAAGTATACTTTTCGTAGACCCATAACATAGGTATTCAAATGAAGTAGAAAGGGCTCACATTAATGATGATTGCACATTGACTGAAATCCTTTGATCTCTTTGTTTATAAATGTTATTAAAGTGGCTGAGACAGGGCACATGCATCTCATACATCGTGTCTTAAAAGAGCATAACCAACAAACAGAGAACGTTGGCCCAATGTTAGTTCTATGTTGGGTAGACGTCGTAGACGGTGGGCTAAACTTGAACCAACGTAGGATCAACGTCTTGTGTTTGCTGGAATTGTCAGCAAATTCAAACAACAGGAACTGCAAAAGAAAAAATACCCTTTCAGCGGGGGGGGGGCGGGCGTCTTTAGACGTCAGAATCTAAAACATTATGACGTCTAAAAACGGTCCACGAACTAAGAGAATTTAAACATGTATTATGGTCTTAGACCCATAACATAGGTGTTGAAATGAAACGGAAAGGGCTAACTGAGACATTTATGACGATTTCAAATTGAAAAAAAAAAATATTTTTCAGCATTTTTAAGGTTGAGTAAGCAGTTGCTGCTGCTTCCTTTGTATTGCAGTATTGCCATGTTATCTTCATTGCGTATTTTTACAAATGTATTTTCAGATTTCTGCGTTAACGCGACACCATGACCGCTCGCAGTCATACCCTATTCCAGACATCAGGAAAGGTGGCCTAAAAAACATTCATTTCATTTCATTTTCCAGACATCCGAAATAATGCCACATAGTACTTCCACGGCCGATCTAACACATGGTATCACTGACAGTCAGGTTGTCGAGGCAGCAGAGTCGAAACTACGCCCTCACCCACTTCCCCTGGTGGTCTGGTTACATACTGTCATCACATTCTCCGTGGTACTGGTGGTAATAGCGTCTCTGACCACAGATCTCCAACCATGCTCATTGCAACCCGTCTCCACATTCACCAGCTCTTCGCACCTTGGAGACATAAAAAGAGGTCCTCATGACTGCCATCAGGCGGCTTCCTTCGCACATAACTACACGTTACCCTGGCAGGATATACTGAGGACACGGCTGGCTAACATACAGAAATATGAACACCCTCACGACACGGCTGGTGTAGACAGGCGATCAAACCTGAGCCTTCAGGAGTTCTGGGATGTTTATGACGGCAAATGGTGAGTACCCGAGAATTATACGCAAAGCCAATCTTTATCATCATAAATGTCTTGTTTAGCACTTTCCGAATTATTAGAATATCCATGTTATGGCCATTACAAATATTTTACAGACGTCCAATTCTGTCGTAGAAAGACGATCCCCGCACTGAAAGGGTTATTGTTAAGACCGACCGACCGACCGACCGACCGACCGACCGACCGACCGACCGACCGACCGACCGACCGACCGACCGACCGACCGACCGACCGACCGACCGACCGACCGACCGACCGACCGACCGACCGACCGACCGACCGACCGACCGACCGACCGACCGACCGACCGACCGACCGACCGACCGACCGACCGACCGACCGACCGACCGACCGACCGACCGACCGACCGACCGACCGACCGACCGACCGACCGACCGACCGACCGACCGACCGACCGACCGACCGACCGACCGACCGACCGACCGACCGACCGACCGACCGACCGACCGACCGACCGACCGACCGACCGACCGACCGACCGACCGACCGACCGACCGACTGACTGACTGGCTGACTGACTGACTGACTGACTGACTGACTGACTGACTGACTGACTGACTGACTGACTGACTGACTGACTGACTGACTGACTGACTGACTGACTGACTGACTGACTGACTGACTGACTGACTGACTGACTGACGGATCTACCGACTGGCTGAACAACAGAACGATCGACGGAAGAAAATAACGTACATTACATTTGAGTAATTGTAATCAAATCAAGCAAACAGTTAAGCAGGAAAGCAATTTGCCTATTCTGAGTATATGGATATGAATATCAGACATAAAATAAAGAAGAAGACTAAAAATAGAACAATACAACATAATACGCCAAAACAAACTGAACAAAATGAGTAATAGGTAATACAAACAAAGTAAAACATCTACCACCTTCCTGCCGATGTGGACTATAAGCTTTAATCTCAGAACAGGAATAATAATACTAGTCTAGAATATTACATTGACTGATCAGAGCTTATGACTTGATTGCCTTCGTGGAAGAAACGAGACCAATTAGCCGTACACGCATGCAGTTACCTTTCTACGGCTATCAGTCCTACCTTAACCATTTAGCCGCCAGTTCTGATTATATTCGTTTCTTGTTAGCACATTAAATACAAGCTTTCGAAGTGTAAAACGTCATATCAGTCAATAATATTTAAAATCGTTGAGCTCTATTTTGTTCAATCTGATTTTTTTTCTCTTTCTTGAAGTTGTGGATCGCGTCAGCGAGACACAACTTCAAGTCGGTGAAAATTCCAATTAAATACCTTGGCGGCTAAAGAGCTAATATCATTTGATACATCACGGGCTATAAGTTTGACTTTATCCATCGGGCGGGGGCCCTAGGGTAGTGGTTAGCACCGCTGCCTTTCACGCCAGAGTTCGGGGTTCGGTTCCCGGTCTCGGCGGTTTGAAAGAAACAAAAAATGTTTCTTCCCCATCCACGTGTGAAAGCTAGTATTGTGGGGAGCCTCCGTGACCGAGAGGTAGCGTGCTCGGCCTCAGACCGCCAGGGCTCGAATTTCGAATCCTGTGTCTGGAGGACAGTGTCATCCCAATCATCTCACCATCCTCAGGAGGTTCTCCTGGCCCAGTTTAGCCTATATGTGCACAAAGGTGGCCTAAAGCCCGATTCATTTCATTTACTTTATCCATCATGGCAACGGGGAAAACAATTCTGGCGGCTAAAGTCCATCCCCGCGTTGAAATAGCAAAATAATTATAATTGACGCAGACCCATAACAGAGATATATTCAAATGGAGCGGTAAATAACCAACTGAGACATTCCTGATGGTTTCAAATTGAAAAATACCTTGTTCTCTTGGCTTATATAAAAATATTTCAACGTTTTGAGCGTTAATCTGCTTCAGATATAGCAGGATGAAGCCTCGAAGGTGGCACGGTCTGAGATCAGGGGTATTCATAGAAATACGTCTCGCTGATTAATGCCATGAATAAGGTAATTGAACCTTTGTCTATCAGTCGCTATTTCAGTGCAGAAAAATCCGGCTGAAATTGGCTGGATCAACACGGTCGTAGCTTCCCTTTGGGCACACGGCGTTGCTGCGACGTTGAATCAACGTCAATGACGTTGATTCACGTCGCAGCAACGTCGTGTGCCCAAATGGTTGCTTATCGCTCTTGATTGTAATTATCATAATGCACACGGATATCTTTTTTTCCGCGCAAAGCAAAATACAGTAACTGCTTACATTTCAAGTAATCAGCTACCACTTTTTGACATCGCAGATTTGCGTTGGGCTAACGTTTCAGATTGCGGTAGAACGCTCAGCCATCTTTGAGGACAAGTTTATACCCAGCCAGCAGGACACTTTGTACCGAGGATATGTTAATGTTGGCTCAGCTTCGTACGTGGTGGTCCACCCTTAACCCATCATCAACCGGCGCTGGGAGTTTACAAGTTAATTCCGAGCAGAATCCAGACTTTGAAAGAATTCGTGTTGAATTAATGGTGGCTGAGAGTTGGAGACGCTGGTCCAACTTTAACCCTTCCAGTGCGGGGATCTACTCTGGACGTCAGAATACATACGTCAGATTCTGACGTCCAAAGTTGATCCTTGCACATAAAGAATTAAATATTTATAATGGTCGTAGACCCATAAAGGTATTCGAATGAACCGGAAAGAACTAACTAAGATGTTTTTTACATTGAAAAAACCTCTTTGGTCTCCATAGTTTATCCAACAATATTTCAACAATATTTCAGCGTTGTAATAATTAAGCATTAACGTCCAATATTTCCCGCGATACAGTCCTATGGGTTTGCTGTGTGTTTCAGGCCAGTGTTAATCACAGACGTCGTTCCAGGGTGGCCAGCGTACAACTGGACAAGCGAGTTCTTCCTTGAACATTATGGTCAAGAGCGGGTAGTGACCAAGGTTGTGGATGTAAGTAATGTACAGCTTTGCAAAGCCAAAAAGTGACTGCTTACTTGAAAAGTAAGCAGTTCCTGCCTTTTACCTGTGCATGGTAGTGCAGCCTGGTGTCACATTGAAATAAAGGGTGCAGGGTGGAGGAGGCTTTATCGGGTTACGTTCGTAGTAAATAAATGCTCTCATTGTAAATGAATGTTCATTTCTGATATATATAGTTTACGACTTATACTTGTACTAACAGATATAATATATATATATGATATTATATGAGCGTGTTGAATATAATGATATAACGCAGTCATGTAGTACATGATTGTAGTACATGTAGTATAGGCCCCTATGCTTCTATACACACGATACACGCAAAATTTATTTAAATAGCGCCCCACTCCTCTTATCATGCTTGTGTGAGAATAAATTAATGAATGGGGTTTTAGGACACATACAGGTGCACATACAGGCTAAACTGGGCCGGGAGTACCTCCTGAGGATGGTGAGAGGAATGTGATGACACTACCCTCCAGCCAGAGGATTCGAAAATCTGGCCAGGCTGTCCGAGACCGAGCACGCTAACTCTGTCTGTGACGTTGACCCAACTTTGTCTCAACAATGGGTGAATGCCTAGTGTTAATGTCCTAATTCGTCATATGGAAATTACTCACAGCACGAATGTTAGATGTTGCAGTTCACTGTTCATGGTTTAGTAGGCCTGCGTCAAAACCACCGGTAACCCTATCAGCGCGGGGAACGTCTTTATAAGTCAGAATCTGACGTCTGTAGACGTCAGATTCTGACTTAGCCTATATAGACGTACCTCGCACTGAAAGAATTAAAATAATTCTATTGTCCGTAGACCCATAACATAGATACATAGACACATTCAAATTAAGCGGAAAGAGCTGACTAAGATATTTAACATACTTTCAAAAAGAAAAAAAAATTGTCCATAGTTTATACAAAAATATGTCAACGTTGTAAAGGTTATTTGGGTGAGCGTGTCGTGTTTGACCGCCTGCACACTCACAGAAAGAGACTCACAGACAGCGCTGAGCGGTGACAGGTACACCAACATGTCCCCACCTCTGTAGAGGGGTGTCATAATAATATTAATGATGAGTTATCACGGCGCAAACTGTTTGTTGCTAACCTTGGTATTAAAGTGCAGTATCTGTCGATGTACAAAGTGGCAGATACGACTCTTTAATGCCAAGTTGACGACATGTTTATACGGTTGTGAAGGTCGAAAGACAGTAACTGCATTCTTGAAAAGTAAGCAGTTATTGTCTTTCGGCGGCTTTGCTGAGCAATAACCTTCGCCAAAGGACTTGAACAAAGTAGGTTGGGTTGCGCACCAATGCCAAATGACCTGAACAAAGTAGGTTCACATGAAGCATTGATACGGAAACACCCATTTTTGGAAAACTATTTCACATTTTCACACGACGTTTCTCATTCATCGGCTGAGAAGTGCAGCGTACATACTCAAACCACTTAACCCTTGAAGCACTAACATTTTTTTATTTGAAATCATAATGAATGTCTTAGCTGTCTATTACTGATTCATCTGAATACCTACGTTATGGGTCTATGGCCATTAGAAATATTTCAATTCTTTCAGCGTCTTTATTCATCAGAATCTGACGTCTACAGTCGTCAGATTCGGACGTATAAAGACGGTCCCAGCATTTGGCCAACACCGGGTCTGTGTATTGTGGTGCCATGCAAGGGCAGCAAATAATAGGCGTTTACTTTCTTTTCATAAAAGGAATACATAAACAGATCTCATTATTTGGTGGCTACTCAAACTGTAGATTATGGCCACTAATAGTAGGCTTACGCTAGCGCTGACCGGCCTACACTGGATCACTGCGTTCGCCCATAGTCGCGTTGTTTACTCGGCCTTTAACCCTTTAACCGCCGGTGCCGCATATATTCGGGTTTTCATTTTTTATTAGCACATTAAGTACCACTCTTTAAACATGTTAAAGATAAAATGTGACATCAATCAGCAATATTTGAAAACAAGTGACCTCCATTTTGTCAAATCTGAATAATTTTCACTCACTTGAAGTTGTGGATCGCGTCAGCGAGACACAACTTCAAGTGGGTGAAAATTCAGATTGAATAATTTCGCGGTTAAAGGGTTAAATTACACCAGTGACATCAGTCTATTGTTGAAACAGTAGATTCGGATCTACGAATCTGCAGTTATTTTTCATACTAGCACGAGCACAGTGATTATTATGCAGGTTTTACCATGACACTACATGTTTCACAACATGTTTCTTGGTTAACCACACTGACTATTTTATCAATCAATTCTTGTAACACATGTACCTATAGTTTGTACATTCAGATCTACGAATCAAATTTAGTTCTTTCTCCTTGACATATTTTAATTAAGCCTGTTACCTAAAAGTAAAGTCATCATATACAATAAAGGGTATGCAAACGAGACATGAATTTAAAATAGGAGGGGACAGATTGGAAATATGTGAATTATCTCAGACTGTGGTGCAACAACATCATGCTCTCTAAAATTATGCATACTTATCAGAGCAGGCTATAAAACATTGTGCGCGATTAAAAGCTACACAAAACCATCACTGGGAAAATTACACCCAAACATAGCACCAAAATTATTTGACAGCTTGATAAGCCTTATTATAATGTGTGGCTCTGAAATTCTATACAATGGTAGAGAGCAAATTGACTTCGAGAAAATACATCTCTCCTATCTGATAAAAACACACTTGGTGTAAGAAGACTAACACTCACTATGGCCCTATACGGCGACACTGATCATTTCCCACTTTTGCTAAAACAACAAGTGCAGACCCTGAAATATTGGGTCTGTCTTATAGCTTTACCAGATAACCACATCTTGAAAAACGCGTATTGTCTGCTAGGACTAGACAGTATAAGAATAGAACATTGGACTACGCATATAAAAACATTATTTTTAATCTGAATCTGGGTTTATTTTGAGAAACATAGACGATAGAAAGAAGGTGTAGCTTCTTAAATAATGTTAAACAACAAACTGAAGTAAGCAGTTACTGTTGTTAGCAATAATGTATGTCAGCTAGTATAACAACTATTTTTTTATTCTGGTATAAATATTACATAAATTTTAATAATATATAAACATTTATAATTATGTATATCTCCTCTACTAATTGATGACGTGTTATTTTTTTATGATATTACTGTACGTCTGTTAATTTTTGCGTGGTTAGATTTTCGCGAATTTGTAATCTTGGGACTAATTCGCCAATTATCATGTTCGATGATTGTAGCACTATCATAATAATAATTTTCGCGAATTTTTCATCCTGGCGAAATTCGTAAAAATTAAAACCTTTTGAATATTAAAGGGACCCCTTGGGATGAGACATTTTCAGTGTTGTCAATTTGGAAAATTTAATTTATATGAAGCTATATAGCCTACTGATCTTAACTGAAAATACGAAAAAGTCAAAAAACAATTTTAAAGCACTGAAAAAGAGTGAAATAGTTATATTTCCAGGTCGTATATTGCCATGTAAACAAAAAAAGTCAGCAATATTCAGCACTTTAGATCACATATTCCCACGCATCAGACGGTAAGATCAAACCACTCGCCGCTAATTGGTGTATCATAGTCAGGACACGGGAGGACACACCTGCAGCACTGATTGTCTACCCAAAGCTGGGCCGATGCCATCAGCATGTGGCCCAATGCTGTGAAAACATTCAATCGTCCTTCAGGTATACAAATAGTTTGTTTGGGTTTCTTCTGGTTTCAGAGAAATGTTGATTAAAAATATTTGTAAAAATACGAAAATTCTGAAAAAAAACATGATCCGTGGGATACACTACTTCAGTACGGAACTAAAAACGAAAATTGATGTCATCCCAAGGGGCTGCTTTAACAGATCTACAGTATGGCCTTTTACATTAGGCTAGTATTTCACACCTTGAAAACCATACATACTATGCTAGGAATAGAATATGACATCCCACACAAAGTCATGTGTCTACCCAAAACAATTGAACGTGTGTGAAATGACATTTTTCAGAGAATGCTAAAAATCAATGAAGATAATTATTATATTTGCCGTTTCATCCTTGATATGTAGGAAAATAATTTCAAAATGATCATCTTTTCTTCACAGGACCTGTGGGACACCATTATAGCTGACCTGTTCACCAATGACCTTGAGCAGGTCACACATGACCACGGTACTCTACGGTCATCAAGCCCTTCCAAGGTGTGTTGCTTACTCTGCTGCATGTCAATGCTTACTTGGAGCGCATTATTTCAGAGTCACAAATGTAGCATAATATATTTGAAGGGGACTATACCCATTAAACACAAAACATTTGTATACCATTTATACAATGTCAATGGATATCCTAACAAACACAAAACATTGGTATTACAACATTGGCCCAACGTCTTCTACGCCAGTCTAAAATTGTTTTTTGTTAAAAAGGTATGGTCAACTGTCAAAATTCGCGGGACAAGGGTCCCCCAGAATGCAATAGTGCCCGTGGGTATGCCAAGGCCCTATTCCATCAGATTCTGACGTCTAAAGTCGATCCCGCACTGTAAGAGTGGAAATATTTATTGGTCGTAGACCCATAAAATATGTGATCAAATGAGGCGGAGAGAGCTATGACTAAGAAATAACCCTTTGGTCTCCATGGTTTATATAACAAATATTTGAGCATTATAAGGGCTAATGTGTTTTTTAATATAGAAATAAATATGTTTTTGTTGGTTAGCACAATTTAAAATATTCACATGAGCTCACGAAAAAGAGTATCTTCAACATACCCAGATTCAACATTATAGGCCTTGTAACTGCCATCGAATAATAAAGGGGTCGATATTTTCTATTAACACCTTATCACCCTCAAATGTATCAACTGCATTCTCAGAAACAACCCTCTGTTTTCGCTTTGCAAACTGATCCTAATGATAATATACCTCTGATTTACAGTTTTCGCTCGGACATCCTGTGACACTAGCGTTGACGATGGAGTTATTTCACAGCCGTATTCACCAGGGGTCGCCTCAGCAGTGGACTTACATAGAGGATGAACTCTTTATCCAAACACACCCCGAGCTTCTGTCTGATATAGGGCATTCGGTGAGTGGTGATATCGTTTCCCAGACGCTAAAATGACCGATCTGCGACTTGAGTGGCAGATCGTTCATTTTAGCTTCTGGGGACGTCTTACTGATAATCCATCGTGTATTATATAACATGACTTTCAGATTCAATATTAACGGGAGCCTCCGTGACTGAGGGATAGCGTGCTCGGCCTCAGACCGCAAGGGCTCGATTCGAATCCTGTGTCATCTTATTCATCTCACCATCTTCAAGAGGTTTTCCTGGTCCAGTTTAACCTGCATGTGCACAAAGGTGGCCTAATGCCTTATTCATTTAATTTATTTACATGACTTTCCATCTGTTGGTCGTCATTTATTTAACACAAATCAACAACACATTGAAAAGGGCAAACAGTTCTTTTAGAAAAAAACATTAAATCGATTTTCTACAATATGGACCAATACTGCTTTTTGGTGATGAGTCAAAATATTCGTTCAAATTACATCAATGAATGTCAGAATAACTGTTGTATATCCAAGAACTTCGTGCAAGTTTTACCTACAGGAGGTTATCAAGGATGGTAAGACACATACTATCACAAATCGACTGATTGATACATCACTATACAAACACATGTAGCTTGTAGAATGGTTATAATTCGGACATCAGGACCTTGTCGCAGTGATTTTAAACACTTGATACTTTTGAGTAGACATAAAACAACAGTTATACACTATACAAATATTCATATAAATGTATTTCTTTTAGGGTCGTTGGCGGCCATCTTGGATTTAACACATTTCCTTTAATCGGATTTGCATAAAAAAAATTCTATCAGTCAGATTCGGATAGAAATTTTTTCCTGCTATTAAGTACATCCCATAGGTGACAAAACAACTGGAAAAAACTTTGGTTAGAATTTTTTTGAGGTACGAGTAGTTGTTTGCTTAAATCTACAGATGTTGCTATTGATTTTGTTTAATGTAAGCAATAAATAACTTTTTATCTGATTAATACAATGTCAAAATCAAATTCCATGCCCCCCAAAAAATGTATTTAGACTTTTTATTTACATTTCTATGATGATTCAAACCATAGATATGACAAATAGTGAAATTGACGGTCATTTTGGACGCCATCTTCAATTTCTCAAAAGGTTCAGGGTGGATTCCTGGGGACTATTAGTATTCTGTAGTGGATCATTTTCTAAACATTTTCAGCTTGTTAAGAATTTGTTCCAGCTTTCACTCATATATACCCTAGTACTCTTGGCCTATTAATGTGCCATGGAACTGCAGTCCATTTCGGGCCGATCGCTCTGGCAATCAACGCCTGTATCAACAAACAACAACAACAACAACACATATAACAACACAAGACAATACACAAGACAATACAACAACCATTGCCATTCCAATAGTTTATATCTATAATATTGTTTTGATCATACGCTGCTGCTATAAACCGGTGCTCCACACTGGTAACATATTTTGAATGGCCCGTTTCTCATTCGATTCAGTGGTGGCTCTAAACTCAGAGGTATTCGGTCGGGTCGAATATCTATCATCGAAGTTGTGCAATGTGCACACACAGTGTTCCTAGCTTTTCAACAGTTGTTCAAAGGGATGTGCAGTGCTGTCACTCACTCACTCACTCACTCACTCACTCACTCACTCACTCACTCACTCACTCACTCACTCACTCACTCACTCACTCACTCACTCACTCACTCACTCACTCACTCACTCACTCACTCACTCACTCACTCACTCACTCACTCACTCACTCACTCACTCACTCACTCACTCACTCACTCACTCACTCACTCACTCACTCACTCACTCACTCACTCACTCACTCACTCACTCACTCACTCACTCACTCACTCACTCACTCACTCACTCACTCACTCACTCACTCACTCACTCACTCACTCACTCACTCACTCACTCACTCACTCACTCACTCACTCACTCACTCACTCACTCACTCACTCACTCACTCACTCACTCACTCACTCACTCACTTAGTAAAATACTTGCTGATGGCCAAGGGCCTTTTTTATTAAAGGAATGAAAAGGTAATATGAATGCTATATGTTTTTTTGTACCTACTGTGTATCGACAGTTAGCACATGATAAGTAAATTCTAGCGAATATCATTATTATTTAATAGCAAATGTCAATAACAACCAAAATGTCATATTTACTCATCTGATTAATTGGTGCCATAACATGCTTATCCAAAATATAAAAAAGTCGAATTAAATTTCCCAGGTCATAACATGCCAATATTTTTTTTAAATTAAACAGCAAGCAAATTGCATTTAAATCATTTCAGCGCGGGGATGAACTTTACACATCATAATCTGATATAACATAGGTATTCAAATCAACGGAAAGATCTGACTAGTGCATGTATGATGATTTCAAATAAAAAAAACCTTTGGTCTCCATGATTTAAACAAAAATAATTCCGCAATGTAAGGGTTAATGTCTCGATTTGGCGAAGTAGCGGTGATTATCACACACTTACAGCTGTGAAACGCGCTAGAGCATGCACTGAGCATTACCATATTAGTTTTCATTCCGATTTTTTGCCGATTAAATCAATGTTATTGCCAACAAAATATATGTTTCATCATAAATATTCTGAAATGTTCCATCTGAAATAAAACAGATATGATTCTTTTCACCCTTTTGCTGTCTTGTGGGTCGCTGTAGCGAAACACAACTTCAAGTGGGTGAAAATTTAAAAGTTATAATTTAGCGCCTTAGGGTTCGCAGACATATGACTAGCTGAAACTCTACATTATTTTTGACAGATTTACATAGAGGACGATTTATTCATGGAATTCCCGGAGAGTGTCCGTCCCTGGAATTCCATGCTGCTGTGGGGAAGCTCCCACTCCCGCTCAACTCTCCACATAGATCCCTACAACTGGACGGGAACCAATGCTGTCCTGAGGGGCCGAAAGAAATGGAAGGTGGGGAATATAAACTGCTATGTCATTCATTCATTCATTCATTCATTCATTCATTCATTCATTCATTCATTCATTCATTCATTCATTCATTCATTCATTCATTCATTCATTCATTCATTTTCATTCATTCATTCATTCATTCATTCATTCATTCATTCATTCGTTCGTTCATTCATTCATTCATTCATTCATTCATTCTTTCATTCATTCATTCATTCATTCATTCATTCATTCATTCATTCAGCCCTAATCAAATACAGTTAATCCCAGATCTAGGGGGGTTTTGTTTGTGTTGAGAGGTCCATACGATCCAAGAGTTCCACCTATAGTGATATTTGCTCAGGAATCCGAATCTGCGCGTCTTACAAACATCATCCTGTCCAAAAGTACCGTAAAAAACCTTTAAACACTACTACCGTCGAAATCGCAAACCGCAATATGAAATATTGCGTATGAAGTGTTGTTTGCCAAAACTGTGGTAATTTTCTATTTAAATAAATTTTAAATGATTTATTATCCTCACATATGACACAGGCTGTCATATGAATGTAAAATATTTTGTGTCTGATCAATGACAAATGCACAATATAGCCTTAAGTTGGTATTTTAACACGTAATTTTACCCATTTTTCATATTTTTCCAGTAAATAGACAAAATACTTTTCTCTCAGCCGATTTTTGTATAGAATAAATGATTAGTTTTGATTCAAACATGTTCTAGAACTATTGTTGACATAAAATTTGAAATAAAAGGAATGAGTTATGTGAACATATTACTTGCTTTTTTGGTTAGACGTAATATTATCTCGCTTTCTTAAGGCTTGGGAAAATTGTCCATATCTCACATTTTTGCCCACTGACTAGTCAAATTTTGAGCTATATCAATATATTTGATATCAAGAGAAAGCTACTGGTACAGGCCTTCACATGGATGTAAAATATTTTGTGTCTGATCATTGACAAATGCACAAAAAAGCTTTAAGTTGGTATTTTAACCATTAATTTGCCCTATTTTCATATTTTTTCAGTAAATAGTCAAAACACTTTTTCTCAGCTGCTTTTTGTGCATAATAAATATTTAGTTTTGATTCAAACATGTTTTAGAACTATTGTTGACTTGAAAAAAAACCCATTTGGAATAAAAAATAGTGAGTTATGTGAACATATTACATGCTTTTTTGGTTAGACGTAAAGTTTGCGCGCTTTTCATTTTGAGCTATATCAATATATTTGATATCAATAGAAAGCTACTGGCACAGGCCACGGATGTATAATATTTTGTGTCTAATCTTTGACAAATGCACAAGAGAGCTTGAAGTTTGTTCTTTAACCCTTACTTGTACCTATTTTTCATACTTTTTCAGTACATAGTGTATATATTTTCTCTCAACTGATTTTTGTGTATAATAAATATTTAGTTTTGATTCAAACATGTTCTAGAATTATTGTTGACTTAAAATAACCCTATTTGGAATAAAAACAATATTGAACAATTTGAACATATTACACACTTTTTGGGTTGGATGTAAAATTTGGGTACTTTTCTTCCAGCCAGGGGAAATTGACAGTGTTTCACATTTTTGTCTAATTAGTACCGTGTACCCACAATATTTAAAATGTATCAACATCTTTGATATCAGCTAAAAGTAATTATCAAGGGCTTTACCGTGGATACATTATTTTGTTTCTGTTAAATACGAAATGTACAACAAATAAACGCTAACTTTTTATTTTATCCCTCTATTTGAACAATTTCCAACGTTTTCTTGGTGAATACCAGCAAGACTTCTCGCTCATGTTAACTTTATATGGTATAAATGTTTGTTATTACCTTTACATTCTCTGGAGCCATTTTTCAAAAGTTATGTTGACGACTGAAGAAGTGATCACAACCATTTTAAAAGTTATCTCAGCCACTACAAAAGTTATCATCGCAACTTTAAACGTTATCTCAGCCACTACAAAAGTGCTCTTGGCCACTGAAGAAGTGATCACAGCGACTTTAAATGGTATCTCAGCCACTACAAAAGTGATCTTTGCCACTGATGAAATGATCATGTCAATGCAAAAGTTATCTTGGCGAGTGAAGCAGTGATCACAGCCAGTTTTGAAGTTATCTCAGCCACTACAAAGGTGATCTTGGCCACTAAGAAACTGGTGTCAGCCAATTTAAAGGTAATCTAAGCCACTAGAAAGTGATCTGAGTCACTGAAGAAGTGATCACAGCCACTTTTAAAAATATCTAAACGGCTACAAAAGTGATCTTGACCGCTAAAGAAGTGGTTACAATAACTTTGAAAGTCTCTGCCACTATAAAATGATCTTGGCCACTTACGAAGTGCTCACAGCGACTATAAAAGTGATCTCAGCCACTACAACAGTGATTTTGGCCACTCAAGAAGTGATCTCAGTCACTATAAAAGTTATCTCAGCTACTACAAAAGTGAGCATGACCACTGACAATCGTATGTCAGCCCGTAATAGTGATCTTGGCCACAAAAAACTGATCTTGTCCACTGAAGAAGTGATCACATTCACTTTAAAAAAATCTCAGCCGATAGAAAAGTAGGCCACTAAAAATTGTATGTCAGTCCCTAAAAATGTTATTTTGGTCACTACAAAAGTGATCTAGGCCACTTAAGAAGCCATCACATCCACTTTAAAAATCATCTCAGCCACTACAAAAGTGATCTTGGCCACTGAAGAAGTAATCATAGCCACTTTAAACGTTATCTCAGCCACTACAAAAGTGATCTTGATCACTAACAAACTGTTGTCAGCCACTGACAAAATTATCTAAGCCACTACAAAGTGATGTTGGCCACTGAAGAAATGATCACAGCCACTTAAAAAGTTATCTCAACCACTACAAAGTTGCTGGGATCACTGCTTTAGTGGACAAGTTCGGTTTGTTTGTGGCCAAAATCACCTTTGTGGTGGCTGAGAAAACACTCGTACCGTACTTCCTTCTCATCCACTCGTGTATTATGTTTACTCTCACAGTGCGGGGGAAGACTTTTGACGTCAGAATCTGACGTCTGTAGACGTCAGATTCTGACGTCAAAAGTCAATCCCCGCACAAAAAGAGTAAAAAATATGTAAACGGACGTAGACTCATAACATAGGTATTCAAATGAAGCATAAATAACTGACTGAGACATTTATGATGATTTAAAATTGAAAAAACCCTTTGTCTCCATGGATTAAGTAAAACTATTTTAGCGCTGTAAGGGTTAATGTGTCTAGAGGGCAGTGTCATATGATTTTATCTAACTATCCTCAGGAGGTAATCTTCACCCAAAATTAGTAGCCTAAAGCTTTAATTCATAATATCACTAGTGCATTCAATAATTCACTAACTCATTCCTTCATACATTCATTCATTTGTTTCGGAAGGCAATTTATTTAAAAAAAAAATAACAATCAAAATAAATAAATAATAATACACGATTGAGAATTCTTTTAATCAACCTCAATTTTTGTGTGAACAACCCTTTTGGGGCCATTTGGCGGTATTTTAAAAAAAGTTTCCCTACATACCCCATTTCGGAGGCACATGTAACCGGGATGCAAACAAAATTGAAGAAAACACATCACGTAACTGTCCTGTTTGGGAAGGCAGTGTAATCAGAAACAGGGGTATTTTTTGGCCTAATTTATATATATATGTTTTCAGCTCTATCACCCGGGACAAGATCACTTACTCCACATTGAGAAAGGTCAGATGTCAGGATTCCCTCTGGACTGTGTCAAATATAACAGGCAATCTATATTTATGCATTATATTTTTCCATTAAGCCTATAGATAAAATTTCGTATAAATAAAAAAAGATGGTCATAATTATGAGCACTACAACAAGGGCTACACGGCTCATTTGAATTGTTTCTAAATTCTTAACATATTTCCTATGAACACAAAGGTATTTTAACATTTAAAGCGCTGAAATAGTTTATATAAACCAAGAGACTAAAGGGTTTCTTTTAATTTTAAATCACCTTAAATGTCATAGCTCTTTGCGCTTTAATAGAATCCCTATGGTATGGGTCTACGGCCAGTATATATATTTTACTATTTCAGTGCGGAGATTGACTTTAGACATGTTAGACGGCAGAATCTGACGTCAGATTTTGACGTCTAAAATCGTGCCGGCGCTGAAAGGGCTACGACCATCGTATACGCGCACCTGTTTAGACTGTTTAACACCCACTGAAATATAAAATATTTCTCACGAATATTAAAATTAATGTTTTAATAAATATCGTCAATTCTGTTGCAGAAAGTGTCAATCCTGTTAGCAATATTTAACATAAAAATATGTTTGATTTAAAGAAGGTTTAATTTGTTTTATTTCAGATGTTAAAATATAGCAACATCAATAAATTCGATTAGAAGTTATCAAGAAAAAAATCTCAGGATGTCGTATATTAGTTGATGGAACATACAATAAAAACAATTACTTTGAAATGTAAATCTTCCACAAAAAGGCGTTCGCATGGCATATCACCACTAATTGCACTGACATGCTAGATTATGATATGCCTCCGAGGCAATTTGAGAATGACCCACATGCACTATAATATTGTCGCCATCACTGTTCTGCAAACGCAAATAGCAGTGTCTCGACAATGCTTACTTTTGCTCATATTTACAACATTTAACCCTTTAACCGCCAAATTATTCAATTTGAATTTTCACCCACTTGAAGTTGTGCCTCGCTGACCCGATCCACAACTTCAAGTGAGTGCAAATTATTCAGATTGGACAAAATGGAGGTAAACTCTTTTCAAATCTTGCTGGTTGATGTCACATTTTGTCTTGAACGAAAATGTGGGACTTAATGTGTTAATAAAAAATGCAAACCCGAATATATGCGGCACCTGCGGTTAAAGGGTTAATTACTGTATTGCGACCCTTATGATTGATATATAACCTCTTTTTTCTCACACAGTGCAGTCGATGCCTTTGACCACGATCCTGATGTCCACCCAAATTTTGCCGAAGCCGATGTGATATCGTTTAAACAAGCAGCCGGCGAACTTTTAATTATTCCTCCGGGGTGGTTTCATCAAGTGAGTAAGATGTTCTAGACACGATCTAAATTCTAGATTTTAAATTTTCACCTACGTGAAGTTGTGGGTGGCGGTAGCGAGACACAACTTCACGTCGGTGAAAATTACTCTTGTTTTTTTTGGAGATCAAACATTTGCAAATCTTGATGTTCAAATGTTCATTTGATTCCAACTAACAGTGATTTGATAGGCTAATGAAAAGAATTACAAAAAAAAAAAATACTCGTGCTTAGAGCTTGAAAGATGTAGCCTCTTGCTAATGACCCACGATGATCTAGTTTCCCGAAATCAAGGTGGGTCTCAAGGTAATGTCTACTGGCATCCTTAGTTTCTTAAACAATACACACATTTAATCGAATACTGTCAATCATACGTGCATAGCCTCCCTCCCCCTCTCAAATAGCTGCTAGTCCTCGAGCAGCCTTCAGGGCGGGGGCCCTAGGGTAGCGGTTAGCACCGCTGCCTTTCACGCCAGAGTCCGGGGTTCGGTTCCCGGTCTCGGCGGTTTGAAAGAAACAAAAATGTTTCTTCCCCATCCACGTGTGAAAGTTAGTATTGTGGGGAGCCTCCGTGACCAAGAGGTAGCGTGCTCGGCCTCAGACCGCCAGGGTTCGAATTTCGAATCCTGTGTCTGGAGGACAGTGTCATCTCAATCATCTCACCATCCTCAGGAGGTTCTCCTGGCCCAGTTTAGCCTATATGTGCACAAAGGTGGCCTAAAGCCCGATTCATTTCATTTTCATTTCATTTCGAGCAGCCTTCAACACACTCGTGGGTTAACTTCTCCTGCCTGCCTTTCACCGCAACATATCCCCAGTGTTCTGTACTGAAGTCAGGTACTGCAATACCATGATTACCGGTAAAGAGAACCGTTATTGGGCGCAAATGTAACAGTGTTGAAACTGCCTAGCCCTGGGATTGAGCCACCGACCCTGACGTCGTGATGCCTGAGCGTTGCCAATCGAGCTCAGGAGTCGACTCTTCGACCAGAGTAGTAATCACTCAAGTTCACCATACACCCGGATAGATTAATATTACTGACTAATTATTTTCTCTACACCTCTCTAAATGGCTGCAGGCTTACAACACAGAGGAGACATTGGCGATCAGCAGCCAGATGATGAACCACCATAACTACCGCGCTGTCCTGGAAGAAATCATCAAAGCTGGAAACGTGGACAGAGCTGAATTATCTGATGATCTTCATCATGACACGCCAGAAAGACAGGTATGCACTGTATGATCTTCATATCATGACATGCCAGAAAGACATTTTATGGTGACTTTCAGTGGTGATTATACAGGGGGCGATCCGGCCCCCCTTCGTCAGCAGAGTTTAGGGAAAAATGTTTTCTTATGAATAAAATGTTGCAAAACTTTGCTTTTGTATGTATCTTTTATATGTTATTGTCCATTGTATAGCACAAACTAGATTGCAGTAGAAAACATTTCTAATTTTAACATTTGCTGGGGGAATGCTCCCAGTTCCCCAACTTTGGCTCCCCTTTCAAAATATCCTGGATCTGCCCTGACTTTTTTCCTCGTTAACAATCATGGTATGTTTCAGTTTTATAAAATATTTTGCATATACACGCTTTCACATCAAAGGGGAGGACTTAGAAATTTCTGTGACAATTTTAACACGTCATTACTGAACAAATTATATAATTTTACTTTTGATGTTTAACAGGTTCGCCATTTAATTTCACATTTACCTGAAGAGATATTAGCTAGAGGAGATGACATCACCAGAAGATTAATTCGACAGAGAAATCAGATGAATAATCAATAATGTGCATCGCTTAAGTTTAACCACACCAGGATATCTGCTGAAATATCTCACATTGACAATAAAGAATCACCTTTCTGTCAGTTTTTATTCAAAATAATATGTGTCAGCTTCATAATAATTAAAATGTCATTCATATCGTTTTTTAATTCATATAAATTTGATAACAAATCTTATAACAGAATGTGTTATATCTATATTTGAAACAGAAATACTAATTATTCTCAGATGTTACAACTGTAATGTGCCTTTGGTGAATAAATTGTGTAGCCTACATGTCTATCGTTACAGTACCTAGTTGCGGCAAATATTGTGTTGCTTAGGATGACATGAATCTTACAAATGATTGGTCAATCAAAGAATTGTTAATTTAATAATTGATTGATTTTTTTGTCTTCTGTCTGTCTGTTTGTCTGTTTGTTTGTCTGTTTGTTTGTTTGGCGGTTTGTATGTTTTTATGTTTGATTGTCTGTTTGTTTCTTTGTATATAATATATGTTTGTCTGTTTGGTTGGAGCGTAGCGCTTTCCCACTAGCCGCTGCCTTTCGCGCGAGTTTAAGACTTGCTGGGTGCAAGATTTCCAGATAAATATAATTTGTCTTCCCTCCCAACGCTGGGGAATCTTTGTATACATGCTGCGTCCTCTCATTAGGCAAGACACTTTACCTCACGGGCTTCACTTTGCTCAGGTTTATATTTACCCCAAGTTACTAGCGCCGAATGGATGCAGTGCTGTATGCTCCCCGGGAAGTTGAAATGGTACATGAATGAACAGGTCCGATGACCAGGGATATGATGTAGTCCTGGAGCCACCTGGAACCCCGCCAAAATTAACGATTTTATTCTTCAAAATGGCATATCAGCACCGAAAATCAACCTGTAGCAATATTTAAGCCCTCAATATGACGAATGTAGACCCTGTGACCAGATGAGGAAAAAAATCAATATGATTGAATAAAGTTCAAGGTCACTAGTTTTCAAGATGTGGAATATTATGACATCTGCCCAAAACTAAGCGCCCCTAAAAAGTAAAACGCCTCCATTTTCTAAAGGAATTACAATTTATTTAATTTAGTGTTTTCTTATTAAGTATTTAACGTAAAAGCTTTTTAGAAACATTCGGGGTGATCAAATATGTTATTGGTACCATCAGAGCCACATAATTTTTATTTTTCGGGATTTGGGTAATATTTCACCTTTAATGATAACCAAAATTATATTTTAAACCCTCTAAATGACGAGTGTAGCCGATGTGATGAGGTGGAAAAAAATCAATTAGATTGGATAAAGTTTAATGTCACAAGAGGTCAAGATAAGGCCCTGATCAAAATCCAGCACCCCTAAGAATTAAAACTTCTCGAATTATTAGGAGAATTATAATTTCTTCATTAATGTGCTCTATTCTATTAAAGTACCTATCATAAAAAATGTTTAGAAGCAATAGGGATGATGATATTTTATTTGTATCATCAGAGCCATATTCAATATTAATATAAGTAAACCCGGCATATAACTTCTTGAAAACCGTCATAATTTGATAATTCAAGATAATGTTATATTATGTAACGTGGCAATTAGAAATTCTCAATAACGCAAGCCAATAACATTAAATGCTTGTCCTGTAACCCCCTCCCCCCCTCTCACCCCAATGCACAGGCTGCAGCTTCTGAGCCAAAATGCATGGCTGAGAAAAGCTCTTTAAAATGTTCAGTTTCTCGTGTCCTGTTACTCCTGTATATGGGGTTTATCATCCCGAGTGCAGCTATCAGCCTCCCAACAAAAATACGTCATTGACTTAATTTTTATCTGATGTTTGTCCGCCATTCATAACGCTGTTCCAACATCAAAACAATTTTGGGTCAATATGCCAGCGCTTCGCGTTTGTTACCCATTGGCTGGATTGACATTCAGCTCATGGTGTATTAGTCTTGCTGCCTGCTCAGATAAAGCTTAAACATAGTGCCCATTGGATAATAAGTTGTTGGGTTTTTTTAAATACAGGCCAGTAACATTAATTATCACGTGCACACAAATACATGAGTAGTAAGGCCGCTATCCCCAAATTATCTGCCATTGAAAGCAGTCACGACACAATTTCTATTCCAATGCTGGACAACTCAACTGAGATATCAGGGGATGGTGAACCAAAAAGGACAAGAGTCACGTTGGTCACAGAGAAAAGTAATTCAAAATATGGGCTGTCAAATCATAGGAAATGTCATTAAATCTGCTAATAAATTAAACCAACTTTCAACACATTGTGTGAGGTAACACGACATGTGCATGTATAGTAATCAATGCGTCTACATTGAATATATCACATGTCTAGTGAGTTGTTTGGATATTTCAGACATAGATCAAAGTATTAAAGAAACGGTGAACAAACAATGCCTTCGTGGAGCACCTTTCACTTATACAGGTTACAGATAGACATGTCACCCAAAGAACAGGATTTCTACCAGTTCTGATACAATATCCCATAGTGTACATTAGATAACATTTAAATCAATTAGACCAGTCTCATTTATCTGATACTTGTGATGAGAGGGTGTGTATCATCTTGATGCTTGTAAAATGAATTCAACAGCTTGGTGTTGACTGTTGTGCTTAGGTTTGTTCCATCTCATTAATATTGTATATATTCGCGATTCGCAAGTACGTCGATCAATGGGAGTGGGGCTGAGAACATTTTTACAGATTCAACGCCTAAGGGGCCTTGTCAAGTTAAAAAAAATCCGAGAAAAACTCGGATTGGCCAGACCCCACCCACCCACTCCCCTAACCATTTTTTATATTTTTTTGGAAACACGTACAACAAAAAACCCCAAAAATATACAAAAAACACAACATTTCCAAAAAAAGAAAAGAATCCGAGTTGGGGCTTGACACACCCACCCACTTCCGAGTTTTTCTCGAATTTTTGGATTTTTTTACCTTGACAAAAACCCTAAGGGGAGAATGATTGAACTTGGATAAAGATGATGAAAAAAACAAATTATGTACATGTATCAGATAAGAAAATGTACATAAATCCATGTCAACCTCTTCAAAGCTGAATGACGAATTTAATGTGTTCTATTCTGAACGATGTGGTATATCAGAGTATGGTAATTCAGGGGATAATTTTTTTCAAAATGGTATGCATTCTGCGAGAACTCGACATCAGAGCCAATTGGTATTCACATTGTCCAGTCAGTTTTATACATGGTTGCTGGATGCGATCAGAATAACTACATGCTATTGAACCCGTATCTATCTGAAATATATAAAGAAACTGCTACAAAATGAATCTGCAGTGTATTACAATCTTAAGCTGATAAGTTTGTAGTAAATTAATTCCGCCAGTAGATACATGCGCATTAAACAGACAATTGAACGATTTCAGAGAGAGCACTATTGTTCTAACACTAAGTATTTTTTTAGGGAATCACGAGTTTAAGGTGATCAGCCATTATTAATGTTTCATACACATCATCCTGTCAAAAATTGGGATACCCTTAAACAAGTTCCCAAGTTCCGAAGACTCCTAAATTCCGAAGTTCCCTAGCTCCGAAGTTCCCAAGTTCCGAGAACTTCAAGTTCCGAGTTTTTAAGTTCCGGGAATTTCAAGTTCCGGAATTCCAAAATAATTGAAAAAATGTATTAAAACATTTTTGCAAAAATCGTTTTTGGTCGGAAAAAGAGTTTGGTACCCATTATTAATTTTAAGTGCTGTAGACTAAAGTTAGTTTTTCACATATTTATATTTTGTTTATAGGCGATATTTCCAAACAGTTCACGGTGTGAAATTAAATATATAGGCCTAAAGGTATGAAATAAAATTTACAGTAGAGCAGCAAATTTATCATACAAAGTCTAAAATGAAGAGTAGGCCCTATTACAATAGGCCTATGATATTTTCCCAGATATAGGCCTAATTATGTTCGAATGGTGGTCGCAGACGATAGAACAACAAACGATTACTTGTATTGGGTCTTTGTCGTGTTTGATGGGATATATTATTTCCTCGGTCCCTCGGTCCCTACTTGGCACGAGCGCATAACGTATCGTTATTACACACATTTGCTTGGTGTAAGTCTACCATCTTTAATATTGTACAAGATCTCTTCTCACACTCTGCAATACTGAAGGTAGGGCGAATGTAGGCCTATTGCGGAATGGACAATTATAGGCTGACCTAGATATGACTTCAATGACATCGATAAAAGTCCTGGGATAAAAAAGACGTAAAAGTTGAGTACATGGCTCTGGATTTGTAACGCGATATTTTTTAAAATATATATGACCGGCAGATTTCGATCTTAACTCTTCATTTTGCTAGATGCTGGTCAATAAATCAATTAGATAATTTAGTATTTCATTAAAATAAACGCTTTATCGCATACTGTGCGTACATAGACTGTATAAATGTTCAGGATTTGACGCAAGATGGTGCACGATATACATAATAAATAAAAGGCAACAATAGACAAACGAAATCGATATCAGTTTCTTTAATTGACGATAGAAAATGTGTAAATTCTGTGCAAAATGTCATCATTTTGCAAGTTATAATTGTTCCATCAGACTGTAGGCTGATGACTGACAGCATTGACTATGTGCCCATTATCTATTTAAATCGTGCACATCACGAACCCCTGAATTGCCATTATTGTCTCGGGTGAACACAAATTACAATTGAAATTATTGAAACTCACCTTAGAAACTGATGATCCCACAGACATATTGAACCTGTTTTTTCTCAACGTATTCCACTGCAATTAAACGCGTGGTCCATCACGCATGACGTAGGCTTTAACGTTTTATAATCAATGAGTTGCATGATTGAATATTATCGTAAGAGCAGATCCACCAGAACTCAATGCGCAGGCAATACTGAGATGTACGAAACTAGCGTGTGAACAATGACGTTTCGATCGAATTTGATCATATCGATCGATCGGCTGTGAGGGAAGGAGCTGCAGATTAACCCTTACAGCTCTGAAATACGTTTGTATAAACAATGAAGACCAAAGAGGTTTTTTCTATATGAAATAATCAATAATGTCTTAGTTAGCTAGCTCATTTCGCTTCATTTGAATACCTGTGATATGGGTCTACGTCAATTACATTTTTTTCAGTGCGGGGACCGTGTTTAGACCGTGTCTAAAGACGGTCCCCGCACTGGAAGGGTAACGGAAAGGCGTGCCAGCACCAACACGGTACGTATGCGACGCAGGCCCAACATTAAACCAGCACTATGTGTTAGATGAGCTGTTACAGGATAATTTTCGACAACCCTAACGGATCGATGCACTGTATGCCTGCGTGTAGGCCCCTATGTAGATTAGGGTTTGTTAATTAATCAACTTGCACTCCAGTTTCGTTTATTATTTAGTATTTCTGGCATGACCTGTTTTCCATGGTAGGTTATAGCTTGGTGTGGTAAGTGTTTGAGAGCACACAACTTGTGCATCACGTTGTATGAACGTTGAATCAACGTCACCGAAGTTGATTCAACGTTCATGATACAACGTGACTTGCTCGCAGTGTAATGAGGGGGGGGGGGGGGGGCTGGTGCAGTGGTTAAAGCTGCCTGTTCGGAAAGTCGGGAGATCGCGGGTTCGAGCCCCGCTCTCTGGCATCCAGGGCTCGAGTTTCGAATTCTGTGTCTGGAGGGCGATGTCATTTCATTAATCTCACTATCCTCAGGAGGTTCTCACGGCCCACTGAAGCCTACTACATGTACCTTGAACCTCATTTATTTCATTTCCATTTTTGCTGTACAATGAGTGGTTAAAGCTGGTGGCTCCAATCGCTTAAAATACACCACTACATTATTTGCTTTGTCCGACCACTACATTCTAAGCCGGGAATGGAGAGTTATTGTTGATGAATAATAAACCAATTATCATGGTAGGCCTATATGGTGCTATAATCAGTCAGGTGTGACCGAGCTGTTAATTATTATAAGCAGTCCTCATTATGGTCGGATGTGTTTTAAGTCAGTTAAAACCCTCGGAGCTCTACATTCTTAGCTTGGGAAAAGCTAAGAATGTAGAGCTTCTCGGGCTTTATCCTATACTTCACTCATGACTAATATTTTAATTGTGGCGGCCGCAATCCTTGGACCGTTCACCACTCTGCGCATGCGGATTAGCCTATAAAGTGCGATCAGCGAATCGTGTCAACCCACTCCCTTCCCAGCAAACACAAAACATTCGTACAACATTTATAAAATGTTGGACCAACGTCGGAAACGTTGGGACGACGTTGTATAAAATGTTATACAGATATCTTGTGTTTGCCGGGTTGGGCTTTAACCCTTTAACCGCCGGTTGCGATTATTATATTCGCTTTCTACATTTGTATTAGAACACATAACTCAGAATCCTTTATTCGCCTCTTTAACAAATACTATACAGTCTGATAATTATATACAGACTATTAATGATGTAAAGGGCATGGAGACTTGCATTAAGATCGGAAATTTTGATAGCTATCATGCAAGCCACCAGATTTAATAAGCATAACATGAACATACCAGAGTTGCATGGATCAAGAAAATTTTGTGGGCTAACCGGCGAAAAAACGCACGAGGCCGGCAACACAATGCACGACCCAACGCTGAGGTGGACTCCACGACATCTCATATGTGGACATTTAAGTCCGCAAATGAGAGGTCGAGACAGATCATATTCAATGATTCTGAAACTAGTTCACCCGACTCGTGATTAGGTAACCTTACATAACAAAATTTAATTATTTTATTTTAGAATGTCATCGATTGCATACATAACAATTTTCAATTAAACATTGGGGCTGGTACATGTTAATGTAATATTTACGGGTATACAATACAAAACCTGAAAAAATATGAGTATGAAATTTGTCTCGAATTTCGTTTGGTAACCGATTTATTAAATTGGGAATATTATGTGAAATACATTTGGTAGCAAATACATGATTCACTTTCATTGGAGTCAGATCATCACAGCGTATAGTGTTATATCTGGATTGCCTGGTAAAATTCAAGTTTTGAAAATAATTAGGTAAACTCTTTATCAAATATTTGTAATAAAATTTCAACTGATGAAGTTTAAATATATCCTGTATCTTTAAAAGATCAAGTTTAATAAAAATTTGATTCATATGTGCTAAATATTTACTTTGTGTTATAAATCTTATTGATCTCTTTTGTAATTTCTCTATTCTTTCATTGTTATGTCCCCAAATAGCAAAACATTTCTGGGAAGTACATATGTCATTTAATTGATAATTCCGAGGGTTCTTGAAAGTTAACAGGATAGTTTCTCTATATGATCGTTCCAAGTTAAATTCTCATCTAATCTAAATTCAAAAAAAATCTACCACCTTTGTGTTACTAATAACAGTATTTTCGATCTGTATTTTCGGAATTGATATTTTACGTTGTACTTGATTGAATATACAAAATTTTGTCTTAGAAAAAATTAAAAACAATTCAAATTTTATTGAGTTTTAACCATGTAATATTTTTTTCTAGCTCCATAATAATTATGTTAGTAGTTTCCATGTTATTTGTGTTTATGGGTGCAAAAATTGTTCTATCATCGGCAAATAATATAAATTAAAAAATAATACTTGACTTAACAATATCATTTATATAAATTATTAGAAACAACAGCGGCCTAAAATTGATCCCTGGGGAACACCAGCACGTATGCTATCAGCTTTCAAACATATTGAAGATAGAATGTGCCATTAATCAGCAAGATTTGAAAAGAGTGCACATCCATTTTGTCAAATATGAATAATTTGCACTCATTTGAAGTTGTTGATCGCGTCAGTGGGACACAACTTCAAGTAGGTGACTATATTGCAATGGAATAATTTAGCGGTTTTAAAGGGGTGAGACACCGATCACACGGATTGATTGTTGTATGCTGATATTTATACCATGCGTAATCATTTTAACCCTTTAACCGCTAAATTATTCCATTGGAATTTTCACTCACTTGAAGTTGTGTCTCGCTGACGCGATCCACAACTTCAAGTGAGTGAGAATAATTCAAATTTTCCTGATTATTGTCACGTTTTGTCTTTAACATGTTTAACAGCTGATATGTAATGTGCTAATAAAAAGTGTAAAACACGAATATCGACGGCACCTGCGGTTAAAGGGTTAAACGATGAATTATTTGATCAACTGAGCATCTACTACAGATAATATTTCAATATTTAATTTTAGTGGCATTTAATTCTAAATCCGCAAGCCTATATATACGGGCCTAGCAGGACAACGGTTATCTGGTTATACGAGTCTAGCAGGACAAGAATTAATTTGAAGGATCATGCACTTTGGACAAAGGGACGATGGGTGATTGCCAGTGACAAGTCACTATCATAAAAAATGACTTCGGTAACATTATTGTGATCAAGTATTTAGGACCGGCCGGAGGCCTGTACTATTAAAGGTATGGTCAACTGTCAAAATTCGCGGGACAAGGGTCCCCCAGAATGCAATAGTACCCGTGGGTAGGCCAAGGCCCTATTCCATAATAATACTAAATATGCGTTTCATACCCAAAGCCTCATTAAGAGCAAGTTCTCAAATCACAGCAAGTTCATATATACTTGAGCGACATCTATTAGTAACAATTCCATCGAATCTCAAAGCCCTTTGTCCTGGATCTTAGCTGGGCCTTGCTTTGCAAACAATCTGACAGTATTACTGTGGGTATTTCGAAACAGGTTGACCTCACGCGTGTACCGACACCCAGTGAACACAACACATTTGTATGACTTTATACGATGTTGGACCGACGTCGAAGACGTTGGGCCGATGTTGTATAAATGCTATACAAATGTTTTGTGTTTGCTGGGAAGGAGGACTTTCTTTCAAACATTGTACATTTCTGCAATGTTGGTTCAATGTTGGGCCAGCGTCGCAGACGTTGGCCTAACATTAAAACAGCGTTGGGTGAGTGTCTCGTTGGAGTAGTATCCAGTCTTCTAATCAGGTTACTTCATCAACCACACTGTACTGTATGCTGAAGACTTACACGCATGTGAGTTTAGAACCTGACTCTATCTTTAAGTTTGTTTTGCCTGAGCTTGTGTCCTATTTAGGGGAAAGAGGGGTGCTGTGTGTGGGAAACGGTTGACATTTCTGTACGCCAGTCCTTATGAACATGTGCAATACAATGTTTCAGGTCCTCAGCTTAAGTACTTTTGTCTTTAACAAGTGTTCAGAAATAATATTATTTGCGATTACATTTGTGGTTAAGTCTATAATAAGAGCTTAAAGGGTTTTGGTTGGAATAATGTTGGCACAGCGTAGCTACGGTGGCCCAACATTATTTCACAATAGGACCAATGTATCGTGTTATCCGGGTAGTGGCCTTTTGGGAATAAAGTGTCACGTACCCGTATGGCAGGCAGTCAGAGCTGATTCTGTTTCAATGTTGAGCCAGCGTCTAATACGATTGACCTGCATTGAACCAGCAATGGGCTGCGACGCTGGCCCAACATTGAGCCGGAATTGGGTGGGTAGGCCTACATTGTGTGTACCAGGCATTAGTTATTGCTTATGTACAGCCTGAGCCTTGTACCAGAACAATGACGAGGGCCGGGCAATAACTAGCTTGCAGGTGGAGTTGTCCTTTGTTTTTGATTTGAATAGGCCTAGACGTCTGAAAGAGTAAACATAAGACGGCCACCAGACATACTGGTACCTTGAGATCACAGGTACCCAGCAAGCAGTGACGTTAGTACTTTCTATGGTTGGCCCATTGCCTACGACGCCGGCCTAGCATTAACCCAATACTGGTTCAACGTCTCGTGTTTGGTGGGTATAATGAACGTGATGAACACTGATGAAGGTAGACGTTGACTTCAAGTTCATATTTCATATTGAGCCACTATTTAGTCCACCGGTCACTTTTTCAGAAATCTAGCATGGCTTAGAAACAGTCACAATGCTCGTAACCATGGACGGACAATGCACGGTTTCTCAACTGGATCTAATTCCGACGCAAGATTAAATATTCGATTTCAACAGGGATGAATTTAACATCCCTTTCATGGAAACTGATATAATCATGACAATGATTCACGGTTTCCCGATGTATCTGCGAAAACATCAGATTAATTAAATACTACCATCAATAAAAGTATCCCGCTCAGGATACTAAGTAACAACATCTGGGGTGTCAGCCTTTTCAAAGAGTGGCGGATGTGTCGAAAATTTAAAGAACACACCAGAGCCGATAGTCATTTTCCAATCCCCACTCTTCATGAAGACTTGCCTGTAAGTTACAGGTTTTTAAAATAATATCAATTTTGTAATGTCTATTTCTTATGTATTTATTTGTTTATTCAATAACATAGTTATGTTTCATATCCATATACATATATTCAAAAAATGTAACCAAAGTGGTCCTTGCAAAAATTGGGATGAAACTAACAGTAGAGTACTGATAAACGGGATCCCCTGATAAACAATGAATACAATAAGCAATTTACCAAGCAATGTAATTTTTTTTCCTTATATTCCGTCACATTAAAAATAAGCAGTTACAGATAATCAGATCTTCGTTTATTGTTTCAGTGTCTTGTTCTATTAATTTCCAAATCATAATAATCTATAGCATCAACTGTATTTATTTCTGCGTGTCATTTGTATGTTCAATACACTCAGACGGAGACCCGGTTTTCAAAGTGTGTAAAAGTAATTGGTTTAATGGACACAGAAAACACAATGTTTACTTAATGTTGTTCCACAGTCTGCGACGCCGGCCCAGCATTAACCCATCATTGGCCCAACATCTCATGTTTGGTGGGTACATTTAATAAAGGGACAGGTGGCCAGGAAATCACAAAACATCGACCTAGTGTTGTATTAATGCCAGTGCACAGTTTGCAACGCTGGCTCAACATTGAACAAACATTGGTTCAATGCCTCATATTTACTAGGTGTCCACTGGCCGTGTTCTTTGACTGGAACGCTGTCAGACAGAGAACGATGGACAGTCTAATACGCAATATAAGCAGAGAGGTTTTCTTTTTAAAGCGAGACCCAACATACTGCAAGTACATCGTATAGACGTGTACACTTATCAGTGGATGTCACAGTACGTTCAGGTGTGAAAAAGACACGCGGCACAACATGGATGCTGGCCAGCACCGGCGATGGAAGGAATATGCCTACACGTTAAAGATATACTAGTCTCTTTGGTTCTTTCAATTATTATATCCTGGACATTTAGGATTCTGGCCCATGAGGAAAACCAATACAGTTATGTTTACAAAATATTAGGCCAATTTTTTGTCTAATGCACTCAAACAGACTAAAGCCGGGCCTCGTAGTCATGAACTCCTTTTCTAGTTTTTATTAGCATTATATTAGGCCATAATAATGGCATGTAACCTATATAGTCTGTTCTATATTGTAGGCCTATATTTCAAAAGTTATGTTTATGTGTCAAATGATTACAATCATCACAAAGGTTAAAAATTGCTTGAGAAAATCCACTGTCAATGATCGGACAGTAAACGATGACAAAATCATCATCATGCTGTTCACATAATTTCTTTTTAAAATAAGGTCAAATTGATTATTATTTTTCAGGGGATAGCGCGAACGCAGTCCCCCACTACCAAAAATTACGTACTCGAGTTACCCACATTTGGGGTAATCGCAGGTGGACAAACAAAATGTGGTTTACCGTACTTAAGCAATATTATACATTTTTGAACTTTTTAAGATCTGTACATTAAACAAAAATTGACTTTGATCATAATATAAATTAATAACAAATTAAATATAACCAATACATTTTCTTCATTTAAATGATGTATGATTTTATGTTTTTACAATTTTATTTACCCGTGCGTTGTCTTATCGTAATACAATCGTCAAGCACAATTGCGCCATCTACCGAGCCTGAATACATACAGCAATCTAATGCCACCCCACTCACCAGGT
The DNA here is from genome assembly GCA_964017125.1 of Flabesymbios commensalis. Classification (NCBI taxonomy): domain Eukaryota; kingdom Metazoa; phylum Annelida; class Polychaeta; order Terebellida; family Flabelligeridae; genus Flabesymbios; species Flabesymbios commensalis. Next base: position 27,060,641 of record OZ024913.1, on the reverse strand, counting down.
GTCCCACAGGGCGTCAAGTGACAGAACGTGCGAAGCACTGAACAATCAGATCATGGGAGTAGCCTTTTTTTAATTTCCTCAGTTGATATTGAAAAAAAATGTGTAAAATTTTTCTTATATTATTTTTTTAATTTTCCCCAACATCGCTGAAAATGTGGTGGAATTTTGTTGTGTATTTTGTAAGTTAGACCATTTGACATGTAATATAATTCTTGTTTCACGGTAATTAAAATGAGAGCTGTAATTTTGAAAAATAATGTACAATATATGCCAAATGGTCTAACTTCGATAATACATTAAAACCTTCCATCCAATTTCCGGGGAAGTTGGGAGGGGGGATGAAAAAATGATCTGAGAAAAAAAATTGTTAAAAAAATGTAAACAGCGACCGAGCAAATTGAAAAAAAGGCTACTACCAAGATCTGGTGAAACAGACTCTAAATAAACTAGATCAATTGTTACACGTCAATCAAACTGATTTAAAAATATAATTATCATAACTCATGAATTAAATTGAATCTTAAAAAATCCTAAAATCATAGCTCATGAGGTTAAACGTTGCCATTGTAACTGACGGTAGGGGTCGCCTGTTGCAAAGCGCTCTCACTCCACAAACACGGGGCGTTTAAACAATGCTGGTTTAATGTAGGGCCAGCGTTGCAATATCAAATCAATATCATTCTGAATAAACTAAATACATTTACTGTGAAAAAATGTTTTTTTTATTCAATTCAAGCTGAAAAGTGTGTTTAAACATCAAGATTTACAAATATTTCGTCTCAAATTAAACAAATATGGGTAATTTTCACTCACTTAATATTGTGGGTCGCGGTAGCGAGACACAATATTCAGTTTAGCGGTTCAAGGGTTAAAATGGCGGTTATATTTTATTTGTCTGTAAAGTCTGATAATAACGCTAGTGTCGTAATAACATTAGTAATGCAGCTTTTTCAACAGGCCTCTATTGATCAATATCAGACAGATAGACAGACAGACATATTTATTTTGACCAAGAATATGCAAACATGTTATATGCATTAACATAACAGAAAAGAAATTATAGCAATATATCCATACATATAATCTGATTCCAGACCGTAGTGCCGCTATCAAATATAGGCCTATAGCCACCTTTTAAAACTACATGAAGTTTGCAAACTTTAAAATATTAAAAGCGAAACGTTAGATCTGCCTAATGATAGGCCTATCTATATTCGACTGTATAGCTAAGCATAGGTCTATTATAATAAATATGTTAGTCGCTCACAATATAAATACAATTATTTTAAAAGTATGCGCAACCAACCTAGGCCTAATCACTGCTAATAGTCCAGAAGCAGTAGCTAGGTTCAAACCGGAAAAACATAGGTAAAAGCTGATTTTTTCACAACAGATTCCAAATATATCGCGGATAAATATATACAAAAAGTTTCCGGTATGTGCTTTCCGCACAATGTCGATTTTTCAAAATGGCTGCCACAAATTAAGCATTCGAAGAAATATTTCATTGAGCTCATTTGACTAGTATATGTATGGAAGTTGTTTAATATGTACGAAATACATTTGAAATAAAACTTATTTGCCTCAATTCAAAATGGCCTCCATCGGCCATCTTGAATTTTTAACTTTTGACATGATAAGCCTATTGTTGAAAATATGTCATGCATGGTTCCAATAATCAATAAGATAGTTTTAGACTTTGGAACAAGTGTTTGAAACTGAAATGACGTTTCGACTTGTTTCGGCAAGCCTTGAACACTTATTGGTGTCCTGGCAGTGAAATGGTTCTCGGCGGAATGATCTTGTAGTAGACTGCCATAGACGCAAAGTCAAGGAGGCAATTCACATACGCCAGCGACGCCAAACTATGAACATGGACCAAGGCTACCAGCTACCATCCATTTACGACAAGATCATTCCGCCGATGTCTGAGCCATTTCAACACCAGGACACCAGTATGTGATCAAGGCTTGTCGAAGCAAGTCGAAACGTTATAGGTCTAAAACACTTGTTCCAAAGTTATTACAATTTACAACTATTTTATGATAAGTATACGCATAGAATTGCTGTAGGCCTATAGGCCTAATACCAAATTTGTGACTAATTTTAAAACGCTGATTCCATTGGAATGGTTGTTTTTATGTTTCAATGTCATTCAGAGGTCAATAGACAAAATGGCTGCCAATATCCAAAGAATGGAAATGATATATTTCCACTAGTAACCATATCGCTACTGACTTTTGAAATTGTACGGTTGCATACGAGGGGGGGGGGGGGGCTGAAATATTTTTAAAATAAATATTTTTAGAATAAATGCTCGTTAAATAAATAATTAATGTCAATAAATATTTAACCCTAACATAAATCTGCAATAAATAATTAGGGCTTATAATATAAGCTTACGAGCAACGTCATTTAAATGTATAATGCCCATTTCGAGGCGCGCTTCTCTCGGCATCATTACATGAACTAAATAAATACGAACTGAAATAAATATTTTGCTTCGAGCAGAGTGTGAACAAACTAAATTTTCTGCAGATGGGAAGTGACATAAATAATTTAAATAATCCACCCCCTCCCCCTAGTAATACAATGTTGGGCCCCTATCGCACCATGTATATGCCTACTCGTAGGTGGTGGTTAATTAGCCATAATAATATTATTATCGTTAATCTATGGTTAGACTGAAAAACGTTGGGCGAACTTAAACATCAGTCGTTTCGCTACACTGTCTCAAAATATTTTCTTCTGTGGGAAGTTTTATTTAGCAGATTCCGAAGTGATGTACCATATGCTGGCCTACGCTCCACCAAGAGACCAATGCGATGTACAGCACATGTGCACTTCATTGCATTGCGTTGTACAAGATCGTCTACCATACATTACTGTCGTCTTCAATACTAGGATTTTAATTAATTTTCGGTATATAATAAACCGCCATTATGCTAACACACCTGTGATAGGTGGAGTATACTACTTGACGAGGTCAGGAGTGCGCTCGCACACCAGGAGGTCACCACACTCATATTAATGACGTCACATAAAAAGTGCAGCATGCACAAGAAAGTGACATGAAGTATAGTTGAGATCTGTCTCAGCCTCAAGGCAAATCCTAGTACAGGAGTGACAAAGGGAAATAGTGAAGTACAGGTATATACAGGCCTACTGCTGTTTAAGTTTGTCTTTACCTTTTAACCATAGGAATGTTTGTCTGAAGTAGCTGCTAGTGTATAATATACATGTAGGCCTATGTTCAATTGTGAATACATGGACATATGTAATTAAATAAAGTTGGGATCATCCAATATAATATATCACCAAGTATGTAATACATTTAGTATATATAAATAATTAAAACCATTAAAGCGCTACGTATGGATAAGGTCGTTTAACCCTTTAACCACCAAATTATTCAATTGGAATTTTCACCCACTTGAAGTTGTGTCTCGCTGACGCGATCCACAACTACAAGTTAGACAAAATTATCCATATTTGACAAAATGGAGGTTAAAATATTACAATTTCTGCTGATTTATGTCACTTTTTATCTTTAACAGTTTTAAAAGCTGATATGTAATGTACTAATATAAAATGTAAAAAACGAATATAGACAGAACCGGCGGTTAAAGGGTTAACACAATTTTATGTTTGATTAGAAGGTTATATCACAGTTATTTTGAATGTAATGATGTTTGACCATCAAGACTCGCACTTCTTTATTCTCAAATGAAACAAATATGAGTGATTTTCACCCACTTGATGTTGAATAATGCATTGAATAATGTGACAAGTGTCCAATGTGTCGAGCTACAAAATTGTGGAATGTAAATATTTTCGAATTCACTTTTACACTATTTGGACATGGATTTAACAATCACAGTTATAAATGAATCGACACAGCAATTCCATAATTCGAACATACACATGACATTGATCTGTTGATGCCAAGTAACACTTGCTTTTACACACTGCGGTTTTTCGGTTGTATCAATATATTATGTTAATTTTCTTATCATTTTATTATCTCAACATTTATGCTATCTCTTTATTATTTATTGATCATTATGGTAAGTCTTTTATTAACATGTGTTAATACTTGACAACATATGTGGAGATGCATGCCTCAGGCTCAGATGTGCAGTGCAGTGACAAACAGCAGTAACTACTTATTTTACAAGTAAGCTGTTACTGATGGTTACATGTGCATGACCCAGGTGCAGTGTGGCCGAATGCCACCTGGTGTTGAATGGCTTTCAACAAGCCGCAGCTTGAGCTACTTCACTTATTACATATATTACGTTCAGGTGTGGAGTAACAACCATTTCATGGTACACCAGTAGCACAACTTTTGTGTTTGTCAGCAATTTATTTTGACTATTATTATTTTGTGTCAGCAATTTATTGGTTACATTTATTAAAGTAGAAATGATCATTGACCTCCGGGAAATGCAATACAGCAATGCACTGCACTGCACTGCACTGCACTGCACTGCAATGCAATGCAATGCAATGCAATGCAATGCAATGCAATGCAATGCAATGCAATGCAATGCAATGCAATGCAATGCAATGCAATGCAATGCAATGCAATGCAATGCAATGCAATGCAATGCAATGCAATGCAATGCAATACAATGTAATGCAATGCAATGCAATACAATACAATGCAATACAATGCAATGCAATGCAATGCGATGCGATGCGATGCGATGCGATGCGATGCGATGCGATGCGATGCGATGCGATGCGATGCGATGCAATGCAATGCAATGCAATGTAATGCAATGCACTGCAATAAAATGCAATGCAATGCAATGAAACGCATTGCAATGCGATGCGATGCAATACAATGCAATGCAATGCAATGCAATGCAATGCAATGCAATGCAATGCAATGCAATGCAATGCAGTGCAATGCAATGTAATTTCATACGCCAGAATCTACAGACTTCGTATTCTGATGTATAAAATTGAAAGACCTAAAATATTTCCAATGGCCGCTGACCCATAACATAGGTATTAAAATGAAGCAAAAAGAGCTAACTATACTTTCATGATGATTTCAAATTGAAAAAGCCCTTTGGTCTCCATGGTTTATACAATATATTCCAGCGGTGTAAGGGTTAGCCTAATTGTGTGATGCACGGCAGTAAAGATTGATGAGTGCGCAACCAAATCGCTGATAAAATGTGGCAATAAAATAAGATGTTAATTTTCAAACTTCTGTTATAATGATATTTCAGTGCTCTGCAAATTCATGCTCAAAATGAAAAAAATTGCGCATTAAAGATAGCGTTTTAAACAAAATGCGTTCTGAAAAAAATTTATGCGAAGAAGCGTTTGGTATCTATCAAGATTCAAGATACATTAGCAAGTGGGTATTGATCAAAAGGAAGCTGTCCACCATATCATCTTCGGCGGTCCACACGTTCGACTCCAGGTGAAAATTTAGAATGTGGAACCCTAGCACCCGAAGGGTGCTAAGAGCGAGATAATGGCATTACGATATCATGTTAGTGAGCCCCTTTTAGCCTACCAATTACATTCTGTTGTGAAGATGTCTGGGTGGAAAGAAGGACTGGAACCTGGAAAGTGGTAATTTTAATTTAATTTGACCTTGAGATTCCAAGGATGGCCTAAAGAAATGGTGTTGAAACAAACCATTGAAATCCTCGTATCTCTGATCTCAATCACTGTTCTCTGAATATGAAAAGCAGGTGAAAAGAATTTTGCAGCTTAATTAGACTTCCATGTGTTTATGAATGTCTAATAAACGCTTGATGGAGAAATGGGAAAGTGAATAAGTTGTAATTTTGTATTGAGCTGTGTGCACGAGTGAAAATTTACATTTGCGCTTAGGCTTATACCTTACTGGGGCTGTTCTAGCAAAAATCTCCCCTCTCATGGTAGGCAATTGAAAAACTACCTCACCCGTTCAGGAAATCTAGGTCCTTAGGCCACCACAGACCGCTCAGACAGTTCTTCCCTGTTCGTACCACATGCAATCCCCTCAAGGTTCATGTCACCAATCCAGCATCTGACTACAAGCCTGGTGGCAGCAATGAGTTTAGAGCAATTTATTTTGTCCGCTTTGAACAGACGCTTTATGAACTGAGCAAAAGTCAACTTAATATTTTTAACACCATAGCACACCTGCATTAAAATTACAAATCGAAGCTTATCACCACCTCCGGAATTAAAAATGTGCTACATACCACCATCCATCCCCTCCTCTCCCACAAAAAAACACGATACACTGGAAAACCGCATGACATTGGTCTAATTATCAGATTATGTCGATAACGTTCCATAGGTTGGCCACACTTGAAAGCAACGTTGTAGCAGCTTTTCTAGTAGGCTACTATAGACCTTGGGCTCACCTGTACCCCCTCCCCCCTGGGTACTTTTGTAGACCATATTTCTTACCCTTATAATGTACCACGCTACTTTCAGGTGGTCTGCAGATTTCCTATGCATGGACAAGGTCACCAGAAGTCATCGAAGTCCCTTAGGGTGGTATAAAAATAAATAGGTCGAAACCCAAGCCAAGTACATATGGTGACATGGGTAGGTGTTGGGTTTCATAGGGGAGTTATCCCAAGGTCATGGTAAGGTCATCTCAAGGCCATAGCAAGGTCAAGTCACTCAAAATGGTTGAGATTACATTATTGGACAAGCACTTCCAATAAATCGATCGAAACCCAACCCAAGTACACATGATGACAACCGATGTCACATGTGTACTTGGGTTGGGTTTCGACCGAGTTATATGAAGTGCTAGTCCAACAATCTATTCTCAACCGTTTCGAGCTGATTTGACCTTGTTATGACCTTGAGATGACCTTACCAAGACCTTAGGATAACTCCCCTATAAAACCCACGACCAACCCATGTCACCATGTGTACTTGGCTTGAGTTGCGACCTAGTTATATGACACATTCTTATACAACCCTAAGGGTAAAGGGGACCATACTTCGATGACCTCTGGTGACCTTGTCCATGCATAGAAAATATGCAGACCACGTGGAAGTAACTTGGCACATAGTAAGGTTTAAAAAAATATGGTCTACAAAAATACGATAATTATATTCTTCAGGTGTATTTACTAAAATGGTAAATATGATCAACCATGAGTTCAAATTATTTACAGAATATCTGAATTTAATCCAGACAAGCTTCTGTCTTGGATGTCAGATGTCATCTCTAAACCTCGCAAAAATAGTCAAAAGAAAATACCGATTTAAAGATAACTGGTTAAATACACAGTGGTGGGAGCAAAAAAATTGCATCATCACGTGGAATCCACGACAGAGAAGTGTATAGTCTTTATGCAAGTCTCCTTGTTACCTGTATTCTGTATTCTATTTTTAATTTCAATCATGTATATATATCAAACATTTGACGGTAACATAAACATTCTTATGATTCGTTTTCTTTTCCATCCTTACCTGTATTCTCTATTTTGTTTTGAATTTTATTTAATATGTATATCACGTGTGTATGGTAATATAAACATACTTCTTATTTGTTTTCTCTTTCATTTGTTTCTTTTTCAGCACACCCATCAGCAGCACCAGCAGAAAAAAAACAGCTCAAGGCGTAATGTTTAGCCTATTATATTTTGATGGTGGGCCACTATCGCAGACGGTGGCCCGTCGCTAAACCAACAGAGGCTTGCCTTTGTGGGACAGAAACAACATCCCCACTTAGTGAATGTTTACATACTTCACACCCTCCGGCATCTCAGACGGAGCTAAAATATCAGCAACACCATGAACTGGTAAACATAAAAAAGCCAATAGGTAGGAAATCAGTAACGTTTGAAATTGATAATCTCCCCCCATCTGTGTCTTTGTTTGTTTATTCTCAATAATAAAAATCGCGGATATTTATTTATCAATTAAAGTCATATGTAATTTTAAATATGTGCATAAATTATAATTGTTTCATTAATATATGATCCAATTATAACATAATATAATCTAATTATTCTTTATCATTTCATAATTCTAGATCGTCATTAGAGCTAGATTTGTATATTATTTGCAATAGTTTTCGGAGTGGTGATATTTTCGTCTGTTTTAACTCTCAACTCGCCTTGAACCGATTGTATTAGTTTTTTTTATTTGCATTAAATTCCAGCTTTTACACATGTTAAAGACAAACATTGACATCAATCAGCAAGATTTCAAAATCGTTGACCTACATTTTGTCACATCAGACTCACTTGAAGTTGTAAATCGCGTCAGCGAGATACAACTTCAAGTGGATAAATACATGTATTCTAATTCAATGATTTGGCGGTTAAAAGGTCAATTCCAGCTATACTCTCATAGCTTCATTTTCAAAGGTACCGCGAAATAGCACCATTTGATTTCTTTAAAATTCCAAATATTGAAACATCCATTCCCAGTGCGTGCTTAACAATAATTTATTGAACTAATAATTTAATTCACGTTTCTCTGTCTCTTTTCAGGCTCTTCGGGGACGTGCTAATACTGCCGTACAAAGTCAAACAGCAGTAACTGCTTACTTTGCAATTAAGCAGTTAGTGTTGTTTGTCTTTGCCGTGCTAATAGATGATGAGAAGATTATAACTGGATCTAAATGCGGATTATCTTCGCGAAAATGAATGTCCCATGTATTACTTTAGTGAACGATTATGTACATAAACAAATGATTGTGGTCTCAGTAATCATGCAGCGATATCTCTTTGCCAGAGTAAATGGGTAGATAATGTCGTAGTTTTAAAGCGACACAGTCAGACCGAAATCATCCAAGAGCCAATTTTTTTATTTTGGATTCTTGATATGGCCATAATGAACATTTCCATGAACAAGAATTGCGGAAGTATTTTAAATTTTGGGTAGCTGTGGAAATTAACGTAGCAAGTGTATTGTAAACCCCGTTTATCGGTTATTTCTGTAGTTCTTATTTTGGACATACATGTTTGAAATTAAATCTCGTTCTTATTAATTTTCTCTTTAAACTGGTAAATGCGGAACGCAATTCTAGTCTATGGACATGTTGACATAGCATGGCCATATCAAGGCACACAAAAAAGGCCTGATTCTGTCGCCTTAAACCACAAAAACAATGTTTATGTAAATATTATGGTAATCAAATAAGATGAGGTACGTGTTCACCGTAGATTCATTCATTCATTCATTCATTCATTCATTCATTCATTCATTCATTTATTCATTCATTCATTCATTCATTCATTCATTCATTCATTCATTCATTCATTCATTCATTCATTCATTCATTCATTCATTCATTCATTCATTCATTCATTCATTCATTCATTCATTCATTCATTCATTCATTCATTCATTCATTCATTCATTCATTCATTCATTCATTCATTGGTTTACATAAACTGTTTATTTTGAAGTGGTGAAACTAGTTGTCCAGTCGGGAATGGGTGTCACAGAGAGTTCGCTTTCATCTTTCTGACGGTCATGAAAACTCCAGTCATGAAGAACAATAGAGCATGAACACTTGTGAAGACTGTGAAAACAAAACATGTAATGTACTGTGTGATCTGTTAACCCCTCCGGTGCTAAAAACCGAACAAATCAGAATTAGTGGAAAGCCTCTACTACAAGCCGAAGAGATGCACTTTATAATTATTGAAATAATAAGGCAATCTAGTTGAAAAGCTGAGGAAACTCCCAGCTTTAAATAACGACAAGTATTTATTTTTATTCTACTAAGTGAACATTTTAGAACAACTCATCCATTAATTTCAGTGGCTTGATTTAAATTTGGCTTTAACCCATTACAAAGGTTAATTCAAATTGAAGTGTAAGACACAGCGTGTGCTGCTCTCGGCACACGGTCGCGGGTTTTTTGTAATTACTGAGGCGTCCGTGAAAACAAAGACGCGCAATTAGAATCATGATTGATATTCTGATTGAACGCCGTGAAAACCCCGGGCATGTCTGGGGCGGTCTGGTTTATTAAGTCGTCAAGAGGTGTGATGACGAGGAGGAGGAGGATGTATGATGTGTGAGTGATTGAGGGCTAAACCTGATCATTGAGACGTCTGGTGTTGAAATGAGAGTTATTTGTAATTGAAATTAACACATTAATCCCACAATCTTTAATGGGCTTCAAGCAACCCACTGTTTAATATCATGGCGAGATATCACCGAGATTTTACTATAACATATTGAATAGTTTGGTACTGTTTGTAATGTGTATAGATTTGTGTGACAGTGACCAACCATTCAGTATACATCCTTTTGCACGATAAAAACAATAGATGCACACATTTTTGTAATACATGTTTTCGTATGAGCGAGTCAATTGAAACCATACTGTATTTGTATTTACTGCCTACTGCAAACCTGTTTTATAGCAAAATACCTCACGGATGAAATAATATAGATATATGGGAGACATGTAACTCTAAAGGTTAATTGATTAACCCTTTAACCGCCAAATAATTTAATTTAAATTTTCACCCAACTGAAGTTGTGTCTAGCTGACGCGATCCACAACTTCAAGTGACTGAAACTTATTCAGATTTGACAAAAAGGAGGTTAACTCTTTTCAAATCTTGCTGGGTGCACGATGATGTCATATTTTATCTTTAATATGTTTAAAAGGTGGTACTTAATGTGCTAATAAAAAATGAAACCAAAATATATTCGGCACCGGCGGTGAAAGGGTTATGAGAGCTACGCACAGGTGAAGGGGGGGGGGGTGCTGGAGGTCTCGAGTTATGTTCACATTAATTACTGTGAGTTAGGTGTGAGCACAATGATCAGATTGTAATTAACACATAACACGATGAACGCTGTAAAAACAAGGCTTTTATAATCAGAGAGATGTTTACATCGGAACACCCTCTGTGAGCTTTGATCCTCGTGTCTGTGACAAATACTTATACAAAACAACAACAGATGACAAAAGTAAATAATATGGATGTATATCCTGTTTGTCATATGGATGTATATCCTGTTTGTCTATATCCTGTTTGACATAGTTAATATTCTGCGTGTTTCAACAAGCTGTGTTTGTGCAAATTTAGTTTTGAGATAAATAATTAAAAAAGGCGTTTAATTTTGTCAATAAAACACTTATCCGTCTGTGTATATTTCGTAGAAAAACGTGCAATTTTAAATTCCAAAGCCGACACATTTTTTATATGTCTAATACTTTTACTTCTGTTCACAAATGACAGGCAATAAAATAAGTATGCGTAGTTTGGCGCGGAATTAACCATTACATTGAATTAGCATCAAATGGTGACGGTTTATAGTTGTTGGCGGTGTAATGTTGTATTTTGGGCAATAACTTTCCAGTGCATGGGGATATATGTGCCTTCTTAATGGAAAAACTCAAATCATGAATTTTTAAATATGTTTGTACGGAAAATGCATGTGTAATTAGACATTCTAAGCTATGCAGCAGGCTTGATACCTGATTATTACGTATGTATCAAAATATGACACATAAGGTGTCTATAATTATGTCTATGTAGATGAGAAAAATGAGTTCACCTGTAGCGGCTCTGTGGATAACAATTAGGGCGGTAACTACGGTGTATGATAGTGCAATATGGCTTATGTAAATAATAAACGTGCCAGTAATGTTAAAGTAGAATTATATGCTGTCTAATCTTCATCTTGACACAGCAATAAAATTCAAAGTATGCATTTCTTGCTTTGCACAAAGGTTATTTTAATCTATCTCCATTTCACCTCTATTCCACATACGCCACTGACAAGGATATTTTGTCATTATTTAACTACGAACATGGGTGCAATATTCTTTACTTTAATTTGAACAGGCCATGCAAACATAAAGAAAAAAAACTATCAATCTACTTCTCTACACAAATACACGCAATAAAGTGTAGTCCTATGTATATTTTGAAACATAATTAGGAGCTTCAAATGTGATCCACAACTTCAAGTGGGTGTTTAGGTTTTTAATGTACCGCTTTAAGAGTTACATTGTTTAATGAATTATATTTGACATAAAAACAAACGCACCATTTTCATTAGTCACAGTTTTGACTAAACAGTTTACAACACTGTTGTGGATTGAAATAAAATTTATTTATAGTGCCATAATATCATTTCTGCTTTGACCTCTAAAACCGGATGGGAGTTATCACTTTTATCAATTGTGAACAGTCTACAACCCTGTTGTGGATTGAAATAAAATGTATTTATAGTGCCATAATATCATTTGTGCTTTGACCTCTAAAACCGGATGGGAGTTATCACTTGTATCAATTGTGAATATATAACTTTTTTTAAATTAATCAATTAACCCTTTAACCGCCGGTGTCGCATATATTAGGGTTTTCATATTTATTAGCACATTAAGTACCACCTTTTAAATATGTTAAAGATAAAATGTGACATCAATCAGCAATATTTGATCTCCACTTTGTAAAATCTGAATAATTTTCACTCACTCAGTTGTGGATCGCGTCAGCGAGACACAACTTAAGTGGGTGAAAATTCAGATTGAATAATTTGTGTGATTTTGCATTGTTTACAAGATCACGAAAATAGAGATGCAATTATTGAATTGGACACGGATTTCTGGGCGTCATAACTTTGCACGGCAGCAGAGCCTGGTATGAGGGTGCACAGTTTCTGGGCGTCGCTAAGGACACTTCCTGGGCGTGATGGTGAACACATCAGAAGACCCGCTTCCCAGACAACGCCACGGGCACATTGAGATGCACCCTGTTATTCCAGGCTCAACAATGACTGGTAATAAGCGAGAGTCGTCACGACTACGCGCGTTTGTTATCACCTACCGGTAGGGGGCATGCTCTCTGCATCGCGGGGGTGCTGGCCATTTGGAAAGGGTCAAGCTGCGACCCCGCGTGTAATTAAAAATCACTGATATGATCCTGAACGTATGGTATAATAATTTCTTACTACTGCTGCATTTTACAGATCAACACTTAATATTTTTTGCAAGCATTTTTTTAGTCTTTCGAAAGAGATTTAAGTAAAATTATCACAAAAAATGACCAGTAGCGTGTTTAACTACACTATCATTATATTATATAGTAATGTTAAGCACATTGTAGTTTATATAGCATTTTGACATAGAACAGTTTTTGCACTAAATTCTTTATCTCACAGAATTTGTCGGAAGTTATTTATCTTAAAAATACTCCACCCCCCCCCCCCTCTGGGGATTGAATAGTTGTCCCCTAACTTTTCAACGTTAATAATATGTCGGATTATTTATTATTAAATATACCTCAAAAGACGTGACTTTACAGACACGTACTGTCAGTCACCATCATAATTTAATGAATGTATTCCGACTTTGTATATTTTTTTCCAATATAGATTTCTTAGTCCACAAAACAATGCCCAAAGTATATCTAAATATAACAACAGAAAAAGCTGGCAGCGGCTCAGCATTAATCCCACATTGGCTCAGGGGCTGGGGTTTCCTGTCTGCCTTTGACCAAGTGTTTATTTACCATATCGTTTCAGCTCATTAATTATTCAAATCATTAAAATTTGGCCAATGTGTTGCGAATTTAATATTATTTTCCTCATATTGATTTTATGGGCGCCAAAACAATGGCAAAAGTACATGTTTATCATATTTACAGGATCGCCACCAATCCGTCAGTATTAGTGGCTCTACATCAAAATCCATGCCTCTCAGATTTGAAGTGCCTCAAGGATCCGTTCTCGGCCCGTTTCTGCTTACGCAATATACTGAGGCTATTGGAAAGATATGTAGACGTCATGGAGTTGGATATCAACTCTACGCTGATGATACCCAAGTTTAGATTATATTTAAAGTGGATAGTATCATCGCATCGATTAGCAAACTGCATTAGCCAGGATTCAGGCTTGCATCGAAGATACGTATATGGATGATCCTGCACAAATTTATGATGAATGATAGCAAGATTGAATTCGTCATCGTTGTGTCCTCTGGTAGTGTGGATAAAGTGTCCATTGACACCATTACTATCAGTGATTCAAGTGTTTCACCTTCAGGATTAGCCCGTAACATCGGCATCATATTCGACAATACATTGTGTCTGAATGATCATATCACCAAAGTCTGCCAGACTTGCCATTACTGGCTAAATAACATCCGCCGCATAAGACGTTGTCTCAGCCTTACTGCAACACAACTTCTTGTTCAGGCGCTTGTACTGTCGAGATTGGACTATTGTAATGCTCTGTATGTAGGTCTACCTCAGCAACAACTTGGACGACTACAACGTATACAGAATGCTGCTGCACGCCTCATCACCTGTACCCCATGGCAGGAAAACATATCACCAACACCAACATTCCTGGCAATTCACGGCAAAGCTCCCACCTACATATGTGAACCGGTCGAGCAGCACACCTTGCGACGTGAACTACGGTCGACGAGCAATGCAATTATGCTCTGAAGCAGCCACGTTCCAGAACGGCAGCCGGCGATCGTGCCTTTGTCACTGCTGCACCAAGGCTGTGGAACTGTTTGCCTGCCGATATCAGATGCATCACCACTATTTTGTCATTCAAGGAACATCTCAAAACATACTTGTTTAACGAAGGATATAAGCAGCTTCAATAATATTTTTCAACAGCAATGAACATGCGCTTATGAATCACTTGAGCTTAGGCGCAATATAAATTTTAGTAATAGTAATAGTAATAGTAGAATATCAAAATAAAAGCAACTGGAAAACCGGCTGAATTATATTACGTTGCACTCCGTTGTGCCGAACCGTCTGTGTCCCGTTAGTGTCGAGCCAATGCGAGTTTAATGTTGGGTCAGCGTCACAGATAGTGGTCCAACAATAATCCCACTTGGTTCAGGGGTGGTAGTTTTCATGTCTGTCTTTAACTTTAAATTTGTCATAACATTTGAGCTCATTAATATTCAAACTCTCAAACATGCAATGGGTGTGATTGAGTAGTGACAGTAAAAATGTCTAAAAAATAGTGCTAGTGTAATTCTAATTTACATTTCGAATATCATTATAATTATGTTAAAGAAAAGCGACTTTCCTTAATACGAAAGTCATTATGACATAAGCAAACAAGCCCGTGTACATAAAGGATTAAAATACTCAATGACATTATAATGGTTTTAAGGTGGTAAGTGTTTGTGAACTGATCAAGATAATCATTTAATCCCTATCTGTGTTGGCATATCACTACATTGTGACATTGAGAGGGTTAATAATTAACACAGTCAATTATTCTATCTACAGAGTTCTTTCGGCGGTGCAGGATTGTCCAATGGGACACCTACCTTTTGCTGATCGCTCAGTCAATTCTCAAACAATTGTAATGACATTTTGAATGCCATGTTTTGCTAGTATATTGGGAACTATCCTGCAATTTCGCAAAATATTGTACATTTTCATCATTATTTTCTATATAATGTAGTGGGTTACTATTGTGAAGGATGTAGGTCTACTATATCAATTTTATTCAGTTTTAATTTTAGATTTACATGAAAATCGCTCGAGAATTATTGACGAACAGCTTGATTTCATTTTAAACAATCATTTACCGTCAATATGAAAAAAGCGAATTATCATTCATATTTTTGTTTTGTTATTGAGAGCGATAATGGAAAAGTTCTAGATAGTATATTGTCCCTAAGCTATACATTTGCACGCCTATAGCATGCAAAGGGTTAATAGCGTAGAGTAGTAAGCGGTCAATGTTGTTTTAGTCACAACACAAAAGGTGACATGGCATTCTTAACTCTTTCAGTTCTAAAGGGTTATTTTTTAATGTTTACTTAACCTAATATTGACAGTTTCGTATAGCATTATTAGCGCATAAAACATAAATAATATTTCTTAAAAGTCTGTATTATAATAAATGTAAATAATAAGTTTATACCGTACTCTATTATTAAGATACAATACAATATTTTTTACAAAACACATAAAAAATATAGTAGATGTCATATTGACCTAGTACACAATATGTCAGTGAGCTCCCTTCTGACGAGAAAATGTACTCTATATTAGTCGTTGTTGTTACACTAAGCAAAACAAAAAGTGACATCTCAAAATAGTGTTTTAGAAATACACTACAATGCTTCTAATCACCCGATCTTAGCTTACTAAAACAGCTATCACTTACTTTTAATTATGTGCTACATTATTCCATTCATCAACATGCCACCTGATATTCTACTTTAAATTATTAAGATAAAAATTATAACCACAGTTAGTAAAATACCACAATGTGTGTAGTCTTCCGTTGATTGTTTAAATGAGTTTGTGATATAAAAGTCTTGCAGCGCGTTGTTATTTAAAAAGAATAGCAAACACTCATTAACCAGATCGGCACAAAACAAAAAAATAGCTATTATTTAATTTCAGATTTAAATTTCTTATTTAAATTCACTCTAATTTAATATTCTGTTTCTATTTCTTGTTCGTGCTTTAGTTTGCAGGCCATCTTCTTAATCATCATCAGCATCTCTTTCAAAGTCATATAATTATGTTTTGCCGTAATTGCATAAAGTTAAATTAATTTAATTATGTATTCAACACTTACTCAATGTTGCGTATATGCTGTGACTTTATGGCATTTAAATAAATGTAATCAGCAAAAAAGTTCATTCCTTTGACATTCTAACCATTTGGCTGCCAGATTGCACTTTCTTTGGTTTGAATAATACCAACAAATATTTGTTCATTTAAAATCTGTTATATATAATATATAATTATATATATAATACAAAGACTTACACACATTTCATCAGCGGAACAAGTGTTAATTTGCGTATTCCAGGTTTGTCACTTTCACCCTAGTTATGTGATAACATTCTGAGTAGGACAATATTATGACATCACAATAGCCATATCCCCATTGTATAGCATGGTCTGATCCGTATTAACTGAGCATCCCATAAACATGATAAAGATCATCCTATTAGGATTGTAGGTAGTATTATATCAGTTTAAAATCGCTGAAATAACACTGTCTTACACTCTTAATAAGATGATCCGTGGCTGATATTTTCACTTGGGATAACACATTGCAGCTTATGCTAGGAATCAGTCGAATCACCGTGATCTTTGGCATAATAATTAACCTATAATCAGTCGAGTTGCCGTCGATTTTAGTCTAATTAGGCCTAGCCGATAAAAAAACGAAAATATGATCTCAAGTTTAGTGGCATTTACTGTTTTTAATCTGATAAAAAAGTGATGTTCAATTTATCAGCAAATAATCTAACAAGGAGCAACAAAATGGGTTTTTTCAGAATTATATAAAATTGCTAATTCTTTTAGAAAAGATAACTGGCATGCTCTATTCATCCCCGATATTAGTATTGCATATTACAATACCTTAAAATCAAAAAGTTGATATCACATTTTCTAATCTATTTTCTTGAAATCACCAGTGATTTATAATTTAACCATATCGACCTCTAGCAGTGAGAGTGTCATATGTACCACTTAATTGAGTGACACATCTGACACTCTCATTGCTAGGGGACTATAATGATGTATATAACGTATAAACTATACGCTCGAGATGTTTCAGTAATCAGGTGAGCCTGTGCTTCAACCGTAGCAAACATAGGTTTTCACACTTCTACTGTTATCACACTTATTCTTCTGATAACATATAGAGCCGCCTATTTGTTCTCACACAAGTCTCACTCACAAGGAAACATGTTATTTCAAACAATCCATTGATAATGTTTTTGACATATGTTCCTAAAAAAATATATATCCTGTAAATATCCTGTAAATATCCTGTAAATGAAATGCCTGTGCCACCTCCCAGATACGATGATCATCTTCTGTCTTTTTAACAAGTTTCACTCACAATAAACCATATTACAGTATTTCAAACTATCCATTGACAATGTTTTGGAATTGATATATGTTTCTACAAAATGTTTCATAATATAATATAAGTAGAATGTTATGTACCACCTCTCAGATTGATACGATGAACATCTTTTGTCATTGTATTAAGTGAATTCAAGACGTTTAAATAAAGATTAAATTAAATCAATTTTATCTCTAAACAATTAACCCTAAAAGTGTTTCTCGCTGTTAAGTAATTGATTTTGATTAAAGATAAATTGTCCTTGTAGTATGACCATGATTAAGCAGATAAGCCGTCATTGTGATCGCAACTATTTGCTTGTTACATTGTTTACAACAAAATATATTTTCTTGAGATGCACAACTGTGATTTTTCACATAACTACTTGAATAACATGTTTATTAAAGTATTTAAAGCAGTGTAAACACATTTTGTCGGAAAAAATTATGACAGAATGAGAATCTGCGGTAAATGCATGAAAACTGCGAATTTGTTTTTATATGTTTCAAAGGCAACCTCTCTCATGTTCTGGCCATCCCCCGGTTGTAAAATGTTAACATGTCTTGGATCAGATCATTTGTTACCAACACGCCTAATTTCACTTGCAATAAGGCAATTCAAACTATTTCACACAAGTTAACATTCGTGTGTATATCATGGGCTGACAAGAACTGTACACTTACTTATCTAATCACCAATGCAAATGGCTTTTCTCACCAGTCTTCAACCTTTAAGTAGTGTTAAAATAATATTGAGGTGACGACTTCAAACGCGACAATCGAAGTGTCTTAGCGCTGTGAACAGTGACAATCAATGCGTAACATCGCATCTGGACTTAGACACACACAAATTAACTCAACTAATACTGTATTTGTGCTGCTATTGTAGTTAACTCTTGTGATGCTGATTTTTTTATTTGCCCTGTGACCAGTGACAATAATTATGCAAACACATGTAGCAAAAGAACATATGGACTTAGAAACACAGACATTAAGTTACTTGAATATTTTTCTTTGGTACGCTTGCAATCAAAAAGCTTTAGTTGATTCTGTTAAAAAAAATAATTTCGATTAAAAAATAACAACAAGTCAACAGATTTCTCAATTTTCAATGACGGTTGGATTGATGTCTGATTTCAAGCTTGTGTGTTCGTAATTGACATTTTATTTACTAGGCCTACTTGTAATTTGTTAACTTATAATCCAAGCACTGTACATTCGCTGTCTGCATAATATCATAATAACCTATAACAGCAATATTCTTTAAAAAATTATTGTGTGAAAACAAAAAAACTTTTTATATTTTTCTTTTTCAAACTTGTAAATTAAAACTTAAAAAAATATTCTACCGGTATTATATTGTATAAAACAAAACAAATAAATCATGGAGTATAGACCTACAAACAAGGTTTTATATATTGTGTTGTATATAAACATATCTATTTTCTTTCCATTATATATTTTTCTATTAATATGTTTCGACAAGGAGTGGAAATGTTCGCTGTGATAATAATAGCAGAATTAATTATCAGATAAAAAGCTAGTGGTAAATTGATTGAAGCTTGCCGTAACAAGTCGAACCCTCATAAGTTTCAAGCTACACAGTGTAGTAAATTGTACTAATTTTCTAACTAGTGTAACACTTGTTAGAAAGTTAGTACAATTTACTACTATCTTTTTGATTCTTGAAACCATAAATGACATATTTTCAACAAAATAAAAAAAAAACACTCTAAAAAATACATCCTCCGAAATCAGGTGAATTACGCTGACAAATAACATGATTAAACCATCTGTGAGCGGATCTGTCACCTGAATAATTTGAACAGATACGTCTGACGTAACAAGGCATGGACCCGCACGTCTAGGGTAAAGCCATGGGCTGAGGGTCAAGTAGTGACCCCCGCGAGGCTAAACACCACGTGCCACAGTGGACGGGGGAGGTTTAAGTCCATCAACTAGTATTATTACAGCCCATTGTTGTTGTGCCCCGCTTTCCCCGCATTGCAGGGCACGATGCGGGGAGGGCGGGGCAAACATGTGACGCATATGAGACATCACAGAGGCTTAGGCGAGAGTAGGTGTGACCGCTAACCTCTCAGACCGACAGGTAGGTAGGAGGAGGAGGGAGAAGCTCTGTGATTGGCTGGCACTTACACGGTGGTTCCCAGGCTTGATAAATACGTTTTTCAGCTGATGCCATTCAGTGTGTGTGTAGATCACTCTATCTGGTACAAGCAAAACCAGGAGTGAAACTGTGCAACAGAATCTGCTGTGGATAAGGATTCTGTATTTACGGATTAAATAGGATTCGAGCCGAGTGATACACAGTGCAATAAGCACATCTGAATATATAACATAACTGGATATATAACACACCTGGATATATCACATATACTCACCAGTTTCTCACCAAATACAAAGGTAAGCGTCTATGTTATTCATTGTTCAAACGTCAGACATACAAGACAGACAAATATTTTATTAATATCTCACCTCAATGAATATACTTACTAGTGTATATTATAGTTTAAATGAATACTCGGCCACTTTTCATGAGTAATGAGAGACTTAGACTAATCTTATTTGATGGAAATACAAATAATTATATTTTTCACATTGGAAAACTTAGTTATATTTCAAGAGCTTTAACATAGTATTACACTGCTACTATAACGGTCTAATTCTAGGTTCTATAATCACCACCACCCCCCCCCCCCCCCTCCCCCCTCCCGTGATAAAGTATCCTATCAGCTACCCAACTGAGTGGCTGAGAGAATAATTAAGCACAGAGGAGAAGATAATTTTATTATAATATTATTTTAACCTGACAATTATATTAATTGGTTATATATTTTTTTTTGCAGATACCCATTACGGACTAGGGATAACAGTGCCAGATCTTTGGTGATGATCGGATATATCTCACGTAAAGGACTTTTGTAAATATAAATAGAGACCAAGTAACTGCGTTGGTCACAAGCGATCATTCACAATGTGGTTATTAATTGTGTCAGTGACACTTCTGGCGCTCACTATATTCTCCACAGCGGATATTGTGTCTCCACTCACATACTCCCTTCTTGAAGAAGAATCAGATGTTCTGTTGGGTGTAGTCTCAATAGACTCTGGTCTCACTCAGATGTACGGAGAAGACATGGTGGAGAAAATGAGCTTTACTTTGGTTGATGATTTTGCAGTTCACTTTGACCTTTTTGATCTGGATAACAGTGGTGTACTCACAACGAAAACCTCTGTAGATCGTGACGTGATGTGTACACACCAGCTTGAGTGTACAGTAGATTTATCCATTCGTGTACAATCAGAGGAGGTGTTCCACATTCTCCAAGTTGTGATAACCGTAGAGGATACTAACGACAACAGGCCTGTGTTTAGTGATAGAGTGGTGTCCACATCTCTGTCTGAGTCCTCATCTCCTGGATCCATGTTCACTATTCCTGCAGCCTCTGATCCAGACAGTCCACAGTACACCATTAACAGATACCAGCTGGTGTCAGGAGAAGCAGACTTCAGCCTGGTGGCCAACAATGACAGTCCTGTCTGGACGCAAGAAGTCATCTATCTATCTCTCCTCAATCATCTGGATCGTGAACAAAAGGATATGTTTACGATCCAGGTGATGGTCGTGGATGAATCAGGTCAGTCTGACACGTTAACAGTGAATATAACGATAACAGACGTTAATGATAACAACCCTAAGTTCCTCAGTGACAGCTACAGTGTGACAGTAGATGAGAACTTGTCCAGTGGATCCAGGCTCGTTAAGGTTGAAGCTACTGATCCAGATGAAGGAGATAACGGAGCCATACAGTACCAGTTCTCCTCCAAGACACAAACCGATTATGGATCCCTATTTTCACTCAACACGGTCACAGGAGAAGTTTTCCTTGTAGGAGAGTTAGATCGTGAGATCAGCGATTCTTATACTCTCACTATCTCTGCAAGAAACTTAAGCCCGGGATCCATTCCAGATATAACACATATAAATATCAGAGTCAACGACCTGAACGACAACGCTCCAGATATTAGACTTGTTACGGATGATGAATTTGATCAAGTTCATCTGGTTGAGGCTAAAGCTCCTGGTTCCTTTGTGGCTCATATCAGGGTGATTGATGAAGACGATGCTTTGAATGGACAATTTGAATGTATCTTGAGTCATCCTGTGTTTGAGCTTCAGAAATTGTACGACACAGAATTTAAAATCGTCACAAAGGCCACTTTGGACAGAGAGGCACAAAACGTGTATGACCTCTGGGTATACTGCAAAGATAAAGGAGATACTCCTCAAGCCAATAGTGAGTACATCACTGTAGTCATTGATGATGTAAATGATAATGCTCCATCATTCCCTAAAGAGATGTATGAGACAAAAGTGAGAGAGAATTCTGGTGAGTTAACATTGATCCAGGTACAAGCCACTGATCCGGACGAGGGGGATAACGGACGAGCATCTTTACAACTAGGAACACAAGTTTCTGATATCCTGGAAATTGATGATGTCACAGGAATTATTTCTGCCAAGAAGCCATTGGACAGAGAACAATATTCTCAGCTGGTATTTAACGTGATAGCACGTGATCACGGAGCCCCTGTGATGACGTCATCAGTTCAAGTGATCATCATTATTGAAGATGAAGACGATAATGATCCCACATTTGCTCTGAAGGCGTACACTCTAAATGTGTACGAGCATCTGCCTCCATACAGTGAAGTAGGTCAAGTTGTAGCGGTGGATGACGATTCAGATTTGTACAACAAGTTTACGTATAGTCTCAAGCCGTCATACGGTCAGGAAGACCTGTTCGCAATATCTCCTAGTAATGGTACCATCTACACGTTGATAGAATTTGTGAGAAAAGATATGGAATTGTATAAATTGGCTGTGATAGCAACGAGTTATGGTACAAATCGCCCTGTGACAAGTGGTACCATGGTAACGATTACAATAACAGAAGTGAATGACAACAGTCCAGAGTTTATATTTCCCAGTTTATCTAACAACACAGTTATCATCTCTGGTGATCATCACGTAGGACAAGAGATTATGACAATACAAGCTGAAGATGGAGATACTGGAGAGAGTGGTAAACTAACGTACTTTATAGTATCAGGTAATACGGATAACTACATCAACTTATTTGAAAACAACGGCACTCTGACCTTGAACAAAGAGCTGGATGATTTGGGAGATCACCTGTTTGCTCTGGTGGTACGCGCTCAAGACAATGGAACACCCGTGAGATCATCAGACGCGGTGCTGAATATCCTGGTGAGCAAATCCACAATGACTGAGAATAAAGAAGAAATGACGTCCAACAGGAACTTAACAGTGGTGATTATCATAGGGTGTGTCACTGGAGTCATCGTGGTCATTCTCCTGGTCATCATGGCAGCTGTCCTCAGACGCCGTCATCATCACAAACAGACACACCACAACAAACGCAGCGTGTTTGACATTGTGGTGAAACATAAATCTCCTGATGTCTGTCTGGGATCGGCGCTTTCTTCCACACAGGGATCTCAGCGGGGATCCATAGAGGGGATGAAGAGTGAGAGGAAACAATCTGAGATGTCAGTAGAAGAAATGAAAACTGTGACAAAAGCTGATACGTCTGTAGGAAGAAGCAATGATTACATGGACCCTAGAGCCAGTCTAAGATCTGTAAAGCAGGTGAGTTATTGGAATTGTATATCATCATTGTTTTATCTTTCCCATTCCTTCGACGCTCATGTTTGCTTTGTATGAGTAGGTATGTACTTCGGAAAACTGCTGATACGGGCACATTGTAATTTTTTATCACAGAGCTAAATTAATTGCTTACGTATGACTTTCGGATAGGATACAGAGACGGACGACACATAGTAAGCTACCCGAGGATAAGGGGTCTGATCTGACACTCAGTTAAAGTGGCAGGTATGACCCTTTAGCTCCGGGGAGTGTGTATGCACAGGATTAAAAACGAAATTGATTTAACCCTTTTAACGCTAAACTCCTGGGCACAATTGCATCCCCACCGCTGAATTCCTGGGAGGGGGGGGGGGTGAAAAAAACCAGAATATTTTGTAATGTTAGATTTGTATGAAGACACCAACAGGATCTTAGCTTATGAGCAAATAATAACATGAGAAGGAGTTGTGCTTTACTGGTGGATAACACCAAGGTCATGTCAAGGTCACATCAAGGTCATTTCAAGGTCAAAATCGCAAAAAATATTGAAAATACCCACTTTTTATCAATTTCAAGCTGTTTAGTGGTGCAGTCATCCATTAGAAAGGATTGATGGTGACACATACCTGGTCGGGTATCATTTCAGCACACATTTTTAGGAAATCTATGGCAGTGCTGATATTGGGAGGGGTAATGCCCCCATCTTGCCCTTATTACACCTCCATTCCTCAAGGCTCAATTGAACAAGCAAAATTACAATTATGCAGCAGCGTGTAGCACCAGCATGGGCTTCCATCGCAAAATATTGATACATAATTGGGTATTGAGGTTGACATGGGTTGAGGTTGTGCTTTACTGCATGGTTGCAGCCCAAAATAAACGTGAAGGTTATGTCAAGGTCATGTAAAATGTCAGGTTTATGGGTGATGTGTACTAAATGCGTAATTTTTAGGTAATGCGTAATGATTAGGTGTGCAACCATGCAATCCGGACTGCTGCGATATCTGTCATCTAAGAATTAATATAGCATTTTAAGCATGATGATGATGCCAAAGGAAGGTATGGTTTGTTTTATTGTATTCTTTGAGTACAAAAATATATGGTGAAAAAATCAAGTCTCTATCTCAATTATTGAGAAAGTTATGATAATTTTATTGATTTTATGGCGGCCATTTTGAATTTTTCGTTCCAAGAGAATCCTTCAAGAATGGGGGGATATCCATGCACAATCAAAAGAGAAACAAACTTTTATCAGCAAAAACAAGGCTACCCCCATGATTACCGAGGCTACCCCCATGACCACATTGATTTTACAGACAAAAATACTAAAAAACACACTCTGCACCCGAGTATACTCGGGGTCCGCGACAGGGAGACATCTTTTGCCCCCGAGTATACTCAGGGGCCGCGTTTAAAGGGTTAAATGACTATTATAACATTTTAAACTAGATTTCGAAAGGTTTTCATTTCCTTCAGGTAATACAATTCCGATGTATAACACTGATCTCTTTTATCAAGCATCCGAGCAAAAACTAACAAAAGTAACACATTTACACATAATAAGATGATCAAGGGCCAATCCCACTGAAAATGATGATGATGATCGTCCGATGTAAACGAAAGTATTTTGAAACGATTGTACAAACAAAACGAAAAACACGAGGGACTTAAAAATGACAAAACCTATGTTTTTCATCCCACCTGACATTGGATATTCCCCATAAACATAGACTGGACCAGCGTTGCAGACGGTGAGACACCATTAAACCCAAATCAAACTATCATGTTTTCTGGATTGGCCTTATTTCAGATCACATATTAAATGACATCCAATAAAAATACTCACCACAATACTATGAAATACCGACCACAATATAATAACTGCTGCTTATTTTATGTTTTTTTCAGACGGATATGAATCCAGGTTTTGGCGGGCACGTATGTAACCATGGTAACCACAGTCAGCATCCCCGGGGAATGGAGCACGGAGCAGGAAGCTGTCTGATCCATACCCTGTGTGAGGACCTTACACGTTACAGAATCATGTACGGAACCAAGCAACATACCACGTACACTAACGAGGTGAGTGTGTGTGTTATTCTGAATATAACGCAGGAAGTAGGAATAAATAGATTGATTACTGTCCTGCAAAGGCAAACAGCAGTAACTGCTTACTTATAAAGTAGGCAGTTACTGTTGCATTGATTTAGGTTTCAAAGACAAAATACTTTTCTTCCCCGCTCACTCATAACAAATCAATATTGCGGGGAGTCTTCTTGACAGAGAGGTAGAGTTTTTGACCTCAGACCACAAGGGTTCGAACGACAAATCCTGTGCCTTTAGCCTTCTTTAGCCTACTATTATGCGCACAGGTTGTCTTAAACCGCATTCATTCAGCAAAATAGTCTACATAAAAATCAAAATAAATATTTGTTTTTTTAAAAAATTTTGCTTTTTCATTGGAAGCTGAAAATTGCGTTAGCAATTCCAGCTTTAAATGAAAAATACTCACAAACTACATACATGTACAACAAATAAATATATTTTCACATCTCTCATTTATCTCTTTTTTAGAATAAAGAAGTTGACGACAAGGAGAGTGACAGTGGTTGCTCGTCTGACATGTCACACAGCACTGACAGCGGCAGTCACATCATCTCAGGAAACGCGGATTGTGAAAGTTCACATGGTAAGTTCTTAATTAAAATTTGCGTTAAAAAAGACTGTGAGTTAATTTTATCCTGTTTATTTATTGATTTATGTTTAGTCGTTTAAATTATCCGATCGCATAATTTAAACTGAATGTATATTAGGCCTATTTGAATGTATGACTAATTAGTAGGTATTTTAAAACGTATCACCTAGAGTTAAAATGATTGATTTCAAGAGTTAGACAGTACGAACGTTTTCTAAAGAGTAAAAAAAAAAAAAAATTCTGAAACACCCTAAGCTACTAACATAACTTTAGTTTCCCTAGGCCCTACTTTTTAGTTTAAGTTACGTCATCGCCTCTAACTGCTGAAAATGCATTGTCTGGAGGTAATGAGTGGTTTTTATTAAATATGTTTCTACATTTTCAATGTTTTAGCCATGCGTTACTCAACATGATTAACTAACCGTTTCCACGATAAGGTTCATATATGCCAGTTAAGTGGCATGAGATAATAATAAATCAAAAGAAGTATGGCATGTGCATGATGTAGTGTGTAAACTGTGAGGTGTTCTCTTAGAATATTTACACTACCTGAGAAAGTTTTGATCGAAAATAGATATATAGTAGTTTTTGTATTATATTTTTTTCTGATTTGATTTGTTACAGATCCAGAGGATTGCCAAAGTCCGTCTATTATAGTGCAGTCTCAGAACGTGTCTGTCGGAGTCCACAAGCCCCCTCCTTATCCCTCTTCAAATACCTCTAGCCGCTTGGATAAGATCCTTGTGGATACAACACGTGGATCAGTGAGGCACTCCAGTCCTCAGCCACCTCCTCTGGCACCACGTCAGCATCCCGTGGGACCACCTCCACCCTACATCCCCAGGAAGTCCCGGGATCACGAGATGAAGAAACACAGACCGAATCCCGCCCTCTCCAACGCCGTGCAATCTATACTGAACAGCTCTACCACACAGGTGCTGTTCATTGACAATCCACAGGAAATTCACGTGTGATTTCACGGGATTTTATTTCTACACGCTAGATCACGATTTGGGAAAACAAGTTGAGACAGCAATTTTAGCTAGCAACAAAAACGTACATTATTCGCCTTATTCGCCCGTGTTGCTTGGGAAAGTCGAAAGCAGTTATTCTTAGGCCATTTGATCAGCCCATCTCTGTGAGTTTTGATCACATTGTTCTCAGTTATCTCTCCCATCTCAAGGTGTTCGTCTATTCAGGTGAGGTGTGAATGCTCAGCACGTCTGCCGGACTACATGTATAATTCACTGACCATTTCCTCTGTTGTTACCGGTGTCCTCTGTTAAACATGTTAAACGACTGTGATAAATTCGTAATCAGGCAATCTGAAAAGAAAGAAGTTCATTAGGCTTCAACCTCAGTGCCCTTTTTTTCTCATTTCATATACTAGGGACAAATTGCTATATTTTTATTATTATTATTATGATTTATTCTGAATTTTTATCCACATTAAGTAGTGAGGCGCTGCGCTTTACAGCTTAATAATGTCGATTAAAATTTGCATGATAATTGCAGTAAACAGGTAAATACATGTGGTATTAGAAAGGTAATATAACTGCAATATTATACATACAGTTATAAAGTATTTAAATATTCATGCTCGTTGACCTCTGAATCATTATACACATTACGTTCTCATTATTATCAAAAGTATTTCATTCTTTCATCAAGTTACCATTGTCCTCATAAATCATCATCAAGATCATTATTTTTTCATCATCATAATTAAAATATTCTTTGTTATCAGACATATAACGTTTTTCATTACACGTTCTCTCTGCTCATTTTTATTGTAATATTTCATAATCGTTGTATTAGTTACCATCTCACTATTGTCATTAATTTGCCTGCAACCATTATCATTGCATTGCAATTCTTGTCAACTGTTCATCATCATCATCCAATAAAAAATGTTTTTTTTTACTAAATATTTGTTTTCCTTCTCTGTCAATTGTTCCTTTTGCTGTTATAATATTACTTCGGAATTTGTATATTAATTTCGTGTATGAATTGTAATTTGCGAAACCTGCATACGATACAATACAATGCGATACAATACAATACAATACAATACAATACAATACAATACAATACAATACAATACAATACAATACAATACAATACAATACAATACAATACAATACAATACAATACAATACAATACAATACAATACAATACAATACAATACAATACAGTACAGTACAGTACAGTACAGTACAGTACGATACGATACGATACGATACGATACGATACGATACGATACGATACGATACGATACGATACGATACGATACGATACGATACGATACGATACGATACGATACGATACGATACGATACGATACGATACGATACGATACGATACGATACGATACGATACGATACGATACGATACGATACGATACGATACGATACGATACGATACGATACGATACGATACGATACGATACGATACGATACGATACGATACGATACGATACGATACGATACGATACGATACGATACGATACGATACGATACGATACGATACGATACGATACGATACGATACGATACGATACGATACGATACGATACGATACGATACGATACGACGATACGATACGATACGATACGATACGATACGATGCGATGCGATGCGATGCGATGCGATGCGATGCGATGCGATGCGATGCGATGCGATGCGATGCGATGCGATGCGATGCGATGCGATGCGATGCGATGCGATGCGATGCGATGCGATGCGATGCGATGCGATGCGATGCGATGCGATGCGATGCGATGCGATGCGACTTCATTTGACACAATGATCCTATCCATAGCATGAATAATCGATGGCACAAACTCGGAGGAGCTACGCAACGCACATTTAGAGGATCTAGGCATAGGGACATTTTGATTAAAAAGATAAATGTTGTTTGCGTGTAAAACTGCGAAAACAATTATTCTTGGAGCTCAATGTCGTATCCAGATGTACGACCCTCCAGTTCTGAGACGACGAATTGTAAAAGTTGTTTTTGACCAAGAACAAAATCATATAAAAAACATGTGGATAAAGTGGTGTGTCTGTCATACAGCGCCTAGGTAGTATCCAGCACTATAGTACAAATATTTATAATGGCCGTAGACGCATAACAAACATTATAATAGCGCTACTAAAGAAAATGAAAATTAGCGAATTCTAAACTTCGTGGAAAGTCCAAAAAAGAAAATTCGCGAAAATTTAAGCACGAGAAAATTACCAGATTTACAGTATCAGACACAAAAGCTGGGTGCCGACGGCGCAAGTCTCGACGGCAAGATCAAAATAATCTAAAAGAAAAATAGCCTGTGGTCATTTCGGCAGCATTTGAAGTGCGCCTGCGATCATATCATAGATAAATACAATATTCTCTTATGTAAAATATTGTTCTTCTTAATGTATCACTTATCGCCCAGACATCTCGCGACCCGTGCTCACGACAAAGGCACTTCGACCATCGCCGCATATCAATATTGAAACTTAGATATTTATCACCGGGAGCCCACTTTGTTGTGGTATCTCTACGGATAATCTCGAAATCCAGCAGGCGTTGACTCAATGTTTGGCTAATGTAGGCTCAGTGTTGATGACGCTGGGCCAGCATTAAGACAACGTTGGGTAAACGCCTCTTGTTTGTTGGGTAGGAGACGTAGTAGCTATGTGTCACGTGAGCGTTTAGCCTAGGGATATTTTGGCGGGAAATACAAGATGCTAACCAGGTGTTTTAGTGCCTTTCAATTGTTGATGCAACGTTGCACCATTTGGCCCAGCGGTAACTCAATGCTGGTGTAGCGCATCCTGTAAAAGGACCCCCTGCTGTCACCAGTCAGGATCATCATATGCATCCATCAGTAACCAGACTTCTCGTTTTTTCCCTGACCTTCCGTTATTCCTTAACCGGGATATTTTATTACAGTACCCACGCCAAACAAACAAATAACACTGTGAATAACATATGTACAATGCCGGCCAAACGTCTTCGACGTTGGGCCGGCGTTGTTCAAATGTTATAAAAATGTTTTGTGTTCAATGGTTCAAGTTGGACAACCGTCTGTGACATTGGCCCAACATTAAGCCAACAATGGTTCGATGTATCGTGTTTCCTGGTCTGTCATCCGCCAATAATCTGACCCCGGGGTCAAGTGACGTCATGCGATCCGCCATCTTCTCATAAATCCACTTCCCATATCTCCATCACCATGCATCCCTTTGGCCAGCCTCCTGCGTGCTCGGATGCAAGACATTGGGCTGGGAAAGATAAATATACCTTCACTGACCGTTTAGGTGCGAATGGCCTTCAAATGAGTGTGTGTTCCACATGTGTCGCATCAACGTTAGTCCACCATCTGCAAATGTGGCCAAACGGCAGCACAACGTTTTGTGTGTGAATGACGTAGAGCATAGTCTGACAATGTCAGCTGGGGATGAGAATATTAATTTGTGAAAGTATAAAGCAGCACTTAACATCTAGGTCGACTAGGTAACCCTTGCAACTCTGATATATTTGTGTATAAACCATGGAAACCAAAGGTTGTTTTAATTTTAAATCATCATATGTGACGTGCCATATCAAAAACAGCTCTATGTCGCAAAACATAGAAAATGAGTTAGTAAGTGACGTTTGAAGAGCCAGCTCTCAGGTTTCAAATGCACCAAAAATTATAAATATATCTCAGTTATTTAGGAAATCATCGATAAAATAAGATTTGGAAACTTAAACCCAAAAGATCACAAAATGTTGAGAAAATGACCTACAAAGTTTAAATTTAATTGACAAATGGTTTAAATAGTTCAAATTAAATCATTTTTTATATAAGCAATAAAACTAGGGTATCTTCAATATGTTGTACTTGTACTGCTTTGAAGTTGTATTTTCGATCAGCGTTGAAAAAGAAAATTAGCCAAAAAATATTATTTTAACAAAACATGGCCATAACTCAAAATCTAAAGCTCCGACATAGGTCGGGTGCCGATGTGGCACGTCACATATATATCTTAGTTCGGTCTTTCTGATTCATTTGAACACCTATGTTATAGGTCTTTGGCCATTATAAATACTTTTACTTTCACCGTGGACAGACGTCAGATTCTGACGGCTGGAGTCAATCCCTCGCTGTAAGGGTTAACTCTGGTTAGTAGGTTGTCCCCCATTAATATTTGTGGAAGTATCATTTAGGTGTTATTTAGACATCACAGGTAGGGGTGTATATTATGATATATTATCCAAAGAATCCATATGATTCTTAAAACATTTTTTTTCTTATTAAAACAAAAGGTCCTGCACTCCCATGCTTCATTGTGTTACAGCAATCCAATAAATCAAAGAGACGGATCTTCCGAAAATTACACATTTAAAACTCCCCTAGAGTTTTCATGTCGGTTTTTCGTGTACGACAAGACGTGTAATTTGTGATTTGAAGGGTCAACCTCTAGAACACTCAGCCATTTAATTTACATAATTTATATCTGTGTTTCTAGATTGATAGCATATCTTACTTTCAACAACTAGTTATCAGGGGTTGTACCGGTGCTAATAAAACAGAATGGCTACTGTAGTTCTAGGGGTTATACTTATAACAATGAATCCCATACTTTGTAATTTTTATCCACATAATATTTTCTAATGGCGCTGAACATCAATCCACGCTCTTCCCTTCACCAAATAAGAACGATAAAGCTGGTGCAGATTGTGATTATGAATGGTTTTCACAGACATCAACTGGGCTATTTTTCAAGCTGCCTGCCTGTCACGTCACAGCTCATGGGTTCGTCCCATTCTCTGACATTCAACTTATAAAAAAAACGGTTGGCATCGGGTTTCAAATTATGTTTCTGGAAAGCAGTGTCAGCCTATAGGTGCACACAATTAGGCGGGCGTCCTCTTTATGAATTGTTTTTTACAGCTTCACCCTCTAATTATCCACACATTTCTTAAATTTTGCAATCACTTTGCGACCTATATTCCCACCTGATTGTCTAAAAATAAAATATTTTGGATTAAAATTTAAAAGCTATGATTACGATAGCTTGGGCATTTAAAACTATATTTACACACATAAGATTTTAGTCATACGGGTTGACCTATATGCTACTTGACTTGGTCACAATTCAAGTCACAGTCCAAAAATGTATACCAATGATATGTCGACATTCAATAAGTTAATCAACGTTGTAACTGACCAATGGTAAATACGTGTTTAATAGTTCATGAAAAATACAGTTTTTGACATGTTTCAAGTCAAATAAATAACAATAATGCAGTTCTCAGAATTATTCCACTGATATACGTTCAAAGGAAAATAATAATTTATTGCATAAATAATTATGTTTCAACCGTTACTAGCTAGTGTCAGATGAAATAAATAGTGGACACAGTTCAGGTAATAGCATCAGCTAAATTTAATAAAGGCATTCCTTACTTTTTGTTCAATAAGCGCCTATTAAACGTAATGCTAAGCAGATTAGTCTAATCTCTCATTTCAATGAAGTTTAAAATTTGATAATCTTTGAAAATATTTGACAAAAAAATATAGCCTGTAGACCAAATAATATATGTAATACCCATTACTGTTACCATTTTGTCAACATTTTGATATGTGGTTGCAATCAGGCAATAATCTGTTTTTTCTTCTTCTATGGATAATGGTGTACAACCATCCAGTTCAACATTTTGCTCATAAAGTGCTCTGTAAATTCAAAAAATAATTGGGCAATTATATTTGTATATCGCTTTTATATACTTAGTAGATTTATTACTACTCAGACCAAATCATGGTATGGAGTACAATCATATAATGTGCAAAATAAGTTACCAAAAAATCAACATCAACTACAAAAAAAATTCAAGTAAAATCAAATTCTGCATTTTGATAACATAATAAAAGTAAAACAATATATCTAAAATAGTAAAACAGACAAAATTTAAAAAATCTTTAAATGCATGCTTAAGAAATATAGCAACATGGGTCATATTTTGTCTATTAAATACTTTAATAAAGGTTACAAATTTTAACACACTAGGGGTTTTTAAGTAATAAGTAGGTAAATATTGTTTTCTTAACCCAATAAATGATTACATTCAAACAATAGGTGGTACTCATCTCCTATCAAATTTAATGTACATAAAGTGTTGTAAAGTCTTTCTCTTGGCACATTAATGAGTATACTGCCCTTTCTCATTGGGCAATTTAGTGTTGCATGTACGTAATTTACAATGTACATATAAAGCCACAGTGGTGCTGTTAGTAATACCAAATAATTTTCTAATTTTAATTCAGTTTTATAAAGTTTATAAAATCTATATTTGCTATACGTTAAAAGGTCATCATTCCATTTTTGGATAAACTGATCTCTTAGTGTTGTCTTTATTTTTACTTTCAGAAAGTTTGTGTTCACGTCCTTATTATTCCAAATATATGAAAATCCACCAGAGTCTAAAATATTTTTAATATAACTTAACTATTTATATTGAAAAATCCCAAGGTCTAATATATCTAATATATTGCAAAAAAATTCACCATTCTTGATTTCACAATATTAGACAATGGTTCCCCACATAATTCATCATATACCATACAACTAGGTGTTGATGGCTTCACTCGTAAAATATATTTACAATATTTAAATGTAGTTTCTCAAGCTTATCACTATTGTTATCCCCCCAGATTTCACAACCATCTAAAATTACGGGAACAATTTATTGGCCAAAAAGTTTTAACTTAATATCGATAGATAGATTTAAAATTATCATTTTATTAATTAGATCATACATCGTTTTTAAACCTATTGTTCATATTGTTAATCAATACAAGCGGTGAACTTTCCATTGGAAAAAATAATATCCCAATGTACTTAAAAGAGCTCACTATTTCTAATTGATAATTACTGTGACAGTGGTAAAACTCAGGTGAAATACCATAATTGCGTTTCCGGAAAACAATGACTTTTTTGGACATTATTAACAGTTAATTTCCACAGTTTACAATATTTTTCAATTGCATTAATACATTTTTCTAGCCCAAGGATGGGGGGTATTGGCAAATACTACCATATCATCAGCATGCAATAACATTAATAAACGGAGCCCACGGTTTAGATTTTCTTCGAATTTAAGAAGATTCACACAGTAGTCTAGTACAAATTCTTCAATATCATTAATGAATAGTGAAAACAGAAACAGTGAAAGGTTTTCACCTTGTCTAATACCCTCGTGTCGTGTGAAATATGTTTTTTGTTACCATTTAGAAATACACATGACTTAATGCGTTAATACATATTCTTCATTATATTAAAACGTTCCCCTTCTATACCACTTTTCAATAATTTTAGCAAGAAACCATCTCTCCAGACAGAATCGAAGGCTTTGACATATTCTATGAAGCAGCAATAAAGTTTCATATTCTTTGACAAAAATAGGTCACAAATTAATCGTAAAACATAATTATGTGTGATCCAACGTACTACAGCCCATACGGAAGCCCACTTGATTTTCATTCAATAAATGTATTTAAATAAGTTTATTGGGGAAAATAGCAGCAGATAAAAAAAATTGTTAAAAAAATCTTCATAAACCTCACTGTAGTTCATGTAGTTATTGGTATGGTCTGTATAGTCAATAAGTCTTAATATTAAGATCCCTTTAGCTAATTATACAGACAGATAATACTGACCACCAAGTAGTGGTGAATGCGGAGATGAACATTACAGGCAGGACTGTATGTCATCGACCTGCGCCGGTCAGCTGGAGCTCGTGTGTGAAATTCAGACAGTTGAGAGGCGTGAAGTGTCTAGGGGAGTGTGTGAGTGACTAGTGAGTGACCAGCAATGATGACCAAACAAACACCTGTCATGCTAAGAGAAGAGAACCGTGGTCAATAAAGACTAAACTCACCAGTATTGCTTCAATGCTGGGCTAACGTCTATGACGATGCCCAAGCATCCAAGCAGCTCCACCCACCAACACATACTTTACTCAGTGATAGGTGAAGAACAAACACTTACAGAGAGAATCAGACCGACCTTTGTCGATGAACTCGTCACACAAATCCCGCCATTGTTTCCCATTCACGTTTGGACACTATAAATCCCAAATTTGTTCAGGAAGTATTGGTCTAATAACAACGCCTTAATTTAAAATTCACATTTAATTTCAACGTTTACCATACATAAACTAAATTCAAAATTAGATAGTATCACGTCAAACAAAATGTCAAATGGATGTTGCAGCAATAATTTAAGAGTGTGTGCGATAAAACAAGAAAAAAATGACCTTATTAACCCAGTAGCTTTTTAAATTAATATTTCCAACGCATTAGGGATAGTTTGAAGCTAGAAATTGTGTAATTTCCAAATTAAAATTATCTGAAAAAATTGCAAAATTAAAAAAAAATTGTATGCTATACATCAAAGTGCATCTACCACAGTATCTCACGTAACTAAATCAGTTCGGACACACGCTTGGCTATGAGTATGCAAACTGTTAATACATGTATATACACCTGGAGTCAACAGTGGTGAATATAATATCTAGTGCCGGCGCTCGAGCAGCGTTTAATGGATTAAGAGATTTGTTCGACACTTCTTTTGAAGTGCGTCCCATCACTTGAATGAGTTATGACAAAAACCCCCTCATTACACATTCATGTGCTAGGATTATAATACTGTAATCGTTTGTTCGTAGATTATCATCACATCGATTCAAAACTTCCGTTTTAAATTTAATGTCAGAAATATAAATAATAGGTAGATTACCAGTTGACACTCAGAATCTATTTAATTCTCCTTCAGCCAATGTATTCACGCATCCATTTAATATTTCAGAATAGTTGGTTGCTTTACATTTTTAGTAAAATAATTGATCTGATGTTAGTAAACATAGGTATAATATTTTTATCAATAAAATCAATTTAAGGTATAAATAAACATGCTTCTAAAGTAACTATTTTAGTAACTTGATAATTGATTATGACTTATGTTGAGTAATTGTGAAATTATGATTAACCCTCTACATACACAATACTGTGATGATGTGCGTGAAATACATACTTACAGGGCAAAACAAGATGGTAATCTTCTTTTGGAAAGCCTCATGAATTTACAATTGCCGTCTTCATCCACTACAAGACGCAAATTGCTGTCTCAATTCCCGACTTACAGTGTATGAAAATACACTGTGTATGAAGTGTGTGGCAAGCGCAAAACAGTTACATGAACATTTTCGTTTAAAAAACCCTTGTAGGGAATTTTAAAAGTCATTCTTCAGAGATGCAATTGTCATGCTTCGATGCATCGCGAGGATTTGAAGGGTAAACTCGCCAGGTATTTTAATTTTATTTCATTTGACTTTCCAGTTGAAAACATGCAAAAAATGGTAGCCTACGATATTAATTATGAGACTCGTGTCGTAAATAAAGTGTTGAACAAAACGTTCAACTCAACCGCAAATTACATAATTAAAAAATTTCGCACACTTGAAGTTGTCTCTTTTAGAAGCATTGAAACTGTTTATTATTTCAAAAGCCAAAATATTAACTGTATTGATTAAATATTCAGGTGAACATGGTGTATCACACAAAAATATTGTAAATTACAGCATGATGATTTTGAAAAACGTGTCACTTGATTTTGTTAATTGTCAACTTCAAACTAGTGAAGAAGGTCAAAGTACATCAGAACCTAACCCCTTAGCCGCCGATCCCGATAATACTCGGGACGTTTAAAATGACTTTTTGCAAATGAAATACCATCTTCTTAACATGTCAAAGATGCAACGTGACATCAATCAACAATATTTCAAAATCGTTGACATCAATTTGGTCACATCTGAATAATTTCCACTCACTTGAAACAGTGGATCGCGTCAGCGAGACACGACTTCAAGTAGTTGAGAAGTCCAATTAAATAATCTGGCGGTTAAAGGTTTAAAGCTCAAGAGACACGTGCCAATGTGATGTCTCACTTTAAGCATACATGGTGGCCTAATATGTTTGCCACTTTAATCACTATTGTTGTCGAGTCGCGTCAAGCTGTAGGCACAGCAGGTGTTATTTCAATCACAAAGCCACGCTTTCGCGTGTAAGTACGTCGTCCGTATGCCATCTGTAAATGGACGTGGTCTTTGGAGTTTACATAGATCCGTATATTCGCACACGTATAAGTGTACGTGTACGTCATACGTACGTAATGTGTGTTCACCCGCTTAAATTGTGTCTCGCTACCGCGACCCACAACTTCAAGCGGGTGAACATTATTTGTATTCGTTTAATTTGTGACCAAAAACTTTGCAAATATCGATGATGTTGAAACATTCATTTCATTCCCATTAAAAAACACCCCCACATTATTTTCTTTGTCCGAGCACTACATTCTAAGCCGGGAATGGAGAGTTATTGTTGACCAAGTACAGATCATTTATCATGGTAGGCCTATATGGTATCAAAATCAGTCAGGTGTGTCCGAACTGTTGATTATGAGGGATCCTCATTATTTTCGTATGTGTTTTAAGTCTCTTGAAACAGTGGATCGCGTCAGCTCGGAGCTCTACATTCTTAGCTGTGAAAAAGGCCTCGGCCTTCGGCCTCGACCGTTTTCACAGCTAAGAATGTGGAGCTCCTCGGGCTTTATCCTATACATAGCATATTGATTTGAAATGCTAATACACAGAATTACAAACACGACAATACAGTCGTGCTTAGCGCTCAAGGGGATGAAGAAGTACTTTGGGATTATTCATGGAGTTTCTGGGAAGTTAGTTGGCCCAGTGTTGGGTTAATGCTGGGCCGACGTCGAAGAAGATGGGCCAACATTAACCCAACATTGGGACAACGCCTCGTGTGTTTCTGGGACAGACTAAAAATGTTGAGCAGTCGTTTCAAAAATTGTACTATAATTAGATCACATCACTGTTATTTGGGAATAAAATCAGTGTCCAAATATAAAGATTTACAAATGCTTGGTCTAAAATTGAACAAATATGAGTGATTTTCACCCACTTGGAGTTTATACACAACCTTAAGCACGTTGAGCGGGTAAACATTTTGAAAAGATGCATGGCAGTTTAAAGGTGAAAT
Organism: Flabesymbios commensalis; assembly: GCA_964017125.1. NCBI lineage: Eukaryota > Metazoa > Annelida > Polychaeta > Terebellida > Flabelligeridae > Flabesymbios > Flabesymbios commensalis. The sequence continues at coordinate 27,022,345 of OZ024913.1, read as the reverse complement.
ATTTAGTTTGTGAGACGTGGACACGGAGAAATGAAATGAATTGGATGTTAGACCACCTCTGTGCACTTATAGGCTAAACTTGGTCAGGAGAACACGGAGAGCTGTGATCGAACCCGGAACTCTGGAATGACAGGCGGTAGCACTAACCATAACACTGCGCCCTCGTCTAAAATGACACGACCGGATCTGGAAATTGATTTTCCGATAATAATTAGCTTCAGTTGTCGATGAAAATGAAATGAAATGAATCGGGCTTTAGGCCACCTTTGTGCACATATAGGCTAAACTGGGGCAGGAGAACCTCCTGAGGATGGTGAGATGAATGAGATGACACTGTTCTCCAGACACAGGATTCGAAATTTGAACCCTGGTGGCCTAAAGCCCGATTCATTTCATTTTTTTCTTTCATTTTTGCTGATGATCAGACATTGTTACCAGTGTAGTCTGCTCTAATTGGCTAAAGAGCTCGCGCAGATCCCGTATGGCAGGTCAGACGTGCCGTTCGTTCTTGTCAGGTATAGAACACCAATATTGAGCAAATAAAGTCACAAACATTGATTTGATTATTATCGAATCCATTATCACGATGTTTATATATGAACAACAAGCTAACTGCAGAAAAACAGGTCAATATTCGACTCTCTAATAGAACACCATTAATAAATAATGTTTGATGTATATATAGTATATTTTATCCAGTCATTGTGCCTGCAGATGATATTTTTTCCTGAAAATGTTCTTTTAAGTTACTTAACTAATCTAACTTATCAAATCATATCCATATTATGTTATTTTTTTTATGTAAAAAGACAATTCTTCAGACTTTTGGCTGCCATGTCATTTTATTTGAATAAACACCAATTATTATTATTAACACGTAGCTATAACCATGCAAAGTCTATCGTCTCGATGACGTATTGCCATGTGATTGGATGAGATGAACATTTAGCCAGGATTATGGCCCAATCACGAGTCGATGCTGGACCAACATTGCGTCAGCACCAGGCCAATATATAATTTACATCTCGGAAAATACTTGATACAATTTTGATTCTGTCAGCCATGTTTATTGCTCCCAAAACCGAAAGACATGCAGTGACTGTTTACTTGGTATTAACGCTAGCAGTTACTGTTTTTGCATGGCATAATCTTCAGAGTGTAACGTACAGATAGGGCATACATGTGTGTACACTCCAGCAAGTGAATTGTACAGCGTGTTCGCCTCCAATACACGACTGTCATCTTCAATACTTGGATTTCAATTAATTGTCAATACATAATAAGCCGTCATTGCCTGATTACCTGGCCAAATTTGCGGAGTACACTTCCTTAAGAGGTCAGGAGTGTGCGCGCACGCCGGGAGGTCACCACACTCATATTAATGACGTAACACAAGAACGTGCCGAATGCACAAGAAAGTGACATGAAGTATCCCAGTAAACACAACATTTATACAACGTAGGCCCAACGGTCCAACATTGCATAAATGTTATACAAATGTTTTGTGTATGCTGGGATATTATTCAGATCGTGACTGTTTCAGTATCAAGGCAAATACCGGTAGCTGTATACAGGCGATGAAAATATGGAGAACCGTGTATCCGCACTAGAAGAGCAAAACATTTATAATGGTCGTGGACTCATACCAATATTATTCTAATGAGACGGAAAGAGCTAACTAAGACATTTACGAAGATTTCAAATCACAAAACAATGATCTCTAAACACCGATAGTCGTTTCCATTTGAACTACAATGTAATTTAGCCAGAGAAAGCTATATTCTGATGTAAATATTAGTACAACTTTGATGTCCATTACAATACATAGGTTGTACTATGAAATTGGTTTATTATTACACTAAATAAAAAGAAATGAAACTGAATCCAGTTTTATCACAAATATAGTAATGCACTAAGTGGGTTCAACTAGACCGATTTCAACCTGTGTTGGATAGTGAGCCCCTGATTTAGATCCCAGGCCCGTAAATCGACCTTGGGACGTCCTCTGATTGGAAGTTGGAATTTAAGTTGGAATTTATTATGCCTAGCATATTTGGGCAGATATTCTCAATCTATATGTTCCCTTGTCTCCTCACTCATCTCTCCTGGCTCATTATGCTGACCCGCAAGGCAATATAATAAACGTGTGTTAAATCTTGACAACATGTGTGGAGTCCGGCTGCCTCAGGCCCATGCATGCACTGCAAAGGAAAACGCAGTAACTGCTTACTTTTCAAGTAAGCAGTTGTTGTGGTTTGCATTTGCAAGACCCAGTGCAGTTCGGATTAGCGCCACCTGGTGTTGAAGAGGCAAGTGCTGTCAGCAAGCCGCAGCTTGAGCTACTTCACATATTATGTCAAGTCATATGAGTGGTCATAGCTAAATTAAAAAATCGAACCATCAGCATAGCAATGTTGTGTGTTATTATATTTTATAACCCACATATTTTTAAAAAGGCACTAATACAGGAATACATTTTCGCTTGGCAGAGACTCCTACTCGAACCCGCAGAATGAGATACTCCGCGGGTTAGATGTGCGCCCTTACTGAGGAATAATTCGAAAAACAACACAATTATTATCACCTTCAATCGTGAATCCGCTATTATTCATGCATAACGTCTGTCTATCGAACAATATACTTACTATAACTAAACCACCTTATGTAATACATATTACATTTGATAGATCTTATAGCCCCAATGTATATTTACCCCTTAGTTTTATTCTTAATCTGGGATGAATTTTATTATTCGATATATTATGCACTTGAGGAAATCGTCCATGGAAATAATTATGTATGTGGAAAATTGTGATAATATTTCCTGGTATATGATTGATGACCGGCAAAATTCTGCTCATTGTATACTTCCCTTAGAAAACTACTAAATTAAAGATAATCATTTATTTAGGAAACTGGACAGTTGTTACCATCTTCTAGCACCAGCAAGCAAGCCAACTCTTAAAAATAAACATGTACAAGTCCTTCCTTTAAATCAATGCTTAACTACATTTATATTGACCATTTTAGCGTGGGGACCGACTGTAGAGGTCAGAACCAACATTAGACGTCATAATCTGACATCTATAGGTTTTAGATTCTTACGTCTAAAGTCGGTCACCACACAGAAAGAGTACAATATTTATAATGGCCTTAGACCCATAACATATATATGTATTCAAATTAAGCGGAAAGAGCTCACTAAGACATTTTTGATGATTTCAAATTTTGGTTTCCATTGATTATCCAAAAACAGTTCAGTGTTGTAAAGGTTAACATGGTGTGATTAGGTAAAAATACTTAATGTTAATAGCGGGTATTTCATAATGACTAAATTAAATGTTCCAACAGAGGGTTTCGCGTCGGGACCGTCTCTATGATAATTAATGATTGCGGTGATTAGAGAGAGTGCGGTATGGTCACATAAACTAATGACTGGAGGATGAGATATTGAGCCAACGCTGTTTAATGTTGAGGGAACATGATAAATTGGGCTAGTGTTATTTTAACGTCGTCGACGGTTGGTCAGTCTTCAAACAGAATTAGCTCGTTTTGCTGGGTAATTACAAGGAACTAGGAACGTATGTTCAATGACTTGGCGACTACTTCTTAGGTTGTATTTACCACGTTAATGCTACTAATACTCTGTAATTACAGTCAATATAATAGTTATATGGAGAATAATCACAGCTCAATCAGGTGTGATGTAGACTGGTAACCGCTTCCTTTATATCAACAATCAATTAGTATATATTCTATAGCGCCTAAATAACCAGAATATTGAACTCAGAGGCGTAAGTGGCTATAATGCCATAATAAGCGAGAATAACGATTAACCAATCATATACTTTCCCAGTAAACACAAAACATTTGTATAACATTTGTACAATGTTGGATCAACGGCGAAGACGTTGGGCCGACTTTGTACAAATGTTAAACAAATGTTTTGTGTTTGCTGGGTTGTCATTAGTCGGTAGATTTGTTCAACTACATGTACGTTTTAATGTGTATAACATCTGTATCACGTCCATACTCGTATCCGTAAATCACACGTAATCAATGGCATGTTTATAAAGGTGACCTAAAGCTGCATTTATTCATTCATTCATTCATTCATTCATTCATTCATTCATTCATTCATTCATTCATTCATTCATTCATTCATTCATTCATTTATTCATTCATTCATTCATTCATTCATTCATTCATTCATTCATTCATTCATTCATTCATTCATTCATTCATTCGTTCATTCATTCATTCATTTATTCATTCATTCATTCATTCATTCATTCATTCATTCATTCATTCATTCATTTATTCATTCATTCATTCATTCATTAATTCATTCATTCATTCATTCATTTATTCATTCATTCATTCATTTACCCATCCATTTATTCATTTTTTCATTCATTCATTCATTCATTCATTCATTCATTCATTCATTCATTCATTTATTCATTCATTCATTTATTTATTTATTTATTCATTCATTCATTCATTCATTCATTCATTTATTCATTAGCTCATTCATTCATTCATTTGTTCATTCGTTCAATAATTATTTAGTTTATTCATTATTTCTTTTATTCATTCATTCATTCATTTATTAATTCATTCATTCATTCATTCATTCATTCATTCATTCATTCATTCATTCATTCATTCATTCATTCATTCATTCATTCATTCATTCATTCATTCATTCATTCATTCATTTATTAATTCATTCATTCATTCATTCATTCATTCATTCATTCATTCATTCATTCATTCATTCATTCATTCATTCATTCATTCATTCATTCATTCATTCATTCATTCATTCATTCATTCATTCATTCATTCATTCATTCATTCATTCATTCATTCATTCATTCATTCATTCATTCATTCATTCATTTATTTATTTATTCATTCATTCCTTTCTTCCTTCATTCATTCATTCATTCATTCATTCATTCATTCATTCATTCATTCATTCATTCATTTATTTATTCATTCATTCTTTTATTTATTCATTCATTCTTTTATTCATTTATTCATTCATTCATTCATTCATTCATTCATTCATTCATTCATTCATTCATTCATTCATTCATTCATTCATTCATTCATTCATTCATTCATTTATTAATTCATTCATTCATTCATTCATTCATTCATTCATTCATTCATTCATTCATTCATTCATTCATTCATTCATTCATTCAACATATATATGACCCGATCTGGCAAAATGAGTAGTAAAGTCGCAGTTTGAGAAGCGATGCTAAAAGGAAAAATGCCTTTGTAATGACGTATTTTTAATTTTTGCATTAAGCTTTTATTTTCACATGATTACTTTCAAGTTCTAGACATATACTGAAATATACTGTGAAAGTTAACAGAATTATACGTTTCTTTTTTAAATTAGGGCTTTAATTATTATTTATTTTGTTTGTATCATTGTAATCCAATTGCGTGATTAAAGCGACTCCGTGGGATTACATCAAATTCGGTTTTTAATTTTGTAATAAAGTAGTGCATTGGGCCACATGTTGATGCCGTCGGCCCAGCGTTGAGCAGACAATCGGTGCTGTGGGGGCACCTCACCGATCACTTTCATCTAAAAATAGAGCTGGTTTCGTCTTCTTCAGTGCTTCAACATTGTTTACATATATATTTTTTGTCTTTTATTTAAGATCAGAACGCTATAGAGCTTCACATAAATTTTTTTTTTTTAAATTGACAAAATAAAAATGTTCATCCCACGTAGTCCCATTAAACAATAGTCTGGATAATTTACAATGGATAATTTTGGGGTGAGCCAACTTTTCTTTCCTATCTGTATAGTTATAATTGGGCAAAGAGCCGATTATCCTCCTATTTGTCCGCAGGCAGTCGGTTATACATCTGATGGTTTAGTTAATTGCCAAATCAATGCAGTGTGTGACTTTATTAGCTCAATACTGGCGCTCCAAACCTGACAAGAACGATTAAGGCACGTCTGACCTGCCATACTGGGTCTGCCGAGCTCGTTATCCAATTAGAGCAGACAACACTGGCAACAATGTCTGATCATCAGCAAAACTGAAAGAGAATATTATCTGCCCGTTCCACAATTAAGGTAATTATTATTGGGAAATCAATTTTCCGATATTGTCCTGGCATTTTAGATCAAGGTGCAGGTCTCGGTGTGGTGGTTAACGTTACCAGCTGTCATGCCAGACCTCGTTGTTTGTTTTTCGCGTTCTGAGTGGAGGTTTCTTCAGCGCTCACACGTAAAAATTATGATAGCATTGCACTTAACCTCACATCACCAGAGGTCGAATTCGCATCATGTCTGAATTAGTAAATTTATCCATTTGTTTGTTTGTTTGTTTGTCTATTTGTTTGTTTGTTTGTTCGTTCGTTCGTTCGTTCGTTCGTTCGTTCGTTCGTTCGTTCGTTCGTTCGTTCGTTCGTTCGTTCGTTCGTTCGTTCGTTCGTTCGTTCGTTCGTTCGTTCGTTCGTTCGTTTGTTCGTTCGTTCGTTCGTTCGTTCGTTCGTTCGTTCGTTCGTTCGTTCGTTCGTTCGTTCGCTGTTTGTTTGTTTGTTTGTTTGTTTGTTTGTTTGTTTGTTTGTTTGTTTGTTTGTCTGTTTGTTTGTTTGTTTGTTTGTTTGTTTGTTTGTTTGTTTGTTTGTTTGTTTGTTTGTTTGTTTGTTTGTTTGTTTGTTTGTTTGTTTGTCCGTCGGAATACTTTAAAATTAATGAACGGATTTGCATGCAATTTTTACTTTTTAGGTCTGCGATGTTGGTCCAACATTGTACAAATAATATACAACTGTTTTGTGTTTCTTGGAGTGCTCTAGCATCACGTCAAAAAGAAGTCATAGAAATAAAAATAGTCTACTTTTACAGGCGAATTAGTTTGGACCCTTCATTTTGTACTAGTAAAACATTTAATTCGGTCTCACCCTGTCAATACAGCTCATTCATATAGAATTCCGAGATACATCATTGTAAACCAGTGAACAAGTACATGTAGGCCTATAGCATTACATTAATATTGGGCTAAGATTGGACAAGCATGTTAGACGGTGCATGGACCAGCGTTAACTGAACATTGAATTAGCGTATCGTGTTTGTTGAGCTAATATATGTTATATACTGATCACTTATAAAAAGTTTATAAATTAAAACAATTACATTCAAATAACACTCAATGCACGCATGGACAACATCAACTAGTCCAGACTGTTAGGGATTTCTCTGTGCACCTACCTTTACGAGTATGTAATACATTTTAGAAACGTGAACTAAATATTTTGCTTGGGGCAGAGTGTAAAATAAATAGAATATTGCAGACTTGAGGTGAAATTAATAATTTGTTCAGTTCAAAAACTTTAGCCCCCCCCCCCCCGGTAATTGAATGGTGCTCCCCTTAGACTAAATTTCATTTTCGCATTCTCATTGATTCAATCATATAATTAAAATTAATTATGTTTGGGTGTCAGACGGTTATAGAGACTACCCTACACAATATTTCTTAATTTATAGTCACTGTATTCCTAGAAAAAGGCTTGTGAAAGTGTCAAAGTCAAAGGTAACAAAAATCGTTAAAATTAGCTCAGAAATCAGCGAAAAAACACCCACTACGGATAATGTGAATATTCAGCTGAGTGAATGGTTTTTTTTCTCAGTTTAGATCTTAAAATGTCTCCAATAGCGGCAGGATGTATTGCTTTCAGCGTTACTCTATCTGTGAGTGGACAGACAATAGAGAAACGACAGGTATACTGTATGCAAACCAAAAAGCTGTTACTGATCACTTTTCTAGCGAGCAGTTACTGGCTTGCGGCTTTGCCCAGCCCATACAGCTATAGGACCTCTGATGACCAGGGATTATAATTATCCCGGCGTGAGGTGCCATTATCTCCAGAATGTGCCTCAAGCGTCCACGTGCGACCACCACGCACATAATTATTTACACATACCTGTAACTGTATATATCAGTGATTCGAATGAATGGTGTCTTGAATGCTTTATCGTCTAATTCTTATCCTTGGGGCAGAGTCAATGCTGTATAATAGATCCACATAAAACATGGTGGGTGACCCTATAATTATATGCTAACTTCGTGGGCTAAACGTAAAACAATTGCATAAAAATGTTCATATATGAGTTCGCCTTCTGCGGCTATTCCCAATTTTTTTTTTAAATAAATAAAATGGTTTGATTTTGTTTGCAGGTCACCTACAGTGTTTAGTGTTTAGGGTACTTTACTGATATCAACCCTTAAAGCGCTGACATAATTTCATACAAACCATAGAAAACAAAGTTTTTTTTGTCAATTTGAAATCATCATAAATGTCTTAGTTAGCTCTTTGCGCATCATTTGAATGATAATCTGCGAAATAACATGTTGCATTTATTTAACATGGTTAAGCTAAATATTATTTTGAGCATACTAAAGGTTACAATATTATCATCCTAACACATGCATGTGTAATAAGGAGATCAAAATAGTGGATTTTTCCGACAATAAATTATTCAAGTGATGGGACCCACTTCAGTGGAAGTGCTGGACAAATCTCTTAATCCCTTAAACGTTTCTCGGGTGCTCGGCACCAGCTATTACCTTTACCTTTGTTGACCCGGTGTATATACAAGCATTAACACTATGTGAACCCCGAATGTTTAATATACTCGTTAACAAGCACGTGTCGGAACCGATTTATATGTTTGTCAATTTGCGTGAGATACTGTGGAAGATGTGTTACAGATTATTTCTCGCAGTTTTAAGTTGTAAATTACGTGCGCAATTTCTAGCTACAAGCTATCACAAATACGAGGTGGAAATGTTTAATAATAAATGTTACAAGGCTCCAATAAATAATTTTCTCAATTTGCATTTTAGTACTTGATTTGACATGATAGCTAGGCTACTATCTGAATTTAAGGTAGCCTAATTAACGTTAGTGTCTTCGTGTTAGATGGTAAATTTGTTTATCAATCATAAAAAACGAGCTGGTATTAACCTAATAGGATGACTTCAGGACTGTCAATGTCAGAACGTGAATGGGAGACAATGGCGGGACTTGTGTGACGAGTTCATTGACAAAGGCCGATGTGATTTACTCTGGTGATAAGTGTTTGTTCTTCACCAATCACTGAGTAAAGTATGTGTTCCTACGTTAGCCCAGAATTTAGCAGCACTGGGGATTTTAGGATGATCACGGTGCAACTCTCTTAGCATGACAGGTGTTTGTTTGTCACTCGCTGGTCACTCACACACTCCGGCTGGACACTCCACGCCTCTCAACTGTCTGTCTTTCACGCACGACCTCCAGCTGACCGGCGCGGGGCGATGACATACTGTCCTCCCTGTGATTTCCAGCTCCACCTTGACCACCACTGATGATCAATAGTGTATATCTCTATGAAATGATCAGAAAAAATCTTATAGAAAGATCTTTCGACGAGAACGACACCTATGAGGTTTATGAAGATAATTTATTGGTTTTAACTTTAGTTTTTTCTGTCGATTATTTCCTAAGCTAGAGAAACGATATAATATCTCAAAATGTAATGCTTTGAATTTTTAAATCGCTCTCTGGTTAAAACAACTTGGGACTGGTGCCAAGAAGGCACCGTGCCAAGAAGGAACATGACATTTGCTGATACCATTTTCCTACTAAAATTGTGTTTTAAATAATATTAATTTATTAATATGTTCTTGCATTTCTCTGACATTTAACTAGGCCTTGATAGTCGCTCCTTCAAGATATATTCTAAATATCTATAATAAATTTAATCAATGCCTAATAGTACTGTTTTACACATGATTATTTGTGAAATATATTATTATGTACATAATAGAGCGTAGACGTGTTGATATTATAGCAAAATTCTGACAAATGCGTAATTGTTATTAATTTGACTTTCAATTGCAACAGTGGAAAAGATATTTTTCATTGTTTAGTTACATATGCTTAATAATAACACTGCTTAACTTGAACCCAGATATATCATAGGTATCCGTTTTGTTCCTCGACTCGATAAGCGAGATAAGTAAAAATCAGCCCATATGATTAAGTTATCTTGCTTATACCCCCACAGTGTTCAATCTTAATGAGTGAGCGGAGAAGAAACATTATGTTCTTCAAAAGCTACAATACTAGAGCGGGGGACAAACCCGCGAGCTCCTACGTGACAGACATGCAGCTTTAACCACTACACCAGGGCCCGTCCTACAAATGTCGTAGATTCACAGCCAACCCACATCACCCACTGGGCCAGATTGATCACTTTTATTTTGTGAAGGGAAGAGCGTAGATTTATGTTGAGATCAGCTTGTCACACTCACCATGTGGGGTTAATCAATCCGCTCATATATAAGGTACACCTTGTGTTAGCCCCATTAGTGGCTGACCCGGGAACGGGTCAGCCACAAATGCATACATAGGCTTCTGGCGAGAAACCCCACCCCTCAGGACCCCTGGTTATCGTGAAGTTAAATTACGAGGGAATCGTACCCACCTGCAAGTATCTATGTGTGTACGCATGGTCCTGAATATTCAAGCAGCTGCGGGCACTTATTAAACGATCTGTAAGATTAATATTAATTACTATATCCAAGCATATCCAACAAGGGTCATTGTCGACGGTTTATAATTCTCGAACTCCCATTTTGATCCAGCTCTTCAAAAAATGCTCGGCTAATCAGATACCTTGTAAGAAACCACGTGATCATACAAAAAATGTAAACAAGCACACGTGCCACGTGTATACATCGAGGACAAGTCCAACCATTAATGCAAAGTCACATATTTTAACCACATGTTAGTTTATGCACATTATAGGAAGTGTTATGCCTAGAAAGACCTGTATAGACCTAAGTAATATAACCTATGATTTAAATACACGATAAAAAAGTGCAGTACATGTAAGTTAAATTATATAGCGTAATGTATATTACCAAAGTAATTTATTTCAGTTCTTTTGTTTTGAAGAAAATTATTTTTGTATAGCCTTAATATATATATAGGCTAGTGCAGGAGCCAAAACGTCACAAACCAATTATTCAGGGAGTTCTTGTGCACATCACTGCATTAGGTAGGCCTATCGTTGGATAAGTTAGAATTTCAGGGTCACAAATCATGTAAATTTGAAAAATGTGATGTTTCCATAGTAAGCTTCAAAAAGATCGTTGTACTCTGACCCGAGTAAAACGATCTTTTTGAAGCTCTTCACAACAAATATCCCCATATTTTTCATATAACATTATTTCAATGTCACGTATGGTATGTGGTTTTAGTCTAACCCTACTCTCCATACAGCAATGCTAGTTAGGCCTACCTGATGACGTGACACTTATGACGTAATGATCACCCTTGAACAGGCTAATATAAAGGATTCATTCTTAACCTAGCAGTGTAATATAGTCTAACAGCTGTCACAATCATATCATCCACAGTGGCGGATCCAGAGGGGGCAGCCAGCGTCCCCCGTTCAGGCCCCCTGTTCATATTTCGTAATATTCCGGCCAAAATATGGTCGAGAATACGTCATTTGAGACTTTATATTATTAAATTTCCCAGGGGAGCAACTCCCCCGGATGGCCCGGACCCCTCTAGGACATATGAGTGCCAGCTGTGGTGTGTATAAATTCTTGCAAAAATCGGCGCCCCCTCTTCTGTCAAGACCTGAATCCGCCATTGCTCCATCCTTACCACCTCTTCGTCTGACACTGTTTTTCACGAACACAACGCCATATTCAGTCTAAGACAAAGGATCGAGCCCTAATCTGAGCGAGGCGCGGCATATATACGTCTACATGGACAAAAACAAGGTTCTAAATGGAACTTATTTTAACCAACATTTTCAGTCATATTTTGATCTATCCTGAACTTGGGCCTGAAGTACAACGCATTTCGTGGATATCATATCCCCCCTCCCTTGGTACGACCCCCACATGGCCTACTTGGATATAGCTAGAGCCGTCAAAAAGTCACTTTGGGTCCATTTGAAAATGAGAACAACAGTTTTCAAATTAACGAGATTCGACGTGTCATACATGATTAAATTAAAAATGGCTGCCTAAATTTCTGATAAAATTAATACATTGTCACTACCGTTACACACCTAGACTAATACAATCAATAAAACCTTTTGACGCGAGCCAAGCCAAGGTCAAAGGTCACGAAATGTCAAATATATCAGACGATAATAAGTGCGACAGTTTTATAGGACTAGGCCTAGAATTATTTTTTCAGTTGAATACATGAATGGGGCGTTAATATGTCATGCACATATAACTTAAGCTGGACCAGGCAAACTACCTCATGATGTTGAGATGAATCATATGATAGGCCTACTGCCCACAAAAAGGGAAATTGGGAAACACCATACATTATTTAACTTGGGATTATTCTTTTAGGTTTCGGGCTCGTTTTATTGTTTTAATTTGAAGGGACCTTTCCTATGGCCTGTGTTATTGGACTGGTTGGGAACGTAAGGAATTAGTCACAGCTGCTTTCTCAACTGACTCGTTTTTAGGTTTTTCCTTCTTGTGTAAATACCAAATAATATGTGGGAGTTTCTATGGCGTTTCTAATTGTTAAAATAACTTAGCATAACGTATGTAACGTGTTTGACTATGTGTGTTTGACTATATGTATTTGCCTATGTGTGTAGATCTTGCAGAGGTTTTATTTAGTTTATTTATATGCTTCCTAAAGACTGTATAGCTCTAGATTTTGTGTTTACGTTGTTTTAAATAATTATGATGCATATTTTTAAAACCCTGTGTTTATTTAAATAAAAATGATAATCCTGGTTTTAAGTGTACATATCATGTCGGACACTGTTATTTCCATTTGTCACAAACTTGCTACAACTATTATCAAATTAAATATTATCATAATAACATCAAGTTTTAAACTAAATGTCTTTAGTTTAATCAGTTGGACATTTTTACCTCATGCCTTCCACAATTTTATCACACAAGCAATGATGTTGTTTTTAACCTCATAGTTTCTAAAATTGCCATATTATATTCTGTACTGGCAGGTAGCGTTTACACCATTAATGGCAATATGGTAATGGTCCAGTACGGGTGCGGCTCACCACAACCATAATTACTGGTAACCGTAGCGGGCCAATACTGGTACGGTGTTTCGCAGGCATAATGTTAGGAGCACATAATTATATAGCCCTAATTGCGGTACCGGCCCTGTAGAGATGTGGGAACTGGTGCCAGTATCATATTATTTATAACCAGGTGTCTATTATATTTGACAACAGACGCCCCCTACCCAACAAACATTCTGATGATGGCCGGTATAATGTTTTTCACTGGCATGTAACGTTTGTACCGTACCGTTCATGGCAATAAGGTAATGGCCCAGTACTGGTGTTTTTCACCAAAACCATGAACTACAGTCAGACCTCAGATGGACAACATACATACAGAACACAACCAACAAAGCACAGAAGATACTAAACATGTTGATAAGTAACATTAAACAAGCCTATACAACTGTAAAATCACAGGCATACGAAACACTAGTCAGACCCCAGCTTGATTATGCATCAGCCATCTGGGATCCACACACGGCAACATTAACAAAATACAAAACTATGCAGTAAGATGGGTCCATCATGACTATTCACACTACACAAGCGTTTCCTTCTTACAAAAACAACTAAATGTCCCTCTCTTTCGGTTAGTCATCTACAAAGTAGACTAGTACTTTCCTACAAAATTTGCCATTGGCAAATTTCCATCCCTATCCCACCATATTTACAAATACTCCTCAGAACTACACGCCACACCTCTAACATAAACGGATATAGCTACTGATACAGACAACTCAGCACATCAACAGACACATACAAATACAGATACTTCCTACGAACACTCATAGACTAGAATTCACTGCCACTACAGTGCAGGCCTTCAAGGAAGGCCCAACCCGCCATCTCCTTCCGAGCCTGTAATTCACATGTGAACCCCACTGTATATAACCACGAATGCACTCTCGATCCACTATAAAAAAAAATCTGGGGCCGTATTCTCGAAAGAGATAAGAATCGCGTAAGTCTAAGAATTGCGTAAATAGGCTAATAAGTTGCGTAACTTTGAGAATTTTTCTTAAGTGCTATTCTCGAAATAGTTAAGATAAGAAATTGAGTATTTTATTGCGTAACTTTACGGCAGCTTCAAAGGTGCCGTAACTTTACGCAACTCAGTGTATTTTGTGCCAAAACAGCACAGAAAAGCCTTGTTTACAGCCAAAAACTACACACATGTGAAACTTACACTTATTTGAACACTATACAAAAGACCGTCAGTACATATTGATGTTTTTATTAAGATAAACGACATTGAAGTTTGCATGCGAGAGAAGCTGTCGCCATAGACTGGGCATAGCCATAGGCCTAGAATCTGCACAACATGACTGATAGACTAGGCAAGCTTTGTGACGTCATAGTAAGATGACGATGTTGGAGCTGTTGCTATTGCAACAAAGTAAAGAAATTTGAGTAGCAAAGAATGTTTTAAATTTTTTCGAGAATAGCAACTTACGCAACTTCTTAGTTTCGCCACTTCTTATCTTAAATAAGAAAAGAATTGTTCTTATCTTAGCAATGTACGAGAATACGGCCCCTGCACTGCATTGCAAAAGTCAGTTCTTTTTTCATGGCGTCACGTGTGATAATGATGTCATTAAGTGCCAATTAACCCGTTTGTGACGAGCCCCGGAGATCTCCGTAATTTAGGGAGACCATTCAGATACGAGGCCCGGAGATCTCCGGGTCTGATTGCATGAGATAACTATGACGTCATAAAATAATCTCGTTTCAGAAAGAGCGCAGTAGCATAATGATCTCGTGTTCAACGGGTTAAAACAAAATCATATAAGTGTTACAGCCTAGGCTATCAGGGCCGAGCAGGTCAACATGTCACGTCACTCACGCCACATAGGCCTATAGGCTTGTAACTTGTTATGTTCTAAGGGGCACAAGGGGTAAGGGGTTGAACAGGACAGAGGGCGAACAGGAAATGGGCCGAAACGACTGGCATTTGTCACAACTAAATATTTTTATATTTTACACCTATTGAGTGAATTAAATTAGCCAATACAAGAAAGTAAATATTCAACAGTGCTATATATATGGGAATATTTTTCATCAGAGAGCTATTTCAGATGTCTGAGAACTGATAGTTTTGTTGCTTAAACTAAAGGTACACATTTTATATCCTAAAATGGCATTATAACAATGACAAAATCAAGCACAGTGGAGCTTACAGGGCTTTATTGTTTTTACTGATAAGGGTTGAAAAACAATACCCCCAAATCACCTAAAACTCCGGTACAATTCCTGTAATGTTATTAGAAACTATACTCTTTTGTGCAGTCCCCCAGTTGACTTGGAAGTCCATATTATGTCCTAAATTGTACAGAAAGCATAATCTCAGATATATTATAAGGATAGATGTATCTAGAAGATATGGTAACAGAGTTTTACTTCACAAAGCTGTCTCTCAACAGGGAAAATTTAACTATCCAAACTATTTTCAAGGACACTCCAGGTTTAAACCTCATTATATGTCACAATAAATTTGCCTAAGCGAGACAACTATGCAAACATAAAAAGGCAAATTAATAATTAATACCTTGTGAATAAAACTCCGTTACCATTTACTAGCTATAAAAAACAAGGATGTAAAGCTGTTTTATTGAGATCACTTTGGGTGTTTCTAATATTGCAGATTAAACGAGTAAAAACAATTTAAATATGATAACTGTATTTTTAAAAGTAGCAAAAAACATTTCCATATAAGAAGTTTGGTAGATGTTACGAGTTATAAATAAAAAACATGCAAATCGAGCTCCTACAATGAGAACTGAGAGTTGTTTATACATTGACAGTGCATTGACAGTTTTAGCAACACAGTTTTAGTAACGCAGTTAAAAAAATGGAAACAGTTGCATGTACAGTATTACTTAAGAGCTAATGTGGTTTCCCCTGAGAAGACTAATATAAGCTAATCTTGGTGCCTGTCAGTATCCCAACGCAGCAATCATATTTCTTGTTACTAGAATCAAATTTTTAAATATTAGCCTTCAAACTCTGTGACTAATAGTAATGTAGTTTTAGTAACGGAGTTTTAAATCTGTGTTGCAGCTGGAAATACAATGTCAGGTGGCAATAATGAAGGCTTTTCTATTTGCAAATGCTGCCTGGGCTAACAGCTCTTTAATATACTGTAATAGGGTTGATACAAATTTGACAGCTTTGTCAACAAACAGTGGTAACAGAGTTTTATCATAGTTTATATACGTTTTTAACAGTTTTTAAACTGTTCAAAACAATTGCAAAACTTACCCAGAATTTTTTTCGCTTGCATGATGTTTGAAATGACAACTCACATTTATTCACAAGGTCGTAGTTTAGGTTTACACACAAGGTGGTGGTAGTAAACATGCTGGTAACGGAGTTTTGAACAAGTTATGGACAGGCTTTCAATGTTTTCAACTTTTAAATCATTTTCGAACAAATTGTTACCATTTGATCATTGTTCTCCTAGTTGTGGCCACTAGAGCATACATAACAGTTAAAGCTGCATAACTGTTTTGCTTATTTTAATCAAAAGATCAATCCATGGAGAATGGTGTTTTATTTTTTTATTTTACTTCTCCGGTTACTGAGTTATTAAGGATTGAGGTTTTTTGTTTTTTGATATTGTTGCCCCACCAAAACAAAGACCTGATCACAGCGGAGTAAGACACACTGTTTGTATAACCAGGACATTATAAGTACCAAGTGGCAGATAACGGTCATCATTAAAAAAGAGTGGAAGACTTTTAAAATTATTCCTATTTTTTAAGTGATCATAGATACATTTCACAGTACAAAGTGTATTGTCTCATGTCAGTTAGACATATCTAGAAGTTATTACTTTGTGTGATATGAGTGATATCTGCATATAATGTTATGTTTAATTTCGGTACCGGTATAGAGAATGTCACTCAATTGAAAAAGAGGACCCTGTTTTAGTATGGTGCTTTTAAGTGTGGGCCAGCATCTGAGCCTTTGGCCCGCCATTAAGACGCTCTCCCCCGACCGTGGGAAATTGCAGGCCGAATTACACCAAATTCAGTGTAGGTCTAAATCATCTTTTTTTGCGCAGTCTTTTATTTGATACCTCACGGGTATTTCAAAATATAGTGGCAATGCTATGAGTGAATTCAAAGTGAATTTTGAATGACAAGAGAAACAGGATCTATAGTGACTATGCTATTCGAAAATATCAGACTATTTTACTTCATCGTTAGTCATCACATACAGCTATATAAATAGCGAAATTCGGTAAAATAAAATAATTGTAAAAAGGAATCCTTTACGGTACCAGTTCCTAGCAAAGAGGCATTCAACCATTGATGGGTCAATGTTGTACCAGCGTCAGAGAAGCTGGACCAACATTGAGCCATCAATGGGTCAGTGACTCGTGCCTGCTGAGTCCTAGGGGCTGACCTAGTCTTATGACACCAACCGGTGGTTTGTGTGAGCTTGGCATCGCAGCCAACACGACCCAACAAACACCAGACATAGATCCAATGTTGTTTACTGTTGGACCACCGTCTGCGACGCTGGCCCAGCATTAAAACAACATTGAGTCAGTGCCTCGTGTTAGCTGGGGAGGCATTGATCCGATGTCAAACTAATTCGGGGCCATCGTCTACGGCTCTGGCGCAGCGTTAGACCAATGCGGCTCAACGTCTCGTGTTTGTTAATAAGGGGTTTGATGTTGGTCTAATGTAACATTATATTGGCCCACAATTAACCACTATTAGTATTACGTACATATTGTACACAGACGGACCGATTTACCACACCATATAACTTGATGGTGTATCGCGTCGTGATCTAATCCAGCTACATTTACATCGATTCTGTCCATTTATAAAGCCTTTAAAAATATATGATTGATTGTGTCGAACATTTTAGGTTATTTCGGTCGAAATAAGCAAAACAGTTATGCAGCTTTAAAATACAGTATATTGTAGCTCTATGGGAACATGTATTTATCATATATTTTTAACATAGTTTGGCTGCTCAACATGTCAGCAATAAGTGAATGTGGACAAACACACTGTGACAAATAGCAAAAGAGGTATCACTAGGATTAACATAGGAGGGACACACATTTCAAACAATTGTAGGCCTACCTCCAGGAAAAATATACCCTTATAGACTATATAATATTCAAATAATCAAGATAATACATTCGTTTGTTCAAAGATATGCTGGAAATCTATAGAATAGCTTAACCCTTGAAAGCTAAGAAATGTATCGTAGGCCTACTTTTTTTCATCATCAATGTTTGTACTTGTTTTGCCTTTTTTGTCTTCATTACTGTTCGTACTTGTTTTGCAATCTGTTACCATGTTACGCGAGCTCTGATTGGGTAACGGCAATTGAGCTTCATAATACACATTCAGTGTGTAATCATATGATTTTATTGACAAAAACCTTCATTAAACTCTAATTAAAAAATGATAATAACTTTGAATGTTAGATTATAAACATAAACTGTTCCATGATTGATCGTAGTGGTTCGGAAAGTACCAAAAGTTATTCGAGTTGTGGTAAATGAGACATTTCTTACAAGGTGAGCTTGGATTTTTTCAATTTCTCACCCGAAGATAGGTAAAATCTTGGCATGCCTCCTCAGCCCATGTGGTTGACACAGGGCTGAAATCTTAGCTACACCTTGTGTCTGATAGAGATTGATAATACTGCCGCGCAAAGACAAACAGCAGTAACTGCTTACTTTACAATTAAACAGTTACTGCTGTTTGCCTTTGCAGAGCAGGATAGACTGTATTGCAGAGGCTGCGACCGATTGCGCCTTGACCAATCGTCGAGCTGAAGACATCATCGATTAAGATGATCCATGATCCAGACGGACTGTTTGCGTGCTGCAATACAACATAATAATCGTTAGGTTCATAGGTATAATCATAATTTCTTGCGTACAGTTTGGAATGATGAATTTGATGTAAATGAAATGTATAGTAAACTTGAAGATATTATGTGAAACTCAATGACCTCGACCTCCTTTGTTTTCACCGAGCTGGCTAATACAATGAAGTTTGAGGGAGGGTTCTTATATAACCTTGTTTCCACTGAGTGACGTCACTGCGTTTCACGGAATGAAGTATGGGAAAGGGGTTGTTATTGTTTTCATCTAGTGACGTCACTGCGTTTCACAGAATAGCTCAAACAATATTACGTAATTATTTATTAACCCAGATCATGTTGTAGATTTGCATGGTGAGTGCTAACCCTTACAACTCTGATATACTTCCCTATAAACCATGAAGACCAAACGTTTTTTTTTCATTTGAAATCATCATAAATGTCTTAGTCAGCTCTTTCTGCTTCACTTGATTACCTGTGTTGTGGGTCTACTGCCAGTAATGTCCCCCCCCCCCTCTATAGAGGTGGGAAATATATTGCTTTACTTCCCACCGCTCATTTCTGTCACATCAGTTTTGCGTCTCCGTCTATCATGCAGGGGGTCAAGCACGAGACGTTGACCCAATGCCGGGCTATTGTTGGCCCACCGTCTACGACGCTGAGCCCAGTATTGGGTTACTGTGTCGTGTTTGACACCACGCTGAATGTGGACCAGCGTCACAGACGGCGAGCCAGCATTAACCCAGCTTTTGTTAAAAGCATCGTGCTGGTATTACAGCCAGGATGAAGTAGGCCTACTGACTAGGGTTGAATGGATACTAGCCAGCACCGGCGACGCCGGCCCAACATTTAACAGACATTGGATCGGTGTCGGCTTGCACTGCCATACCCTCAGCCCAGCAATCACGAGGCTTTGAACCAGTGCTGGTTTTATGCTGGGCCAGCGTCGCAGACAGTGGGTCAGAATTGGACCACCTTCCTCGCAAAGCTGGCTACTCCTGAATTCGCAGACGACCTTGCTGTAACAGTGTTGAATCCGCCTATTAGAGTGGGGACTTTCTAAAAAGATTTTTTCTGTTTGACCCAAGTTTGACCTCTGGCATGAGTGCTGTTTTAAGGTCGGGCCACTGTCTACGACACCGACCCTACATTAACGAACAACTCTGCTAGCCGAATATCTAACCGGAAACGTCTCAGACACAGACCACCACATCTCACCGGACACGTGCGTGAGGGTTGAATTAATAGTAAGCCAACGTCGCAGACAGCGGGCCAACATTAAGAAGACATATTTTGAAAAACTAATGAATATTCATTATCTAAATCTTCCTCCCTACCCCAATAGGTGGATGGTATGGCTAATTCAGCAAGGTTTGGCCTGCCAGGAAGATGAATTGGACCAGCATTGGGTCAACGTCTCGTGTTTGTTGGGCGTGTTGACAGGCCACATTTGTGTTTTGCACATCACCTGATATTAAAACTACTGCCCAACTGATTGAGCCTAAAGACGATTTAGTTACTGTAGATCATCTTCCTGGCAGCAAGTCTTGACACAGCGAAGCCTCATGAGTAGCGAACCTTGCAGGGGAAGATGCTGTAGATATAAAAAACGGGTTCCACCACATAAAAATACATAGTCTCTGACTATCCACTGTCCAGAGGAGCCATTTAGTAACAATAATTATACACTGCTCACCCTAGACACTGCTCCTTCGCATGTTAAAATGTGCAGATGGTTGACGTCATATGTCCCCCGCTCTTAATTTCAAGTATTGTAGTAAGCTTGTGATTGGCCGGCTGTCTTGCTAAAAGTACCCTGATCGGCTGGCGAGAATATTATGGAGGTGGAGGGGTGGGTGTAGACAGACACCTGTGTGGAGCCCAGCAAACGCGAGCATTTGACCCAATGCTGTTTCAATATTGGCCCACTGCCAACAGCGCTGGACCAACATTGAAACAACATTGAATCGAGTCTTCGTGTTTGCTGGGAGAGCTGTCCGCATTTTGATACACGATTGCCGTCTGTGTCTGGTCGGAACAGACAGCACAGTGCTCTGTGTACAATAATTACAGACAGACACAGACAGATATTTTATTGACAGAAATAAAAGTCATTACAGATTTATTTGTCATAGTAATAAGAGAGATATATGTACATGTATATACAAGAATGTTAGTTTGTTGAAATCATATAAGACAATATACATGGTATGATAAACAACTAAAAAAGCCATGACGTGACGTGTACCATTGTGGTTCCCTCACTAATCGCTAGGTAGCTCAGAGTTTAGTTCACTAATGGAGGCGCATCCTGCCAGAACCGACCAATGAGGCGTTAACCATGTAGTGGTTTCAATAATGTAGGGCCAGCGTCGCAGACGGTGGCCCTACATAAAACCAACACATATCTGACGTCTCGTTTGTAAACACTGTTAAAAGGGGCAGTTTTAACCGCAGATTGCGATCATAGTGACTCGTGGGCCACCAGATCAGAGTTAAATCGCCGGTGTTCTTCTAAGTCGTCTTGTTTGTACCTTGTCTTGTTTGTCTTATTATGTGCCATTTAAAATACCTCCTATTGAGTGTCCTTCTCATCTACTGCTGTATGGGTGATTTGCCGATGTAGACATATTACAGCAAACAAAGTGCTGCTCCAACGCTTGTCAGATTGTGTGATAACTGTTCTAATACTAAGACAAATTATAAACACTTCTCATTCAAAATTGTACTGTTGTGTCTATGCAAAACCTTGTAATTATTCCTCTTATCCCCGACATATTTATTTATTGACCCGCCGCAATTTAAAAAAAATGAATCAAAATAACCGGATTTTAATATTTACCAAAGTATTATATATCTCAAATGAGAATGCTTATGCCATTTTATATTCAATACATTTATTTCGAAAATGCTGCACAAACGATGGAGAACATTTTTAGGAGGAAAATGTTGTTTCCAACGCATATTCAATTCAATTCAATTCAATTCGGTAACTTCTATAGCGCCTAAATCCTCGGAGATACGAGCTCAGAGGCGCAGAATCCAAATCATTTTAGACGTCATATTTTCATACCCGACTTCAGAATTGGAAAAGCTGTTGTACTCCAGTATTTACTTTATTACCATGGGCAGTATAAATCATGTTTCGTATCGTATCATGACATCATTTTGAACGTGAATCATAGATTACATCTTTTCAAATACTGACCACTACACTCCAGGACCTACCAGAACGCTGTAAGAAACAGTAATTATTGCTCTTTGACGACGTCATACAAAATAGGCCTACAAGGGTAGCTAGGCATGCATCCGGCGAAAATTAGAACTAAATTAGAACTACAAAACAATGATAGGGCCCGAAATTATAGTTCTAACATTATGATTGTTATAGTGGCCTACAAAATGTTATACTATAATGTGGGCTTCAACATGTTCATATACGATAATAATAAAATACGCCATCTATAATTATAGGAGTATCTTTCTTTGTGTATTAGGTCTACTGTTCAACAGTGTCCAGCTGGTAGAACTATGCTGTGATATTACTAGTCACTTGTGTATAGCCTGTGGCCATACCTATAAACAGTAAAGTTACTATTATAATGTCAATTAGGTTCTTCACTTTCACACGTGTTTAGGGCGCACCTGACATGTCTGAGAGCACGTGGTAATCATGGTAATGCTTGATCAAAATTACGCCTTAAACTATGACGTCATAATTTTATTACTAGAGAATTACTATTGGACACTTTGTGAATGAATGCTTTCTTTAATGAATGACCGCGCTTTAAGGCGCGCTTGCCAGTAAAAGAGTTAAGTGTCAAACACATTTTGAGCAAATAATACTTTTAAGCATTTTTAAGGGAAACTGTTGTAATAAAAATATATAAAAAAAAGAAATCTATTAAATGTAGGCCTGCAGATGCGGCAAAACTACGATATATAATTGAAACTCAAACATAGACTTGTATAACTCTTACTATGCTTAGGCTACGTTTCCATAGGTAAGGTTTTTTAGCCACGCGGGTCCACCCGCGCGGGTCCTGTGCGGGTACCCGCGCGGGTCGTCTGTTTCCATTGGTGCGTTTTTTATATAAATCCGCAATTGAAACCCGCCCGGATAATAGAAATCTCCTTGGTGATGGACCAGGTGGTGATGATGATGATGGTGGTAGTGATGGTGATGTTGGTAATGGTGGTTGCGATGGTAGTGCTGGTGGTGATGGTGTTGATGATGTTGGTGGTGGTTTTGTTGGTAGTGTGGTAGTGGTGATGGTGGTGGTGATGATGGTGTTGGGGGTGTTGGTGGTGGTAGTGTTGATGGTGTGGTAGTGGTGATGGTGATGATGGTGGTAGTGATGGTGGTGTTGGCGGTGTCGGTGGTGATGGTAGTGTTGTTGGTGTTGATGGTGATGATGGTGATGGTGATGATGGTGATGGTGGTGATGACGATAGTGATGATGATGCTGATGTGATGGTGGTGACTTGTGTTGGTGGTGATGATGATGGTGGTGGTAATGATTATGATTATAGTGGTGATGATTGTGCTGGTGGTGGTGGTTGTGCTGCTGCTGCTGGTGGTGGTGATGATGGTGCTATGGTGGTGATTATGGTGGTGATGATTGTGCTGGTGGTGGTGGTTGTGCTGCTGCTGCTGGTGGTGGTGATGATGATAGTGGTGGTGGTGATTATGATTATGGTGGTGATGATTGTGCTGCTGGTGGTAGTTGTGCTGCTGCTGCTGGTAGTGGTGGTGATGATGGTGGTGGTGGTGATGATTATGATTATGGTGGTGATGATTGTGCTGGTGTTTGTGGTTGTGCTGCTGCTGCTGGTGGTGGTGATGATGATGGTGGTGGTGGTGATTATGATTATGGTGGTGATGATAGTGCTGGTGATGACGATAGTGGTGATGATGCTGATGTGATGGTGGTGACTTGTGTTGGTGGTGATGATGGTGGTGGTGATGATGATTATGATTATGGTGGTGATGATTATGCTGGTGGTGGTGGTTGTGCTGCTGCTGCTGGTGGTGGTGATGATGGTGTTATGGTTGTGATTATGGTGGTGATGATTGTGCTGGTGGTGGTGGTTGTGCTGCTGCTGCTGGTGGTGGTGATGATGATGGTGGTTGTGTTGGTGGTGATGATAGTGGTGGTGGTGATTATGATTATGGTGGTGATGATCGTGCTGCTGGTGGTAGTTGTGCTGCTGCTGCTGGTGGTGATGATGATGATAGTGGTGGTGGTGATTATGATTATGGTGGTGATGATTGTGCTGGTGGTAGTTGTGCTGCTGCTGCTGGTGGTGGTGATGATGATGGTGGTGGTGGTGATGATGGTGGTGGTGGTGGTGATGATGATGGTGGTGGTGGTGATGATGGTGGTGGTGGTGGTGATTATGATTATTGTGGTAATGATAGTGCTGCTGGTGGTAGTTGTGCTGCTACTGCTGGTGGTGATGATGATGATAGTGGTGGTGGTGATTGTGATTATGGTGGTGATGATTGTGCTGCTGGTGGTGGTTGTGCTGCTGCTGCTGGTGGTGATGATGATGATAGTGGTGGTGGTGATTGTGATTATGGTGGTGATGATTGTGCTGCTGGTGGTGGTGGTGCTGCTGCTGCTGGTGGTGATGATGATGATAGTGGTGGTGGTGATTGTGATTATGGTGGTGATGATTGTGCTGCTGGTGGTGGTGGTGCTGCTGCTGCTGCTGGTGGTGATGATGATGATAGTGGTGGTGGTGATTATGATTATGGTGGTGATGATTGTGCTGGTGGTGGTGGTAGTGCTGCTGCTGCTGGTGGTGGTGATGATGATGGTGGTGGTGGTGATGATGGTGGTGGTGGTGATTATGATTATGGTGGTGATGATTGTGCTGGTGGTGGTGGTAGTGCTGCTGCTGCTGCTGGTAGTGGTGATGATGATGGTGGTGGTGGTGATGATGGTGGTGGTGATGATGATTATGATTATGGTGGTGATGATTGTGCTGGTGGTGGTAGTTGTGCTGCTGCTGCTGGTGGTGTTGGTGATGATGGCGGTGGTGGTGGTGGTGATGATGCCAATAACGATTGGTGATAATGCCATTGATGGTGATGTTTTTGGTGATGATGATGATAGTGGTTGAGGCGCCCTTAACTGGGGCACAAGCAAGTGTCTGGTAGTGTGGGTGTACGTTCTTTTATTTCTGGCAAATAGTTTTTAAAGTCCGCTAAATTCGCCAAAATATATATTTTTCAATACTGGATCCGCCCCTGTCTGGATACTGTGTCAGATTATCTGCAATAGGCTTGTAGCGATAATAGCACTTCAGCCACAGTATAGCGTTAATTTCGACACCTGCCCACTAGGGTAGGCTATATAAATAGTCATACCTGTCATTCTTTCTACGTCTAGTTTCTTAGAAATTTTCTGCCCCACATTTCTTGTCCACATTAAAAGGTGTTAAAGATGGGGTTTCGTTTCCCATATTTGCAGATTATCAGGTGATTATATGTCCAAGTTAGATTTTATCCTCACAAATTTTGCAAAACACGCGGCGATACACGGGAAAGCCTATCTGTTTGACGTCATTTTCTGGAATTCCCATGCGTTTTTGCCATGCGGTGCGGAAAAAATCGAACATTGTTCGATTGTCTACCCGCGCGGCAAATCACACGCGCGGGTTCCGCGTATATGGAAATTATACATGGATTTAAAGAAGGCTGGATAATATGGCACCCGGGCGGGTGTGCGCGCGGGTCCACCCGCGCGGGTTAAACCTTACCAATGGAAACGGGCCCTTACTCAGACAAGTTAGCCTGACTGGAAGTACTGCTTTATTCTTTCACATAATTATTCATCTTTTCATTATTCAGATGCTAACATTTTCGCTGTGTTCTACGTTAGCCACACACGAAATGTAAACCCTGTGTTGTTTTAACGTTGGGCCAAACGTTCAATGGGAGTTATGGGAGTTGTATCGAGGGAGGATATAGTAGGTGGGGGGAGGGGGGGGGAAATAAAACTACGCATATGTCTAATAATATGTGAGTTATGGGACGTTTGCGGAAGAGTTACAAGATGGCGGATGTTATGACGTCACTTAACCCCGGGTCAGATAATGGCGGTGTGGGGGCTCCAGATGGACGCCGTGGATACTGTAATAAATATGTCAGGTCAGGCCTAACGGAAGGTCATGGGAAAACGAGAAGGTCGGTTACTGATGGAGACATATCATGATCCTGACTGATGACTCAGTGGACAGCAGGCGGTCCTTTTACAGGATACGCCGTGCCAGCGTTGATTCAATGCTGGACCAAATGGCGCGACTTTGAATAGACACGGGCCCAGCATTCATAGTGCTATTCTTGTCTCTCAGCGTCAACCCGGTGTTGTTTTAATGCCGGATCGTCGTCGTTGATTATTATTCACCCTTACACTACTAAGCGCGACTATAGTCGTTTTAATCCATTTTATTAGCCGATTATATCATTGTTATTTGAAACAAAGTAAGTGCTTAGACGTCAATAATTGCAAATGTTTGGCCTCAAAATAAACAAATATGAGTATTTTTCACCTACTTGAAGTTGTGGATCGCGGTAGCGACACACAATTTCAAGTAGGTGAAAAAATAAATTATTTAATATAGAGCTTTAAGGGTCTACACATCGTCTGGATAGCAATTTATATTTCCTGCATGTGTTTGGCGCCAAAACATCCCGAGGCAAAACGCTTTCTCCACTCTGTTGCCCAACACAAGGTGTCTAGTGCGCAATGCTAGTTAATGCTGCTACAACGTCAACGATGCCGTTCCAGCACTAGCCCTACGTCTGATGAATTTGTGATCAACCACACAGATAGCACAACAGAGTGATGGAAAGATAAATATAAAGATAATAAGCACATCTCGTCAGATTCAATATTGATGTGCGGCGATGGTCAAGGTGCCTTTGTGCGAGCACTGGTCGCGAGATGTCCGGGCGATAAGTGATACAATAAGAAGAACAATAATTTACATGAGAGGATATTGTATTTATCTATGAGATGATCGCAGCCACCACTTCAGATGCTGCACAATGACCACGGGCTATTTTTCGATTTAGATTATTTTGACCTGGCCGTCGAAACCGGTGCCGTCGGCAGTTGCACCTCACCCTTTAGGTCCGATATGTCAATTAATATCCAACGATTTCTCTCCTATTCACTACTTTTTGAGGAACATCATATGTTTTAATTGCTATTAATTTAAACATTTAAACATCAATACCTACGTAATCCCAATTGTCACGTGTAACTGAGTTAATCTGTAAAATTCAAGCATTCGAGGGAGATCATAACTAAATGTATGTACAAGAATACATATAAAGGAGCATCGCCAGAAAGACCGATATTCTGATATTTCCAACTAAAAGGCAGGTTTATTCAGATCGTGTGCTGAAACGGGGCGCAGAACATCAGTAATGTGACTGATTTGTTAACCCTTGTCCTTTTTTGATCAATATAAATATCACTTAATCTTGATAAAATAGTTTTTAGTAGATGCTTAGTTGATCCAATAATTTGATTTCAGACATGTCTATTTATCATAAATAGTAATATTTATCGTCATTTGAAGCTGGAATTGCTAACGCAATTTCCAGCTTCAAATGACGAAATTCAGCAGGACAAGGGTTAATCAACATATTTTATTCAGATTAATGTATGTATGTGGCGCATAGAAGTATAAAGGGTTACTGTCAAAACTGTAAGCCCTTAAACCGCTGAATTAACTAATTAAAATTTTTCACTCACTTCAAGTTGTGTCTCGCTACCGCGACCCACAAATTCAAGTGGTTGTAAAGTACTAAGGTTTGCTGAATTTGAGACCAAACATTTGGAAATTAATAGTCTATCAGCATTTATAGTCTGATCTCCATTAAAATTTGTGCCACTGCATGTCATATTGGAGTGTAATGATAAACAGTCGTAACTGGTTCCATTTGAGACAGGTTGTTACTGTTGTCTGATTTCACACGGCAGAATACCACAGACCGATCACACACTGACATCAAATCACGTTTCTCGAATTCGACTGCTGTGATGCCTCCATTTATATGTGAATATCATTTTCATGGTTATAAAGAAAATGTGATTTTGATTATCAGATTATGGAAAAAAAACTTGATTGATAATCACATTTTGCTGTTTCAGTTATTGAGATTCGTCAAAATTAATATGAATTGTCCATGTGTCCATATATTTTTAATTGTCTTAATCAGAAATCAGATTTTACAGCTCGGAACTAACTACTCGTATCTGGCACTCTAACATGTGGCAGATACGACACCAAATGAAGTCGTATCGTATCGTATGAGCAGATTTCGCATATAAAAATTATACACGAATTAAATTAACAAATCTCTGATAGGAAATAATAGGCTGAAGTAATATAATCGCCACCTTGCATATGAACAGTGATGAATGTGTGTAGGCCCCTGTATACATGTTCGTGAAGTGATAGATACACCCTTTCACACCCAAGGGCACGATATAATAACAAAACAGAAACAGTTGACAAAGAAGGAAAAACCTAGATTTTTAAAATAACATTTTTTATTGTATGATGATGAACAGTTGACAAGAATTGCCGTGCAATGATAATGGTTGCTGGCAAATTGATGGCAATAGTGAGCATGGTGAGATGGTAATGAATACAACGATTATGAAATAGTACAAAGAAAATGAGCAGCGAGAATGAATAATAAATATTAACCCTTTAACCACCAAATTATTCAATTTGAATTTTCACCCACTTGGAGTTGTGTCTCGCTGACGCGATCCACAACTTCACGTGAGTAAACATTATTCAGATTTCACAAGATGGAGGTTAACTTTTTTCAAATCTTGCTGGTTGATGTCACATTTTATCTTTAACATATTTATAATGTGGTACTTAATGTGCTGATGAAAAATGAAAAACCCGAATATATGCGGCACCGGCGGTTAAAGGGTTAATGAATATTGATGGCGCATGGTGATTCTGATAACAACGAGTATGTAAATTACGATGATGAAAAAATGATGATTATGATGATTATCACTAATGGTAAAAATAATTTGTATAACTTAAGAGGATAAAATAATAATGAGAGCATATACAGCTATGTATAATCATGATGATGATACAGGACAAGCGAGCATGAATATTTAAATAGAAATGGATAGGCTTATATGGCTATACTACATTTATTACCCTTCTAATATATAATATTCATTCAGGTTTTCGTTTGAGATTAAGCAGTGAAGCGCTGCAAACAGCGCTTTAAAAGTGTGTTTAACAATAAGGCAAGTTATAACAATGATCAGACAATGAAAATTTAGCAATTTAGCTCTGGTAAATGAAATAAGCAAAAATTATCTGTGTACTTGAAGGGTCTGAAATTTAAGTTTAATGAATGTCTTCCTGTTCAGATTGCCTGATTACGATTTTATCACAGTCGTTTAACAGAAGACACCGGTAACAACAGAGGAAATGGTCAGTGAATTATACATGTAGTCCGGCAGAAGAACTGACCATTCACACCTAGTCTGAATAGAGAAGCACATTAAGATGGGAAAGATAACTGGGAACAATGTCATCAAAACTCCCAGAGATGGACTGATCAAATAGCCAAAGGAGCGTGACTGCATACGACTTCCCCATGTACTGTAAATGGAGTTATAGTAGGCCTATATTGTCGCCTCAGGTAAGATTTGGATCGCGAAGTATGTGTGTTCTTCGCCTTCCGTGTATTGCCAGCGAATCACTTTACTCGCCTGGGAAATATGAGCCTTTGCTGGAATTGTCTTATCTCTGTATCATGACAGTGAGATCTAGCATGCGGAATTAAAATCTCGTGAAATCACACATGAATTTCCTGTGGATTGTCAATAAACAGCACCTGTGTGGTAGAGCTGTTGAGTATAGATTGCACGGCGTTGGACAGGGCAGGATTTGGTCTGTGTTTATTCATATCGTGATCCCGGGACTTCCTGGGGACGTAGGGTGGAGGGAGTCCCACGGGATGCTGACGTGGTGCCAGAGGTGATGGCTGAGAGCTGGAGTGCCTCACTGATCCACGTGTTGTATTCACCAGGATCTGATCCAGGCGGCTAGAGGTCCTGGGGTAAGGAGGGGGCTTGTGGACTCCCACAGACACGTTCTGAGACTGCACTATAATGGATGGACTCTGGCAATCCTCTAAATCTGTAACAAATCAAATCAGAACAAAAATTATAATAAATAAACTTTCATACTTTGTATTTTTCATAAAAAATATGACATACCCTTAACATGTTAAGTAAACAATCTTAGACAGTAACTTGCAATTGAATATGTTAGGCCTACATGAATTTTTCTGATCCACCATAATAAGTAGGTTCTGAGTTTTTTTTTTTTTTATGAAAACGTTTTTTTGAGCTTGAGATGTGGCCAGATGTGAATTGGGGCAGCAATTCACATATCAAGATGAATAAAACGACATACGTATTAAGTAGGGTTCGCGAAAGTTGTTAATGGAGAACTCACCATGAGAACTTTCGCTGTCCACGTTTCCTGAGATGATGTGACTGCCGCTGTCGGTGCTGTGTGACATATCAGACGAGCAGCCACTGTCGCTGTCCTTGTCGTTAACTTCTTTATTCTAGAAAAGAAATAAATGAGAGATGTAAAAAGTCATATCTATGTAATTGAAGGCATAGCAAGCATCATCAGAAGGGGGACGACTAATCGAGAAAGTCCGCAATTAACATGATCAACAAATATCAGTTAATAATGTAAAATATTTTTTTTGATGTGGAATTTTATGTATTGCTAAAATAGTATACTGCAAAATACGATATGCAGGCAGTATTTTCAACAATAATTGTATTTCTGAAATTGTTTATGCCATAATAATATTGTGTATTGTAATGGACAGTAGTAACTGCTTACTTGTAAAGAACTCGTGTTTATTTTTCAGGAGAGTAATACATATACTGTGATAGAAAATGAAACAGAAGTAACAGCTACTGCTGTCTCTCTCTTTGATTAGTTAGAGTATTAGTTCATTTTCTACACATATGCTGTGTACATTCACTGTAGCACAAACACTCACTTTGTTCGTGTTCATGTTATGTTGTTTGTGCAATACGTTATTAATAGTTATTATTTTTCACATATCTAGTGGCATAATCAGTATCACACACTGACCTCGTTAGTGTACGTGGTATGTTGTTTGGTTCCGTACATGAGTCTGTAACGTGTGAGGTCCTCACACAGGGTATGGATCAGACAGCTTCCTGCTCCGTACTCCATCCCCTGAGGATGCTGACTGTGGTTGCACACGTGACCGCCAACACCTTGACTCATATCCGTCTGAAAAATATAAAATAAACAACACTTATTATACTGCAATTTCAAGAAAAATAATTTTGTATACAAATACTTCTGTGAATGTCAAACAGAAGTAACATGTTTACTTTTCAAGTGAACAGTTACTGCTGTTTGGCTTAACAAAACAATATGCTTTTATAGCTCAGCTAATATTCAATATTAGCTGTGATTTTAAAGTCTCAGGCGGTCTCTATTTTGATTGTGCAATATTTTTTTGAAATAATTTTATATGAAGCTGACGATCATTTCTTAGATTTCCTCATATAACGGTAGCTGGAACACATCGCTCTACTTGTGATGAATGTGTACGGAAATAAAATGGCAAAAAAACTGTATTCTTATTTGAAAAGGTGAGCAATTACTGCTGTTTGTCTTTACATAGTAGTGTGGGGCGAGTCAAGAGGGTCAATGCAATCAAACGCTCATCGGAAGCTGGGAATCAACACATTTCCCGAAAAAACCAACGACCCGAGTCACTCAGTGCTGGTGATTAAGTGAGCCTGAAAGTGGACATTGAAACGATATCAAAAGATCAGGTTTACCATGCGGAGCTCGCTGAGATGAAGACATCTTCGTGTGGGGTGATTTGAATGCCTCGTTAAGCAGAATCAAAGGCTTTATGACGCTCGGTTTAACATTAAAGCTAATGTTTGATAAAATGCTGTTTGTAAAAATATCAAACAAGAATCTGCCTCAGCGACTCTGCCCTGCAAAGACAAACAACAGTAACTGCTTACTTGTAAAGTAAGCAGTTACTGTTGTTTGCCAGTAGATGCTTACTTGTAAAGTGAGCAGTTACTGATGTTTGCCAGTAACTGCTTACTTGTAAAGTAAGCAGTTACTGATGTTTGCCTTTAGAGTATATGTGAGCGTTACCAGGGTAAACTGATAATTCACGTCCATGAAGAATATTTTTTCGCTCCCTACATTGGGTACTTGTAATATTTATCGCGGCGCGATGAAATTGATTAAGTAAAATGAGCTATCTGATCTACTTAGAAAACACTATTTTATATAATAATTGTGTATAATATTTGCTAATACAGACCAGCGTAAACAAACCATGGAAATTACAATTCATGGATACAGATCCTCCAATTAAAAATCAAAGGTTGCATCTGATATAAGGGTAAGTGTCAGATGCACCCTTTAATTTCCAATGCCGGATTAATGATGCACCAGTGTAGCAGACAGTGGACCAACATACACCTTTTCAGCATGGGGATCGACTTTAGACGTCAGATTCTGACGTCAATAGAAATCAGATTCTGACGTCCATAGTCGTCCGAATCTGACGTCTAAAATAGATCACTACGTATAGAGATCCTGACATAAACGGATAACATATGATGACATACGTATCCATGAGAAGGTATGTTATAGGGTTTCAAGCATGATTTTAGATGAATAGAAATTTCACTAAATTTAAAAAAAAACTCTGGTAGATTCTTAGTTAATACAATAATTCAATATTGGAGATGTCTATTTTTAAATAAGTAGAACTTTGTTTCATTTGTTCGAATTTGAAGCTGGAAATTGTGCTAGCAATTCTATCTTCGAATGAATGAAAAACATAAGAAAACAATTCAGCAGCAGATGGGTAAAGTAAGAAAATATTTACAATTCCAAAAACTCACCTGCTGTACAGATCTTTGATTGGCTCTAAGGTCCACATAGTCATTGGTTCTCTTTTCTACAGACGTGTCAGCTTTTGACACAGTATTCACTTCTAGTGACATCTCAGATTGTCTCCTCTCACTCTTCATCTCCTCAATGGACCCCCGCTGAGATCCCTGTGTGGAAGACAGCGCCGATCCCAGACAGAGATCAGGAGATTTATGTTCCACCACAATGTCAAACACGCCGCGTTTGTTGTGGTGTGTCTGTTTGTGATGATGACGGCGTCTGAGGACTGCTGCCATGATGACCAGGAGAATGACCACGATGACTCCAGTGACACACCCAATGATGATAATCACTGTCAAGTTCCTGTTGGACGTCATTTCTTCCTTATCCGCAGTCACTGTGGATTTGCTCACCAGGATATTCAGCACCGCGTCCGATGATCTCACAGGTGTTCCATTGTCTTGAGCGCGTACCACCAGGGCGAACACGTGATCTCCCAAATCATCTAGCTCTTTGTTCAAGGTCAGAGTGCCGTTGTTTTCAAATAAGTTAATGTAGTTATCCTTATTACCTGATACTATAAAGTACTTTAGTTTACCACTGTCTCCAGTATCTCTATCCTCAGCTTGTATTGTCATAATCTCTTGTCCTACGTTATGATAACAAGAGATGATAACTGTGTTGCTAGATAAACTGGGAAATATGAACTCTGGACTATTGTCATTCACTTCTGTTATTGTGATCGTTACCATGGTACCACTTGTCACAGGACGATTTGTACCGTAACTCGTTGCTATCACAGCCATTTTATACAATTCCATATCTTTTCTGACAAATTCTATCAACGTGTAGATAGTACCATTACTAGGAGATATTGCGAACAGGTTTTCCTGGTCGTACGATGGCTTGAGACTATACGTAAACTTGTTGTACAAATCTGAGTCATCATCCACCGCCACAACCTGACCTACTTCACTGTATGGAGGCAGATGCTCGTACACATTGAGAGTGTATGCCTTCAGAGCAAATGTGGGATCATTATCATCTTCATCTTCAATAATGATGATCACTTGAACTGATGACGTCATCACAGGGGATCCGTGATCACGTGCTATCACGTTAAATACCAGCTGAGAATATTGTTCTCTGTCCAAAGGCTTCTTTGCAGAAATCATTCCTGTGACATCATCAATTTCCAGGATGTCATCAACGTGTGTTTCTAGTTGTAAAGACACCCGTCCATTATCCCCCTCGTCCGGATCAGTGGCTTGTACCTGGATCAATGTTAACTCACCAGAATTCTCTCTCACTCTTGTCTGATACATCTCTTTGGGGAATGATGGAGCATTATCATTTACATCATCAATGACTACAGTGATGTATTCGCTATTGGCTTGAGGAGTATCTCCTTTGTCTTTGCAGTATACCCAGAGATCATACACGTTTTGTGTCTCTCTGTCTAGAGTGGCTTTTGTGACAATTTTAAATTCTGTGTCGTACAACTTCTGAAGCTCAAACACAGGATGACTCAGGATACATTCAAATTGTCCATTCAAAGCATCGTCCTCATCAATAACCCTGATATGAGCCACAAAACAGCCACGAGCTTTAGTCTCAGCCAGATGAACTTGATCAAATTCATCATCCGTAACTAGTCTAATATCTGGAGCGTTGTCGTTCAGGTCGTTGACTCTGATATTTATATGTGTTATATCTGGAATGGATCCCGG
Source organism: Flabesymbios commensalis (assembly GCA_964017125.1). Lineage (NCBI taxonomy): Eukaryota > Metazoa > Annelida > Polychaeta > Terebellida > Flabelligeridae > Flabesymbios > Flabesymbios commensalis. Next base: position 26,987,653 of record OZ024913.1, on the reverse strand, counting down.
GCTTAAGTTTCTAGCAGAGATAGTGAGAGTATAAGAATCGCTGATCTCACGATCTAACTCTCCTTCAAGAAAAACGTCTCCTGTAGCCGTGTTGAGTGAGAATAGAGATCCATAATCAGCTTGTGTCTTGGTGGAGAACTGGTACTGTATAGCTCCGTTATCTCCTGCATCTGGATCAGAAGCTTCAACCTGGACGAGCCTGGATCCACTGGACAAGTTCTCATCTACTGTCACACTGTAGCTGTCACTGAGGAACTCAGGGTTGTTATCATTAACGTCTGTTATCATTATATTCACTGTTAACGTGTCAGACTGACCTGATCCATCCACGGCCATCACCTGGATCGTAAACATATCCTTTTGTTCACGATCCAGATGATTGAGGAGAGATAGATAGATGACTTCTTGTTTCCAGACAGGACTGTCATTGTTGACCACTAGGCTGAAGTCTGCCTCTCCTGACACCAGCTGGTATCTGTTAATGGTGTACTGTGGACTGTCTGGATCAGAGGCTGCAGGAATAGTGAACATGGATCCAGGAGAGGAGGACTCAGACAGAGATGTGGACACCACGCTATCACTAAACTCAGGCCTGTTGTCGTTAGTATCCTCTACGGTTATCACAACTTGGAGAATATGGAACACCTCATCTGATTGTACACGTATGGATAAATCTACTGTGCACTCAGGCTGGTGTGTACACATCACGTCACGATCTACAGAAGTCTTTGTTGTCAGTACACCGCTGTTGTCCAGGTCAAAAAGGTCAAAGTGAGCTGCAAAATCATCAACCAAAGTGAAGCTCATTTTCTCCACCATGTCTTCTCCATACATCTCAGTGAGACCAGAGTCTATTGGTACTACACCCAGCAGAACATCTGATTCTTCTTCAAGAAGAGAGTATATGAGTGGAGACACAATATCCGCTGTGGAGAATGTAGTGAGCGCCAGAAGTGTCACTGCCACAATTAATAACCACATTGTGAATGATCGCTTGTGACCAACGCAGTTACTTGGTCTCTATTTTATATTTAAAAAAGTCCTTTACGTCAGGTATATCCGATCATCACCAAAGACCTGGCACTGTTATCCCTACTCCGGAATGGGTATCTGCAAAAAAAATATATAATCAATAAATGTAATTGTCAAGTAAATATAATGTAATAAGATCGTCCCCTCGGTGATAGCTTTCCCTATCTGCCATAAGATACTTTAGCACCGAGAGAGTGGTGGGGGGGGGGGGGGGCTGATATAGGGCCTGTCAAAAATTAGACCGTTGTAGTAGCTGCGTAAGTGTATTATCTCAGACTAGTCTGGGTGTCCCATAACTCATGAGAAGTAGCAGAGTATTCAGTTTACCTAAGTAATAATTATATACTATTGTAAGTATGTTTATAGGAGTGAGACATTAATAAAATATTTGTTTGTTTAGTATTTCTGATATTCGATCATGGAATTACATAGACGCCTACCTTTGTGTTTAGTAAAAATTCAGTATATGTGATATATCCAGGTATGTGATATATCCAGGTATGTGATATATCCAGGTATATTATATATCCCGGTATGTGATATATCTAGGTATAATATACATCCAGGTATGCTATATATATATCCAGATGTGTTTATCACACTATGGGTGACTGGGCTCGTGTTCTGTTTAATCCTTATATTCCAGAATCCTTATCCACAGCAGATTCTGCGGCACAGTTTGACTTGTGGTTTAGAGTGATCTACACACACACTGAATGGCATCAGCTGAAAAAACGTATTTATGAAGCCTGGAAACCACCGTGTAAGTGCCAGCCAATCACAGAGCTTATGTCCCCTCCCCATCTACCTGTCGGGCTGAGAGGCTCGCTGTCACACCTACTCTCGCGCGAGCCTCTGGGATGTCTCCTATGCGTCACATGATTGCCCCGCCCTCCCCGCATCGCCAACAGATACGTCCTCTGGCAATTCGGGGAAAGCGGGGCCAACGGCTGGTCAGGGCCACACTTGAACCTCCCCCGTCCACTGTGGCACGTAGTGTCTAATGTTACGTCAGGCGTATCTGTTCAAATTTTCCACATGACAAATCCGCTTACAGATGTTTCAATCATGTTATATTTCAATATTGTGGGAAGCCTCCTGTGTCTGGAGGCTAGTGTCATCATTTTCATCTCACCATCCTCAGGAGGTTCTTCGGGCCCAGTTTAGCCTATATGTGCACAAAAGTGCCTTATAACCCCATTGATTTTATTTGATCATGTGAGCTGTATTTTTGAGAACGGCTCTTTATTTAATACTGTGTTCTACTATTATATTCCAGAATATCATAATTATATTGTGTGTAACTTTTAATTGCAAAATCATCAAAAGCCTTTCACAGCAAACATGGCCCTGTAACCCCTCGAAGACACGACGATTGTCGCGTTTGAAGGCGTCGCCTCAATGTTATTTCAACGCCCATTAGCGGTTTATGTCTGGTGAGAGAAGCCATTTGCTGATTTGATTAGTAAGTATACAATGGTTGTCAGCTTAGAATGTATGATACACGAATGTGTTAACTAGTGTGAAATAGTTTGAACTAGCATATTATAAGTGAAATCAGGCGTTCTGAAAACAAATGATCTGACCCCGGACAGAATAACATTCATTTTACAACTACCATTAAAGGCATGAGAGAGGTTATCTTTGAAACATATGGAATTTTTGCGGTTTGTTTTAAATTTACCGCCTTCGAGGATAGAGTGCTTGGCCGCCTCATTGTAGATAAATAACTGAGATGTGTTGGCTAAAAAAAGTTTGCTATTGGATATTCTGATTCTGTCATTACTTCTTCCGCCAAAATTTGTCTACACTGATTATAAGTACTTGAATAATATGTACAATTAGACCTACATGCTTAACAATCACATACTGTAGTCTATGTTATTCAAGCAGTTATCAGAAAAATCAAATCTGTGGATTTCAAGCTTTAAGAAAATATATTTTGTTGTGATCAATGAAGCTAGAAAATAGTTGAAATCACAATAACGGCTTATCCGCTTAATCATGTTAATACTACAATGTCAAATTATCTTTCATCAAAAGGAATTACTTAGAAGTAACTGTACTTTTGGATTTTATTGCATATGGATGAAATTTGTTTCATTCAATTTGTATTTAAACTTGGTATATTCGCTGCATAAAATGACAAGAGATGATCATCGTATCAATTTAGGTGGTTGTACATGCAGCCATTCCACTTATTTTATATTATTAAACATTTTGTAGGAACATATATCAATTCCAAAACATTGGCAAAGGATTTGAAATAATATGTTTTATTGTGAGTGAGACTTGTTTGAGAACAAATACGCGGCTCCATGTGTTATCAAAGGACGTGTGATAACAGTGTATCCCACAGCATGGGTGTGAAAACCTCTTTTTGCTACGGGTGAAGCATGGGCTCACTTAGTATTACTCAACTATATGAAGCGTAAAGTATATACATTATCTAGTCCCCATTATAGCAGTGAGAGCGTCCCACTTGATCAAGTGACACATTATGACACTCTGGCTACTGAAAGACGATATCGCTAAATATTATTATGAAATCTTTGATGATTTCAAGCAAAAATAAGATTTTAAAAAGTGATATCAATGTTTGGATTTTGAGATATTTTTATTGCAATAATAATATCAGGGATAATTAGAACATGCCAGTTTACCTTACTACTAAATTTAGCAATTGTTTATAACTCTGCAAACAAATTATTTAGTTTTTTGCTTGCTACACTAGATGTTGATTGTTGCTGCTTTTTACATTTTATGCTGATGGTTCAAACAGCACATTTTTGTCTAAGATTGAGAACGGTATTAAAATGCTGACTGCACTTTAGACAATATTTTCGTTTTCTTATCTGCTAATCCTAATTATGCTAAAGATCACGTTAACTGGAATGATTCCCGATTATAGGTTATTTATTATGCTAAAGATCACAATAACTAGACTGATTCCTGATCATAGATCCGAAAAAATATCCCAAGTTAAAATATTAGACAATGATCATCTGATTAGAAGTGGAAGTGTTATTTCAGCAGTTGTAAACTGATATAATATGACTTACAATCTTAATAGGATGATCTTTATGGGATGCTCAGTTAATACGGATCAGACCATGCTATTATGTAATGCGGATATAGCTATTGTGACGTCATAATATTTCCTTCTCAGATTGTAATCACATAACTAGGGTGAAAGTGACAGACCTGAAATACGCAAATTAACACTTGTTCCGCTAAGGCAATGTGGGTAAGGCTTTATAATCAACAAATTATAAATCAACAAATATTTGTTGCCATTATTCAGACCAAATAAAAATAAAACCTTCATGTTAAATAAATTAGGCAATTAATTTGAATGATTAAAATTACGTCAAGACTTTTATATGACTTTGAAAGATACATTGATAATGATTAAAAAGGTGGTCAACAATCTAAAGCACGAGCAAATAATAAAAACAAAAATTTAAATAACATTTTAAATTTAAATTTAAAATTATATAATAGCTAATTAAATTAAGAGCAACCGCGCGTGAAGAATTATATTAGAAACTCATTCAAATAATCAATGGAAAGTACACACATTGCAGATTTTAATTACAGTGATTATTATTGTCATTTTAATTTAATTTAAGGTAAACTATTAGGTGGCATGATGATGAGTGGAATAATGTGACGCATTATTAAATGTGAGTGATAGTTGTTTTAGTAAGTTAAGATTGGATGATTAGAAGGCATTATGCAGGTGACGCTTTGTAGTGCATTTCTAAAACACTATTTTGAGATGTCACTTTTTGTTTTTCTTAGAGTAACAGCAACTAAAATACTATTGTATTGCAACTATTGTATTATAAGAATACAGTACAGTATAGTACTAATTCTTTTCATTTATTACAATACAGACTTTAAGTTAATATATTATGCGTTAAGATTGTTTGACAAAACTCTCAATATCAGGTTAAGCAGAATTAAAAAAATAAACACATTAGAGCAGAAAGGGTTGAGAGTGCAATGTCACCTTCTGCTTTGTGACTAAAACAACATTGACTGCTTACTACTCTACGCTATTAACCCTTTTCATGCTACAGGCGTGCTAATGTATAGCTTCGAGACAAAACTATCTCGATGTTTTCTACTACCGCTCTCATTAACAAAATAATTTTGTGAAAGATAATTCACTTAATTTCAGTTTCCAGGAGACGGGAAATGAAAGCAAGCATTTCGTCGATTCTCAAGCGATTTTCATGTAAATCTAAGATTAAAACTGAATTAAGGTAATATAATACAGGTGCGTTATAATTAGTAATCTACAACATTCTGAAGAAAATAATGTTTGAACTGTACAATAATTTATTATTTTTATTTTTAATTTTTTTTTTCTACTACTAGCAACACGGGAAATTGCTCGAGAGTTTGCAGGTTTCATTTTGGACAATCTTCCTACCGTCGGATTAGATAGAATAATTGACTCGGTTAGTTGTTAACCCTATCAATGTCACAATATAGTGATATGCCAACATAGATAAGGATTAAATGATTATCTGATCAGCTTACAAACACTCGAGCACCTTAAAATTATTATATCATTAATCATATCATTTTGCTAGATTGACGTTCAAAAATGTGTATAGTGTTTATGTGTATGCAGCAGTGGTGATAATTAACATACGTTCAGATTCATATCAGTAGTTATTAATTAGACGCAGGGTCGCAGCTTGAGCCATTTTCAAATGACCAAGACCCCCGCGATGCTGAAGCAGCAAGCACGCCCTCTACCTGTACGTGATAATAAACCCGCGTAGTCGTGACGACTCTCACTTATTACCAGGCATTGTTCAACCTGGAATAACAGGGTGCATCTCAATGTGCCCGTGGTGCTGTCTGGGAAGCGGGTCTTCTGATGTGTTCACCATCACGCCCAGGAAGTGGCCTTAGCGACGCCCAGAAACTGTGCACCCTCATACCAGAATGTGCTGCCGTGCAAAGTCATGACGCCCAGAAACTGGTGTCCAATTAAATAATTGCATCTCTATTTTCGTGATTTTGTAATAAATGCACAATCACGACCTCCGTGTTGGCAGTAGGAGTTTATTGATTTAATTGACAATATTTAATACAAAAGTATATTAGTTATTAACTTAGTTTGTCTTGCAACATTTGTTTAATTGTATCTCTATTTGAAAACAAAGCAGACTATAAATCCAAATTACAACAGTCATTTTATGTTAACGATATTTTTTCTTAGACGTCTACTTGCAGATGGCAGCCGTGAGTGTGCAATAGAATGATGAATATGTTTCTGTGATACTAATTTGCAATTGTTTTAAAATATTTTTTAACATTTAAACTATAGGCCTACCCAGCAAACACAAGACATTTGTATTACATTTGTACGATGCTGGAGGGCCAGCATTGTACAGATGTTATACTAATGTTTGTTTTTGTTGGGTAAGCAGACTACTGTATTTTGGCGTTACACGAAAGTATATCATTGTTTGAACATGTTGACGTGTATAACAGCTCGTTTTCTGGCCTCATGTAGGTGCTGATCATCTTTTGCCACTTGGTTCTATATTAACAGTTTTATTTGCGAGGAAAAGCAAAAATAATTAAAGTGATTATATAACATTACTTTACTGTACCTTTGAGTCTTCAGGGTCTCTTAAAAGTAAAATGAAGAATATTCCACGTAATATTCATTCTTCATTTTGAAATAAAGAATATTCCACGTAATATTCATAGTTCAATAGCTACAACATATTGTTGTCGGATCAGATGGCGTATGCAGATAAGAAATGGTAAAGAGATAAATTACAACTTTATGTTTCATTTCTGATCAAGATGGAGATTGGAGGGCATAGTTGTTCTACGTTTTCTTAACCATGTTAACACTTTATGTTTACCACTTTATGAAGTGTATTCATTTTAGCATATATCATGAAATGCCGCTCGTCAGAAAGATATACATGTAAATGTACAAAATCCACATTATTTGTAGTAAAACTTTATTTTATTTGTATAAGACATGTAGCACTATCACAGCGTACACCAGAGTTACCGCTCATCGACATTCACATACGTAATTACAGATGAATACATTTTCTCGACTACATAGACATAATAAAAAAATCTTATGTGTCATAATCACGCATTTGGTCTACTCCCACATAGGTTTAATTACAAATGCATTTTCCGCATTTTGTATAAATTTCTGATTTGAGTTTTTTTCCCATTCGAGAGGCATCTATCCCCACTTGTAAAACTGCACTGAAAAGTACATATGGCCCAAAAGCCGATATTACTCGAACGACAATAAGATACATTTTCACGTGAATATATGAATTAATTTTATGCTTCTGATGCTTTATGTCATTAAATTTATAATTTTGAAAATGGTGTAGATCACACAAAATTACGCATACACATTTTACTGTATGTTGGTTGTGAACAGAGGTAAAAGTAAAAGACAAATATTTTAAAAAGTTGTCGCTTCATAATTTGAACCTGCTATTTTTTCGAAACGCAGATGTTTTATCGACAACAATAAACGCCATTTTGTATTTGTTATCACAAACAGGACATATTACATCCATATTATTTACTTTTGTCACATGTTGTTGTTTTGTATAAGTATTTGTCACAGACAAGAGGATCAAAGCTCACAGTGGGTGCCCCATTGTAAACATCTTTCTGATTATGAAAGCCTTGTTTTCACAGCGTTCATCATGTTATGTGTTAATTACAATCTGATCATTGTGCTCACACCTAACTCACCATAATTAATGCGACCATAACTCTTCCACACCTCCACCTGTGCGAGGCTCTGGTAATTAATTACATAACGTTCAGAGCTCTACATCTTCGATAATGTTCTATTCCATACACAGTGTATTTTGTTATAAATCAGTTTTCAGTAGTATTTACAAACACAGTGTGGTTTCAAATTTAAGTGGCATGCCGATGAACTATGTGATTATACAAAAATATGTATCAACAAATTAAAGTTATCAATGTTGTGTGCATTTATTTTGGTAAAAAGTGTTAAAAAGCACATGCTCAATGGCTGGTCACTATCACAGACACTTACACATTACCAACATTACCGAACTATAAAATATTGCATAGTTAAACTCAAGTAGAATCTTAGTTCCTTTTTCTTGCATAACATGGCATTGCGTCTGTTGTTTGAAGTCCATTTAAGATTTGGGGATCAAGGTGTTAATTTCAATTACATATCCTTCTCATTTTATCATCAGACGTCTCAATGATCAGGTTTAACCCTTTAAGCCTCCACGATGCAATAAAGCATAATTTTACATATTTGAAAAGAGACTTGATTTTCCTACAACCAAGGGTTGTAGAAGGAAAATTTTCATAAAACTAGCTTAACAATACGGCAATTTTCTTTAATTTTTAAATCACTTCAAGTCATCTTCATCCACTACAAATCGAGAATTGCGACAGCAATTTGCGGTTTGTAGTGGATGAAGATGACAATGATAAGTTCAGGCGTGAAAGGGTTAACCCTCAATCACTCGCACATCACACATCCTCCTCCTCCTCCTCGTCATCACACCTCTTGACGATTTAACAACCCAGGCCGTCCTAGACATGCTCGGGGTTTTCACGGCGTTCCATCGGAATATCAATCATGATTCTAATTGAGCGTCTTTGTTTTCACGAACGCCTCAGTAATTACAGACAACCCGCAACCGTGTGCCAGTAATAGACCTCGCTGTGTCACACACTTCTATGAGAATTAACCTCTGGACTGCTAGGGCCGTATATATACGGTTTAAAGCCAGTTTCAAATAAAGTAAACTTCCATATGAATTGGTGAACTATGTTGTGTGATATGTTCACTTAAGATAAATATTTGCGTTATTTTAAGCTTCAATCTGTGTCAGATTTTCAACCAGATTGTCATATTATTTCCATATTTGCGCTAAGCTTTTTGATCTGTATTTCCTCCGTATGCAGTAGAGACCCCCTATAGGGCTTACCACATTTGTTTTAATGTTTAGTTCTTAGAACCGAAAGGGTTAACAAAGCACACAGTACATCACATGTTCTGTTTTAACACTCTTCGCAAGTGTTCACGATCTATTGTCTTTCATGCAATGAGTTTTCACGACAGTGAGAAAGATGAAAGCGAACTCTCTGTGACATCCTTTACCTACTGGACATCCAATCTCACCACTTCAAAATAAACAGTTTATTTTAATGGAAAAAAAACCCGCAAAATATGAGTGAACGAACGAACAAAAGAATGAATGAGTCTATGTTAACATGGTTAAACTGTATGTCCTAAAAAGTTGAATTCTCAAGTCATTATATAGAAAAAAAATATTAAAAAGTGTACCTCATATCATTTCATTACAATGTCGTGTACCCATCGTGTACCCGGGTATCGTGCTAGAAAACAAGCGATCTATAGTTGTTGTAACGCTGCTAAGTGTCCACTCTGAGTTCAAAGAGATATTGCTGCTGACTTGTTTATGCACATATTTGTTCACAGAGTTACTGGGGCATTTGTTTTTCACGAGGATAATCCGCATTTAGGCAAACAACAGTACCCGAATAATTGAAAAATAACTTGTGTTTGTCTTTGCATGGAAGAATATCAGAATGTCACAAAAAAAAACAACTAAAAGGAGACTGCAAAATGTAAATTAGTAGTTCAATTATTACCCCTGTAATCTCTTGCGATGCATTAAGGCATCATTATACCTCCCTGAAAATATACTTCATTTTTCTACTACCAAGGGTTTTAGAACGAAAATTTCCATAAAAGTGGTTTATCGATACATACTCTTCTTGGATATGAACAGGTGTATCTGCCACTTTGCAAAGTGGCAGATACACCCTTTCATATACAAGGGGGTGACATAGTAATTTCCTTAAGTTTTTAAACCACATCAAATCATCTTCATCCACTACAAGTCGAGAACTGAGACAGCTTGTAGTGGATGAAGATGACAATGGTAAATTCAGGTTTGAAGAGGTTAAATATTTACTGTTTCCATACATATAGCGTATCATCATTATAAATCAAATGTATGTTTTGATGTAGTACCAACATTTTCAGTAGTTTAAATTTATCCAAGTACTCTACAGCATGCTTGATAATATCATTTAGTTAGGGTAAAAAAGGAAGCAACCTATAAGAAACAAGACATGCTGTATAATATTATTCAACTTAAAGCAGCACGATGAAAATAACCAACACATAAAAATATAAACAATTGTAACATATTTATTTTATGATATGTCCATCAAAATTTAAGTTATAAATGACATAATAAACACACATGCCATTGGTACATTGTCACTTTGTAAAAATCTCACTTAGAAACAATATGAAATAATTATGTCTTATTTTCAGTGCTGAAGTTTTTTTTTAATAATGAGACTCACAGGAAACAGACTAGCAAGATGGCGGATATACTCCCCAAGCGATTTCTTATTAGCATCTCCGGTATAGGTCTGTGTACTGTGTATACAGGATGCTTGAAGCCACTCAGTAATTACAGAAACGCAAACCAAGACAAACAGCAGTTACTGTTTACTGACAATGCTACCCGAAGCTCATGATTTCCGCTGATGTATTTTTTAGTCTCTCGGCACTAACTTTCCTCAGCGATAAGTTCGTTATTATGGTTGTGTACATTATACTTTGCATTTTAGATCATGAGATATTGATTGCTGTGGTAACTTAACACATTGCAAATAGATCGAAAATGTCTTGAACTTATAAAGATATTATCTCGGACGTTTTACTTTTGATTAGAGTTTTCTATCCTGAGATCGTTCTTTAAAAAATGAATATACCATGTGTGCATGTATGCCAAAAAAATTATCTGAGCTAAAGAAAGCTGTTCTAGAAAAGGTGGATAGCCAAATTGTTTGTTGCTCGTGGCATTTTCAAAGTTTACGTTATTGTCGTTTGTAAATATAAATTTGGAGGGGCTGGTGGGAATCGTACAGTAATGATGTATCATGTATATAATTTGTTGGTTGAGATCTACTTGTAGAGGCTTTATCTATGCTTATTAGTTTGATATTTTATGTTTATTGAATTGTATTTCTTGCATTTTTATTACATAGATATATAACAGAAATATGTTATTTGATGTACTGAACCAGTTTATTGCATGCATTCATATATTGTTACCAAATACATTGGATTGAATCGATTCATATGATTGATACAGGATGATGGAATTCTTTATGAATATATTTTTAAGATGTATAACAATCACAATAAGTTAGGATCTATTTGACAGAGAGAGGTTATCAAAGACACAACACTTTATAGCAGATACGGATATCATTGGTCTAGAGTTTTCTGTGAAAACAACAATACCATGCGAAGTCAAACAAGAATAACTTTACTTTTTAAGTAAAATGGGCAGTTACTACGCTTTGCCTATATTATGCACGGTAAACAAGACTTTTTTTACGAAGCCCGCCAAGAATAAAGAAGCTATTTCTGAAGAAAAGAATGATATTCCAAATGATCAAATAAAAATATTACTTTTGCTATAGTTTACAACACTTTAATCAAATTCAAAAGTACACCTGGATACAATCCACAGGAATGTGTGGTGAAAATAATCTACAATACGCCTACTACACCAGATTCAGGTGCTGGTATTCCTACAGGTTCACACCTCCCCCCTCCCCTACAATTTCTGAAGAAAATGTGGATCTTCCAAATGGACATGATCAAATAAAAATATTTCTCTTGTTATAGTTTACACATGCTATCGTATGTGTCATAACACTTTAATCAAGTTATCAAATTCAAAAGTATATGTATTTATTTTGTGAACAATAGAACATTTAAAATTATAGTTGCTAAAACAAAAAAATATTTCTCTTAATAAGCCTAGCAACATACACTGTTTTCTATAAAAAATATTCAACAAAATATCACATCTAGAGATTACACATGCGTATACTGGACTCACACAACATGACACACATTACGCGTCAAAGGATCCTCATTTTGTTGACATTGTGCTTAGTTTGAAAACTTGTTAATTTTCACCTTCCTGAACATAGGGAAGCTTTGTCTTGCTAACGCGCCCAATAACTCAATTTTTTTGAAAATATAAGCCTGCTGAAATTTGTACAAGCCACCTCTCCGTGGAATTAGTGTGTATTACCCTTTCGTCTCCAAGGTGGCATTATTTGTGACGGGTAGGGGGGAATTGTTGGCTGTCGGCAGAACACGAAATCCACACGATACCAGAACACAAGAACCGGACAATTATCTTAACTTGGTTTATCAGGCGAGGATATTCAGCGCGGCACGTGGTATCTGTCGATGGCCTCAAGTGAGGCTGGCTAAAAGCTCTCCTGGAAGTACAGGATTTTCTGGTGGTTCATGGGCTTCAGGCGAATTGTCGGGCGAGGCCAAACCAGCTATTCCAGTGGAGTATACAGAAATAAAATAAGGGGATGTTCGCTTTGCTATTTAAATTAAAGGGGTGTAAGAGTACAATGATCGGACCCGGGATACCCCTCCTGTTTCAATCCTTTTGTTGAGAGTTTATGCCAGCAAAAAAAAACACCATTAGAAATACGTTAAAATCGTAAATACGTTAAAATCGTATATTTCCAATGCACACCTTTTTACAATTTAAAAATCATCCTGAGTCCCCCCTCCCCCTCCCGTCTTTGTATTTTGTAGTATCAATCGCTTACATTTGGACCAGCTAACAGGAACTTTTATTCAAAGATGTTTCAGATTTGCCTTCTGTCAAAAATGCAATGCACACCTTTTCTCAATAATGCAAAAATCGAAATATACTTACTGAACGGAAATGGAATTACATGTGAAAATGGTTGAAATAGTATAGAAATCTAGCTTTAATGACGATTTTGAGTGCTGAAACGAGAAAGAATACGATACGTTTAAAGTCATTATTTGATTATATATCAATTTGATTATTATTTTATTATTTTATTATTGGATTATATATTAATGAGGCAGTAATAATTTATGCAAATGCTTAAAATTCCACACGATTTCACTTGAGAAATAAATATCCTTTTTTTATTTTTGGCAATAACCTAATCCTTAATAGTACCTTCAAACAAAGACCTACTAATTTTAAACGGTACTGATTTCCTGCCTCTCAGCTTTCTTTGTTTACGGTGTGGCTGATATTTCAGCTCCGTCTGAGATGCCGGAGGCTGTGAAGTATGTAAACATTCAATAAGTGGGTGATGTGGTTTCTGACTCACATACAAAAAACGCTAAACCCATGCCGATTTAATGCTGTACCACCGTCTGCTATGTTGGCCCAACTTTAAACCAGCATGGGCTCGGTTTTAAGTCCCGAGTTGTTTCCGTCCTCCTTCTGCTGCTTGAGTTGCGACTAACAGCTTATTATGCTATCATTCATGTGCAGTTTTCCAGTTATTCCTAACAGCACATATAATAATCATTTGTTTATATTCTCCTTGTACATGTATGGTACATATAGACCTATATCGCTATGTGTTATGGTTAGTGAACTTTTGAATAACGCTCTGTGTGATGCAGAAGTTTCATCTGACATTCAAGAATGCAGCTTGCCTTATTGAGTTCACGTATCATGTAATTTAAACTACGGTAATGAGCAATTATATTTTACATTTTATTAAATACACCTGAATACATATCGGTCTGGGCAAATTTAGGTAGGCTTACAATAATTCTTATACATACGGACTGGGAAGGGTTGATTTGAATAAGCAGCCAAGGCTGGACAGCCCAGGGATGTCGGATGCAAAACATGGATCCAGGTCAGAGGTTGTCAACAGCTGTGCACACCTGGCACGTGCTCGCTCCAATTATCTCCCATAACCATGTTAACCCTCACCCTGCTGATCACCACTATTTTCGTTTTTTATTTGTTTTATTAATGTACCAAATCACAGTTATTGGGAATGAACTGGCTGTTTATACATCAATATTTGCAATTACTTGGTGTCAAGTTAAACAAAAAAGTAATTTTCAGCCACTTGGGGTTGTGGATCGTGGTTGAAAATTTAAGTAAATTACGTAGCAGGATAAGGGTTAGCTAGACTTCTGGATCACTTTGTCTACACAACTACATATAGGAATAGGTCTACTACGGCGTCAAGTCAAACAGCAGTAACTGCTTATTTTTCAAATGAGCTAAACTCACTGGCTGTTTTCACCTGCCAGGACGATTTGCCAGTGCTGTTTGGGAGGTTTGGGCCTGACACAAGTGTCACTCAGCATGTTGTCCCTCAGCCAAATCACCCTGAAGTGCTCTGGACAGCCTCTGATCCCAATGTCTGGGTGTACGCAAAGCCCGCCAGGCGTGGACCGGGATTAAGAATGATTGACCAGCCAGACGTGACGACGTCATTTCCGTTCTAGCAATGGAGGCCACACCAAATTAAATGGCCAAAGGATTTTGACGTGAAAAAATAGGTCTGAGCAAGCGAATTAAAAGTTGAAAATAAAACATAAATGTATTTTCTCATGGAAAATTGTTCGAACCGGCTCATATTTCCCCTTCTTTAATTATTATACATTATATATATATTTATTTATTTATCTTTTGACATTGCAGAGTAGGCGAGCTCATGTGTTCAGATACTGGATTGAAAACCAACGTAGCCACATATCAAAGTAGAAGCAAACGTATGTTTCTTCAAACATGGCAAAAGCATGGACATCAATTATTTGCATTGCCACAAAAAGCGGCAAACACGTCGTCTAAAAAAATAATTTTGTCTGGCCTAAACTGCAGTCAGCTCCAACCTACTAATCTGCTAATAGCAAAGGTCTGCGGAAATGTCACGTGACGACGACTGAAGACGAAGTGGTAGACAGCTCTGTCTTAATCAATTTTCACTTTGAAATCAGTGCCGGATCTTGATTTATATCAGACACTTTTTCATGAATGTATTTCAGAAAACGTATTGTTGAAACATTGTCCAACTAGGTTAATTTATTTAAATTTTCAACTACTTGAGGTTGTCTCGCTACCGCGATCCACAACCTCAAGTGGTTGAAAATTACTCATATTTGTGTTTAATGTTTTATTCCCAATATTAATAATGTATTCTCAATGTGACCGACGCATGTATGAATGGTGTACAAAGCAACGTTTAGTCTGTATAGTTAAGATTAAGGAAACCATTTTTTAAAGATGAAACGTTAAACCTGTAGTTGAAATACTGAAAATAAATTTATTGAACGCAAAACTGTTCTTGAAAAACAATATGTCGTAACTACTTACATCAAATGTAAGCAGTTACTTACTGTTATCCTTACACGGTAGAATAGGTTGAAAGACTGAGCTCTTAAAGTCGTTCCCACTCGTACACGACAAAGATATTTATTTTTATCAAAACAAGGCGTGTTTATTTAGGCTTTTCTAATAAGTTTAATTTTGGAGATGAGGGTTCATTACTTAACCTGAACCACACACGGCGGCGCAGATCAAAGCTAACGAAATGTGGATATAGGCCTATAGATGTTGGTTCTACAGTCATGATAGTGAAATGATAATTAACTCTTTAACCCTTTAATCGCCAGGTTATTTAATTGATTTTTACCTCACTCGAAGTTGTGTCTCGCTAACGCGATTGACAACTTGAAGCGAGTGAAAATTATTCAGATTTGACAAAATGGAGGTCAACAATTTGAAATATTTCTGATTGATGTCACAGTTTATCAATAACATGTTTAAAATATGACATTTACAGTGATAATACAAATTGAAAACAAAGATATAACCGTGATCGGCGGCTGAAGGGTTAGTTGCAGCATAGCTCCTTGACTTCGCTCATTCACTTGAAGCTGGCATTAATTTTATATTGTCACACTTCGTGTTAACTACAAAATACGACTTTGTTTTCAAATAGCATCTCATATTTTTTAACCTTTGTATAATTTGTATATAGATTCTGCACTTTTATCAATTTAAAAAAAAACATTTTTGTTGTGAAAAGCGTTTTGAATTCGTCTTCAAGTGTCACCAATTAACGTTTTAACACATACAGATTATTAGAAGTGTATTTTATTAATTACCTCCTCAATTCATGTTTTTAATTACAAAGGAAACATATTTTATTTATGTTTGATCGCTTTTTGTCAGTAAAATTGAACACTTTTTAACCAGGTTCTTATCTATGAAATCTATATTCTGAAATTAGTTTGATCAAGCTGTATTTTGTTTATTTAAAATTGAAGAAAACCGAAGGAAAATTATTGGAATTATTGGAGATAATGCTCCATAACTTATTTAGCCTGCGCTTGACTTTTGCCTGAATACCAAAATGTTTCTTTCAATTGAAGTAGGAATTGTTAACGCTATTATGACATATACATATCCCAAATTAAATAATTTGAGCAACTGATGATTTATCACTTTTTTATCAGTAGTAGTGACATTTCTTAGATAGAAACTTATTTGAAACTTATCGCATACGGACCGAGCATTGCAATGGTTCATATTGTTGTTTAATGACTATCAAGTAAAATTACAATAGTTAATATTGCTAGTCGTTCAGTGGGGCCTCTTGGTGGGCAATTAGCAGAAATTGATACATACTGATTGATTTAAAACTAAGCAAATGGTGTCTAATCCGTCCTTTAACAAACACTTATGTAACAAGCCTTACTTCAAAAGCCAAGTGGGAAATCCTTCTTGTAAATAAGTAAATCAAACAGCATTTAATGGCACAAATGGCATAACATCGACATAATAGATAGGCATTTTCAAATTTAGTGAATGAAATTAAAATCATTATAGGAAAACTTGATATGGTGGCATAAGCTATGTATTTTTCTTTTCCTTGTCTTTAATATATTTATTTTATTCATCTGAGGTTATAAGGTGGATTTGTGAAACTTTAAGCCAAATCGTTTTTGAAACTTATCAAAAATATTCATATATTTATATAATAATATTACAGCATGTTTTTATGTATTTTACCAATAGAATAACATTTTGCAGTCATGTGTAATAATATTCTACAATTATAAATATGAATGTTTCAGTGTCCTTGGCTGTCAAATTGGAATGAAAATTTAATGTTCATAGGGTTAGATATTAATGACATGACTTTAAATTCTAGAAACCAATGTCGTGGAAGTGACGTGGTCTTTAACCCTTACAACGCTGATTTAATTTTGTATAAATCATGGAGGTTAAGGTTTATTCTCAATTTGAAATCATCATAAAAGTCAGTGTTGGCTTTTTCTGTTTCATTAGAATAGGACCTACGTATGTTATGAATCTACGATCATTATAAATATTTTAATTCCTTCAGTGCGGGGACCGTCTTTATACATCAGAACGTCAGAGGTCTCCGCACCGAAAGGGTTAAATAATAAACGCATTTACATTTAAAGCAGAAATCTAGTGATTTAAACCTAGACAAATAATGACAAGTCCCTCATTACACACGCCAGAATGCAGTGATGTCAACATCAAACGCCAGATAAATATCCTGGCTCATTGTGCGTCAATGTGAAACAGCAGGGCAGTAATTAGTAGGTAATTAGTTGGTTTTCTCTATGGCAAATTTTGTGGCACATAAAGTTTTTTCAATTTTTAATTGTTAAGATGATTTCCTGTTTACCAGAGCATATACACGCATGCGTCATTCTTTGTATTGTGCTACTAATGAATAAGATTTGATTGTTTTCTGTGCATTATCACGATTATGGCCACATCGCGACAAAAGGAACACGTCACAGCGAAGTGGGAATAAAACCCTACTCTTATTAATTGACTTATATTAGAAGAGCTGAGCCTGACAAAAAAATTGCTCCGTACAGCTCACCATACTGACAAAATCTAACTATATATTATGTTAGAGCAAACCTTCCTGATCATGTATATGGTGGCGTAAAGTCAAATGGTGGTAACACTTTTTTATTATTTTGACTGCTTGTATGGGGGTTCCCTCAAACCTGTCGGGAATTAGGGGTTAGGGTTACGTGAACGTCCGTCATTGCTTTTCTGCTTAACCAATCAACACATGCGATATATCATATTTTAGAAATAACAGCTAGATTAATGTCCGTTATAAAAGTAATGTAAATAGTCGTCTCTATACTTACGTTCAAACATAATTTTTATTATGAAATAATTAAAGCTGCTCCTTGGGATGAGACATTTTCAATGTTGTCAAATTGGCAAATTTAACTTAGATGAAGCTATATAACGTACTGATCCTAATTAAAAAAACAAGAAAGTTAAAAAACAATTTTAAAGCACCGAAAAAGAGTGAAATGTAAACAAAACAAGTTAGCAATATACAGCATTTTACACCACACATTCCCACGTCTTGGACGGTAAGAACAAAGCAATCGCCGCCAATTGGTGTCTTATAGTCAGGACATGAGGGGATACACCTGCAACACAGATTGTCTGCCCAACGCTGGGCCGACGGCATCAACATGTGGCCCAATGTTGTAGGAGCATTCAACCGTCCTTTAGCAAGTGTTTAGGTGTACACAAAGTTTGTTTGGGTTGTATTCGGTTTCATAGAAATGTTGATAAAAAATATTTTTTTAAATCTAAAAACTCTGATGCCATCTCAAGGAGCTGCTTTAAAATGAACAACAAAACAAACTAGTCAACATGGTCAAAGGAAACAACATAATAAAACATAATTATTCTACATATCCATATCTAGGCTATTTTTTCTGAACCATATATGTGTAGGCCCTATGCTTAAAAAAATGTTTTTTTTATATTTAGAAGTGTCACAATTTCTTTTTTATCAGAAAGTATTGCAGCGTTTTATGGAGATAAGTGTCAGGGCTGAAATCGAAAACATTGAAGTTTGCTCGGCACTTTAGTGCATAATTTGTTATCCACATGTTTTTACATAATTTGGGTGTGCTAAATTCAATCTGTCAGAAAATACTCTATATTTGGTGACCTTGACCTTCGAATAATCATAACATAAAATGGCTGCCAAAATATATATAAAAACGTATTTTCTAGGGTTTATCACACATGAAAGCATAATTTTGGTCTATAAAAGATTTTTATTTTAGAAACATTTTTCGAGTGTCATTGGAACAAAACACTATAATTACACCATTAAATAGGCTGACGATAATATGACTTATTTGTTGTAACTTACTAAACCAAGTAGGCCTATAAATATTACTGCCGAGTAAGTTAAAAAAAAATCTAAATTGGCCGCGACATTCACCCTCAAATGAACGAAAAACAAAATTGCTATCAAAATGTAAATGACTCCTCTTTTTCGGTTTGTCGCACGGAAATGATAAATATTTATATTTTTGCATGATTTGTGGACCGAGGTAGTTATGTTTGATATTTATTTATCATGGTATGACCTCGATTTAATCGTAAAATCCAAGATGGTCGTCATTTTGCATATTTACAATTAAAATCATGACGTCATTCTAAATCAAAGCATGATAGAATGTAATGTAATTAAACCTAATTTCGAACGCCTTGTAAGCAAATCTGTCGTAATTTACCTAGTTAATTTTACAATTTCCTTTGAAAAAGTGTTTTTTTCTATTATATTATAGTCTAGATACATAAAAACGCTATAGTTTTATTCTGGCGATAACAATTTTGAATCTGAGGGTCAAAGAAAGGTAATTTTGAGCAAAAAATATGAAACATTAATTTTTCAACTCTAAATCATTCAGAAACCAGAAATTGTGCATTTATTTGTTGTAAAAAAAGCAAAAGAGATGTGGTTTTGGCAACCATTTTTTGTTTCTAAATTTGTAGGTGAAGGACGATACATGTAGAGCGTTATCTGACTGGCATTCAGAAAACCCGAATTATGTAAAAACAAGTGCATAACAAATCATACACGTTAAATGCCAAACTAAGTTCAATGCTTCAGATTTCAGCCCAGGCTAAATACACACATTTTCCTCACAAGCTGCTGTATTCTTACATTAAAAAAATATATCAACATTTATAAATACCACTGATTGTTGAACAAAATACATAATTATCTGGATTCAGAAAACATAGGCCACATGGAGAAATGAGGAATATTATTACGTTTCATTAGCTGTTTTTTTATTGAGCATGATGACTAGTTTGCTTAGTTGATGATTTTGATTACTTTGCAACAAATTATGTTTCAACGTCTGTGGAGAGATGACTGTATACTCCACTGTAACATGCAATATATCATTGTAACGGAAATTGAATTTCCATGTGTAGATGGGTAAACTTGAACAGTAACAAAAGACTTTTACGTAACCCAACCTCCAAATCTAAACAGGTCTGGGTGCTTTCAATGACAACTAGAATATAGCAATAGTCACCAGGACCGTATGCTGAATGAAGTGAAGTGAATATTAGTCCCATCAAAGTCACATCCATGGAATCAGATTTGGTCTGACTTTTATCCAAGACATTGTTTATTCTGGTAATATAAAGCGCCAAACTTGGTATATGTCACAATACACAATCTGATTTAAGGCCCAACAGTTAGGTAATGTAATACCGAGTGTATTAATTCCATTTTCTTAAGAATAAGTCCATTCATCGCAAAGATATGGCTTTTGTCCGAACTCGACCTCCACTTTTACAAAGTTATAGCGAAACACACCCCTATGTTAGAAAATAACATGTACAAAAAACTGTTACCACTATTATTTTATGTCCACTCTAGAAATAACCAGTGAGGTTTGCTCTAGCATAATATACAATCAGATTTTGTCAGCATGATGGGTTGTACCAACTCTTTAAATAAGGGTCCTACTGGAACTAGCTCTTCTATTATTAAATGTGAACAGTATTACAGACACTGCACACTGTAGGACTTTGAACAGTATGAACAGTGACACAGGCAGCACTGTACACTGCGGGACTTTGAACAACATGAACAGTATCACAGCCGCCAGCACTGTACAATGCAAGCCATTGAACAGTATAAACAGTAACACAACCAGTACCGCACACTGCAGGACTTTAAACAGCATAAACAGTATCACAGCAAGCACTGTACACTGTAGGACTTTGAACAACATAAACAGTAATACAGCCAGAACTGCACACTGCAGGACTTTGAACAGTATGAACAACATCACAGCCAGCACTGCACATAGCAGGACACCGAACAGCATGAACAGTACCACAGCCAACACTTCAAACTGCAGGACTTTGAACAGCATGAACAGTATCACAACCAGCACTGTACACTGCATGGAATTAAACAATATCAGCAGTATCACAGCCAGCACTACACACTGCAGGACCTTGAACAACATAAACAGTATCACAACCAGCACTGCACACTACATGACTTTGAGCAGTATGAACAGTATCACAACCATCACTGCACACTGCAGGACGTTGAACAGTATGAACAGTAACACAGTCAGCACTGTACACTGCAGGACTTTCAACAGCATGAACAGTATCACAGCCAGCACTGTACACTGCAGGACTTTGAAAAGCATGAACAGTATCACAACCAGCACTGTACACTGCAGGACTTTGAAAAGCATGAAAAGTATCACAGCCAGCACTGTACACTGCAGGACTTTGCACAGCATAAACAGTAACACAGCCAACACTGCACACTGCAGGACTTTAAACAGCATGAACAGTATCACAACCAGCACTGCACACTGCAGGACTTTGAACAGCATGAACAGTATCACAGCCAGCACTGTACACTGCAGGACTTTGAACAGTATGAACAGTATCACAGCCAGCACTGTACAATGCAGGACTTTGAACAGTATCACAGCCAGCACTGTACACTGCAGGACTTTGAACAGCATGAGCAGTATCGCAACCAGAACTGTTGCTCTAGCATAATATACAATCAGATTTTGTCAGCATGATGGGTTGTGCCAACTCTTTAAATAAGGGTCCTACTGGAACTAGCTCTTCTATTTTTAAATGTGAACAGTATCGCAGACACTGCACACTGTAGGAATATGTGCTATTGCACTAGATAATTGATTTGCCCCATCCTTGAGAAACCTAGCTGACAGCCCATCTAGACCAGTAGCTTTACTAACATTCAAGCTAAGCAAAGATTTTAGAATGTCTTCCTCTCCGACAGGAGAAAATTTAAAAGAGCTTAGCTTAGCACCTTTATCCTGGTAATATTTATAGACAAAATTTCCAGCATAACCACCAGTTATGTTTGGTAGTTTGCCAACGAGACTAGCTGCCACAGTAGTAAAAAAAGTGTTAAAAATATTTGCAACAGTCTTTTTATCAAATGTGAGTTTGTCTTCAAATAATAAACCTATACATTTTGCACTGCTCTTTAATTTAGTAAAACCCGGAGATTTCACAGCTTTCCATATGTCTGTAGATGAATTCTTGCATTCTGAAATTTTGTTGTGAAAATAGTCTCTTTTAACTTTCTTATGGACCCTGTTTCTCAGGTTACAAAAATATTTATAATTCTCATCATTTTTATTTTTCCGAAAAGTTTCAAGGGCTTGATCTCTTGCCCTGATATCATCAAGTAATTCAGATGTAATCCATGGCTCAGATCTCTGTTTTAACCGTTTTTCTTTAAGAGGTGCAATTTTATCAACCACAGACATAAACAGATCTTTAAAATTTGACCACGCTACATCAAAATCATCATGTTGTGATTACTGAGGTTTACTGCAGATCTCCATCAGAACGTCTGATAAATATCAGTCGCATGAACGTTATTTAACCCTTACAGCGCTGAAATATTGTTATGTAAACCATGGAGAGCAAATGTTTTTTTTTAATTTGGAATAATCATAAATGTCTTAGTTAGCTCTTTCCGCTTCACTTCAATACCTAATGTTAAGGGTCTACGGCCATTATACATATTTTTACTCTTACGGTGCGGGGATAGACTTTAGACGTCAGAATCTGACGTCTACAGACATCAGATTCTGACGTTTAAAGTCGGGCTGTAAGGGTTATTTATTTATAGCATTTATAGTGCACAGTGTCCTATTTATCTAGCACTGTACAAACCAGGCCTTTGGACAGATTGGAGCGTTTTAAAGCAGTTTAAAGACATGGAATATGCAATAATTTCAACATGATCAGCTTATCCCGGAGAGCTATCAACTAATAAATTTACATTTTCTATTACATGAAGTTGTGTCTTGCAGCCAGGTAACAAAACGTCCGGTTAATCAAAATCACCTGGAAATGTAAAAAAAAATACATTATTACATAATATAATATAGGGTCTAATTTACGACGTAAATAAAAGCCATACTCATGATATTTAACTTTGAAAATCGAGCTTTCTCAATTTAGAATAGATGAATAAATGAATGAATGAATGAATGAACGAATGAATGAATGAATGAATAAATGAATGAATGAATGAATAAATGAATGAATGAATGAATGAATGAATGAATGAATGAATGAATGAATGAATGAATGAATGAATGAATGAATGAATGAATGAATGAATGAATGAATGAATGAATGAATGAATGAATGAATGAATGAATAAATGAATGAATGAATGAATGAATGAATGAATGAATGAATGAATGAATGAATGAATGAATGAATGAGAGAATAAATGAATGAATAAATGAATAAATGAATTAAATGAACGAATGAATGAACGAATGAATGTATGAATGTGTTTTAGACCACCTAAACAAGCTAAACTGGGCAACGAAAACCTCCTGAGGATGGCGAGATGAACGAGATGACACTGCCCTCCAGACACAGTATTCGAAATTCGAACCCTGGCGGTCTGAGGCTGAGAACGCTACCTCTCGGGCACGCTGGCTCTCCACAATACTGAATCTGTACGACTGAGCTGGAAAGAAACATTTTTTAAGCCTGCATGCCAGAGCGGGGGACAAGCCGCGGGCAGCTTTAACCAGTGCACCAGGGACCCCGTTTTTCCTCAATTAAGAAAATAAAGTAGACGTAAATCGAGTGTATTACTTATTATCAGCTTAGGGTTACAGGAAAGAAAGTAGATGCGATGTAAGTCTAGCTTACTTACTATCAGCTTTAGGTTATAGGAAAGGAAGTAGTAAGTCCAGCTTCTTTGTTATTGATTAGGGTTATTACAGGAAAGGCAGTAGATGCGTAAGTCAAGCTTACTTATTATTAGATTAGGGTTACAGGAAATGAAGCAGATGATACACTTACGTATTATTTTATTTGTAATCCTGACAATTGGATGCGATAGGAGGATGCAATGATCCAATGTTGGGTTAATTCTGAGCCACCGTTTACAACATTACCCGAATATTAGCCCAGCATTGTCATTGCATGGTGTCTGCTGGTGTGTGTCTTTGTCGCCCACATACGATTGACACTTCAGGACACGGGTGACAATAATAATTATTAAGGCTTAACCTGTGAAACGAAATCTTATTATGTTGGCCTCAATCGGCGTGACGTAATCCTATAATTGCTTCAAACAAACACGTGATTATCATTGGAACCTTCCGCTCAGATGACGTCAATTAAGTGAAGCCGTATGTGGCACGGGTGTATTGTTCTCTTCCGTTGTACATTGTATATTATTAAGACTGTACAAATGTGTAAGATTGTACAAATGTGACACGTGCCGTTTATACATGTATGTCCGTACTCCTCATTGATGTCACAAGGCAGTAACTACTTATATAAAAATAATCAGTTACTGTCTTCTAGCTTTCAACTTACACTTGTATTTACAAGCACGAGCAATTAAAGCAATTAAATTATTGTGTCAAAAATATAGTGCCACATAGAAAACTGTTTCTGCTGATTAATGTTCTAGTACTAAACATATAATTATTCCCATTATAAATGAAAGAGCCTGATTCTAAAATTTAACAGTTGTGTTATTTTTCAATGTTTCCGGTCTGTTGCATTGATTTCTTTGAAATCAAATCGTTTTTCTGTCACAGTAAACGTTATGTAGCACTTTTAGGGAATTGAACCAAAATCATTTAAATAACGGAATGACAAAACTGCAAAGTCCTATCCCCAAAAGACGCTTATATCGTGGTACTAAACTTACAAAAAAAGTCATTAATTTAACTTTAAATCAATTAAGCAAAAACGCACGGACATTTGTCAGAAAGGTTAAGCTATGATATATTTGTTCAAACGCTTATTTTGTTGCCAGTAACAGTGGTTTGATGGGAGAAAACGGATTAAAAACGACAATTTTGGATCCTTGGTATTAGGGCTATTATCAAACAACATGGCACAAACTATAATATAGTGTCTGATCTCCAGTAGAATGTGTGCCACTGAATGGAAATCGATATGGGAATGTGAATATAAATCAACATCGAGTTTGACTGCTGTGAGGCCACCATGTTTTTTGCAAATACCATTATAAAGATAATTAAATGTGTCCTTTCTTTTTCATTTTGCTGTTTAATAGTTGTATTGATATTTGTCAAAATTATTATGAATTTTGTGGATCGCAGACACATCACCACTAATGACCTTATTTTATAGATTGTGCTATTGTTCTCAATGTATTTAAAATTTGACGCATGGCGCATTTATGAATACCAGGTGTGTTTAAAAGGTTAACCCTTTTAGCGCCAAGGTATTTTATCAACATATTCGACACATGGGTTAGAGTAAATTGTTTCGGCTAGATAACACCACCACGCCGTATGCAAGCCCCACATTATGTCCATAGATTCTTAAAATCAGAAATCACATTTTACAATTCAGAGCTAAATGGTCGTATCTAACAATCGTGTGGCAGATACGACCCCAAATGAAGTCGTTCTCTATCGTATCGTATCGTATAATCAGGTCTCGCAAATGACACTATTTCATACACTAAATTAAATGAAAAAGAACCTCTGCTGAAAAATAGTGGGCTGAAATAATATAATCGTCACCTTGCAAATTACTGTGTGTAGCTACCTCTTTGTGAATCGGTTTATGCACCCTTTCATATCGAAAGACATGATCTAATAACAAAACAAAAACAATTGATGAAGGAGAACAAAAAATTAAAATAACATTTTTTATTGTATGATGCAATGATGCAATGATAATGGTTGCTAGCACAATAATGATAACCAAGTAAACATTTGTAAAATATTTGTACAATGTTGGACCAACGTAGAAGACGTTGGGTCGACGTTGTACAAAAGGTTATGCAATTGTGTTGTATTTGCTGGGGATAGTGAGATGATAACGGATACAACGATTATGAAATAATCATGAAACAATGACAATGAGCAGCGAGAATGAATAATAAATATCAACGACTATTAAAGACGCATGGTATTTCTGATAACAGCGAATATGATAAATTATGATAATGAGAAAAATGTTTATTATGATGATGACGAATGATGACAATAATAATGATGATATAACTTGATGAAAGTATGAAATAATAATGGGAGCAATATGTATAATCATGACAATGATACAGGGTGAGGGAGCATAAATATTTAAATATAAATAGATATATGATATTACATTATCACCCTGCTAATACCAACACTTTACGTATAGAAGAAAGCCCTCAGAACTCTACATTCTTAGCTGTGGAAAAAGCCGAGCCCGAAGGCCGAGAGCTTTTCCACAGCTAAGAATGTAGAGTTCTGAGGGTTTTAACTAACTTAAAACACATCCGACTATAATGAGGATCCGTCATAATCAACAGCCAGTCTACCATGATAATCGGTCTGTACTTGATCAACACTAACTCTCCATTCCCGGCTTAGAATGAAGTGGTCTGACAAGGCAAATAATGTAGTGGTGTGTTTTAATGTAATGTTCCTCTACAATTTTAAGCCTTGAAACGCTGAAAACAACGTTTCAAAACTTACTGTGTTTAAAAATTAAAATGAAAATGGATAATAAATAATGAACATATAGCAATTTTGGCTTTGCAAAATGAAATAAGCAAAACATGCTACTGTACTTAAGTGGTCTGAAGTTGAAGACTAATGAACTTCTTCCTTTTCAGATTGCCTGATTACGATTTTATTACAGTCGTTTAACACAGGACACCGGTAACAACAGAGGAAATGGTCAGTGAATTATACATGTAGTCCGGCAGACGAGCTGAGCATTCACAACTCACCTGAATAGACACGCACATTAAGATGGGTAAGATAACTGGGAACAATGCCATCAAAACTCACAGAGATGGACTGATCAAATATCTAGAGTATGTTTAGCTTATATGTGCACGAAGGTGGCCTAAAACCCCATTCATTTTATTTCCCAGGCAAGATTTGAATGGCGAATAAAATGCGTTCTTCGCCTTTCAAGTCTTGGCTGCGAATTACTTCACCAGTTTACTCGCCTGGGGAAGATGACGTATGTTGGTCATTGCTGGAATTGTCTTATATTGTATGACAGTGAGATCTCGCGTGTGGAATTAAAATCCCGTGAAATCACACGTGGACTTCCTGTGGATTGTCAATGACCAGCACCTGTGTGGTGGGGCTGTTTAGTATTGATTTCATGGAGTTGGAGAGGGCGAGATTTGGTCTGTGTTTCTTCATCTCGTGATCACGAGACTTCCTGGGGACGTAGGGTGGAGGGGGTCCCACGGGATGCTGACGTGGTGCCAGAGGTGATGGCTGATGGCTGGAGTGCCTCACTGATCCTCGTGTTGTATTCACTAAGATCTGATCCAGGTGGCTAGAGGTCCTGGGGTAAGGAGGGGGCTTGTGGACTCCCACAGACACGTTCTGAGAGTGCACTATAATAGACGGACTCTGGCAATCCTGCAAATCTGTAACAAATCAAATCAGAATAACTTGTAATAAATAAACTATTATGATTTGTATTTCTGATAAAAAAAATTACATACTCTTAACATGCTTAGTGAAGAATCTTTAGACAGTAATTTGCAATTGAATATAATTAGGCCTACATCAATTTGTCTGATCCACCATAATAAGGAGGGTCCGAGTTGTTGTTTTTTCATGGAAACTTTTTTTTAGCTTGAGATGTGAATTGGGGCAGCAATTCACATCTCTAGATGAATAAAACGACATACATATTAAGCAGGGTTAACGACAGTTGTTAATGGAGAACTTACCATGTGAAATTTCACTATCCGCGCTTCCTGAGATGATGTGACTGCCGCTGTCAGTGCTGTGTGACATGTCAGACGAGCAGCCACTGTCACTGTCCTTGTCGTCAACCTCTTTATTCTAGAGAAGAGATAAATGAGAGATGTAGAAATTCATATCTATGTAATTGAAGGCATAGCAAGCGTCATCAGAAGGAACACGACTAAGGGAGAAAGTCCGCAATTAACATGATCAACACATATCAGCTGATAATGTTAAATAATTTATTTATATGTGGAATTGTATGTATTGCTAAAATAGTACACTGCAATATACGATATGCAGGCAGTATCTTCCAAGAAAGTAGTTACTGCAGTTTTAATTTGCCCGACTTTATTAATCTTGAGATGTGTATATTATTATCATTCCATTATTTGTATTTTGGTGTCATATTCACTGTAATTACGTGTTGGTTCATTACTTGTATCATAGAGAGATATAAAAGGCAAACGTCAGGAACTTCTTAATAGAAAAATATAAATGCTAATTGACTTTGCTTTGCACTGATTTACTAGTGTTTTTCTTTGCAATACGTTATAGTACAAATATTGTATTTCTCATATTTTCTGTGCCATTATAATATTGTGTATTGCAATGAAAAATAGTACCTGTTCACTTGTAAAGTACTCTTGTTTAACTTTTCAGGAGAGTAATACATATTTACTGTCAGAGAAAATGAAACCGCACTAACAGCTACTGATGTCTCTCTCTTTGATTTGTTAGAGTATTAGTTCATTTTTTTCACATGTCCTGTGTACATTCACTATAGCACACACACTCACTTCTTCCGTGTACATGGTATATTGTTTGTGCAATAAGTTATTAATATTATTATTTTTCACATATCCAGTGGCATAATCAGTATCACACACTGACCTCGTTAGTGTACGTGGTATGTTGTTTGGTTCCGTACATGAGTCTGTAACGTGTGAGGTCCTCACACAGAGTATGGATCAGACAGCTTCCTGCTCCGTACTCCATTCCCTGAGGATGCTGACTGTGGTTACACACGTGACCGTCAACACTTTGGCTCACATCCGTCTGAAAAATATAAAAAAACAGCAGTTATTATACTGCACTTTCAAAGGAAATCATTTTGTATACAAATACTGCTGTGAATGTCAAACACAAGTCACATGTTTACTTTTTAAGTTAGCAGTTACTGCTGTTTGGTTTAACAGAAAAAAAATATTTCATAGCTTGGCTATTATCTGCGATTTTGAAGTCTCAGGCGGTCTCTATTTTGTATGTGCAATATTTTTATTAAAATAATCTTATGTGAAGCTGTCGATCATTTCTTAGATTTCATCATATCTACTTGTGATAAATGTATACTGAAATAGAATGATAAAAAAACAGTATATGCTTATTTGAAAAGGTGAGCAATTACTGCTGTTTGTCTTTGCATAGTAGTGTGGGACTAATCAAGAGGGTCATTGGAATCAAATGCTCATCGAATGCTGGGAAACACATTTCCCGAAAAAGTCAACGACCCGAGTCACTCAGTGCTGGTGATTAAGTGAGCTTGGAGTGGTCTTTGAGACGATATCAAAAGGTCAGGTTTGCCACGCGATGCTCCGCTGAGATGAAGACATCTTCATGTGGGGTGATTTGAATGCCTCGTTAAGCAAAATCAAAGGCTTTATGACGTTCGCTTTAAAGTTAATGTTTGATAAAAATGCTGTTTTTAAAAATATGAAACGAGAATCTGCCTCAGCGACTCTGCCCAGCAAAAACAAGCAAAAATAACTGCTTACTTGTAAAGTAAGCAGTTACTGATGGTTCCCTTTAGAGTAGATATGTAAGCGTTACCAGGAATTAGTCAGGTGAAGGAATAATTTTTCGCTCCCTACATTGGGTACTTGTAATATTTATCGCGGCGTGATGAAATTGGATGAGTAAAATAAGCTATTTGATTTACTTAGAAAACACTATTTTATCTAATAATTGTGTATAATATTAGATAATACAGACCAGCGTAAACAAACCACGGAAATTACAATCCTTGGATACAGATCTTCCAATTGGAAATCAAAGGGTGCATCTGATATTTTGGTAAGTGTCAGATGCACCCTTCATTTTCCAATGCCGGATTAATGTTGCGTCGGTGTATCAGACGGTGGACTAACATTCACATTTTCAGCATGGAGATCGATTTTAGACGTCAGATTCTGACGTCCATCGACTTTAGAAACTGACGTCTAAGGTCGATCACTACATACAGAGATCCTGACATATACGGATAACATATGATGACATACGTATCCATAAGAATGTAACCTGAGCCTTATGACATATGATGACATATGTATCCATGAGAATGTATGCTATAGGGTTTCTAGCATGATTTTAGATCAATAGAAATTTCACTAAATTTAAAAAAATAGTTCCTGGTAGATTCTTAGTTAATACAATGATTAAATATTGGAGATGTCTATTTTTAAATAAGTATAAATTTGTTTCATTTGTTTGTATTTGAAGCTGGAAATTGTGTTAGCTATTCTATCTTCGACTGAATGAAAAATACAAGCGAACAATTCAGCAGCAGATGGGTAAAATAAGAAAATATATATACAATTCCAAAAACTCACCTGCTTTGCAGATCTTTGACTGGCTATGGGGTCCACATAGTCATTGGTTCTTCTTTCTACAGACGTGTCAGCTTTTGTCATAGTGTCCACTTCTGCTACTAACATCTCAGATTGTCTCGTCTCACTCTTAATTCCCTCTATTGACCCCCGCTGAGATCCCTGTGTAGAAGACAGCGCCGATCCCAAACAGAAATCAGGAGATTTATGTTCCGCCACAATGTCAAACACGCTGCGTTTGTTGTGGTGTGTCTGTTTGTGATGTTGACGGCGTCTGAGGACAGCTGCCATGATGACCAGGAGAATAACCACGATGACTCCAGTGATACACCCTATGATGATAACCACTGTCAAGTTCCTGTTGGACGTCATCTCTTCCTTATCCTCAGTCATTGTGGATTTGCTCACCAGGATATTCAGCACCGCGTCCGATGATCTGACGGGGGTTCCATTGTCTTGAGCGCGGACCACCAGAGCGAACACGTGATCTCCCAAATCATCTAGCTCTTTGTTCAGGGTCAGAGTGCCGTTGTTTTCAAATAAGTTGATGTAGTTATCCTTATTACCTGATACTATAAAGTATGTTAGTTTACCACTGTCTCCAGTATCTCTATCCTCAGCTTGTATTGTCATAATATCTTGTCCTACGTGATGATCACCAGAGATGATAACTGTGTTGTTAGATAAGCTGGGAAATATAAACTCTGGACTATTGTCATTCACTTCTGTTATTGTAATCGTTACCATGGCACCACTTGTCACAGGTCGATTTGTACCATAAGTCGTTGCTATCACAGCCATTTTATACAGTTCCATATCTCTTCTGACAAACTCTATCAACGTGTAGATAGTACCATTACTAGGAGATATTGCGAACAGGTTTTCCTGGCTGTACGATGACTTGAGACTATATGTAAACTTGTTGTACAAATCTGAGTCGTCATCCACCGCTACAACTTGACCTACTTCACTGTATGGAGGCAGATGCTCGTACACATTGAGAGTGTACGCCTTCAGAGCAAATGTGGGATCATTATCGTCTTCATCTTCAATAATGATAATCACTTGAACTGATGACGTCATCACAGGGGATCCGTGGTCACGTGCTATCACGTTAAATACCAGCTGAGAATATTGTTCTCTGTCCAATTGCTTCTTGGCAGAAATCATTCCTGTGACATCATCAATTTCCAGGATGTCATCAACTTGTGTGTCTAGTTGTAAAGACACCCGTCCATTATCCCCCTCGTCCGGATCAGTGGCTTGTACCTGGATCAATGTTATTTCATCAGAATTCTCTCTCACTTTTGTCTCATACATTTCTTTAGGGAATGATGGAGAATTATCATTTACATCATCAATGACTACAGTGATGTATTCGCTATTGGCTTGAGGATTATCTCCTTTGTCTTTGCAGTATACCCAGAGATCATACACGTTTTGTGTCTCTCTGTCCAAAGTGGTCTTTGTGACGATTTTAAATTCTGTGTCGTGCAATTTCTGAAGCTCAAACACAGGATGACTCAGGATACATTCAAATTGTCCATTCAAAGCATCGTCTTCATCAATCACCCTGATATGAGCCACAAAGGAACCAGGAGCTTTAGTTTCAGCCAGATGAACTTGATCAAATTCATCATCCGTAACTAGTCTAATATCTGGAGCATTGTCGTTCAGGTCGTTGACTCTGATATTTATATGTGTTAAATCTGGAATGGATCCCGGGCTTAAGTTTCTAGCAGAGATAGTGAGAGTATAAGAATCGCTGATCTCATGATCTAACTCTCCTTCAAGAAAAACTTCTCCTGTTACCGTGTTGAGTGAGAATAGAGATCCATAATCAGTCTGTGTCTTGGAGGAGAACTGGTACTGTATAGCTCCGTTATCTCCTGCATCTGGATCAGTAGCTTCAACCTGAACGAGCCTGGATCCACTGGACAGGTTCTCATCTACTGTCACACTGTAACTGTCACTGAGGAACTCAGGGTTGTTATCATTAACGTCTGTTATTATTATAATCACTGTTAACGTGTCAGACTGACCTGATCCATCCACGGCCATCACCTGGATCGTAAACATATCCTTTTGTTCACGATCCAGATGATTGAGGAGAGATAGATAGATGACTTCTTGCGTCCAGACTGGACTGTCATTGTTGACCACCAGGCTGAAGTCTGCCTCTCCTGACACCAGCTGGTATCTGTTAATGGTGAACTGTGGACTGTCTGGATCAGAGGCTGCAGGAATAGTGAACATGGATCTTGGAGAGGAGGACTCAGACAGGGATGTGGACACCACGCTATCACTAAACTCAGGCCTGTTGTCGTTAGTATCATCTACGGTTATCACAACTTGGAGAATATGGAACACCTCATCTGATTGTACACGTATGGATAAATCTACTGTACACTCAGGCTGGTGTGTACACATCACGTCACGATCTACAGAAGTCTTCGTTGTCAGTACACCGCTGTTATCCAGGTCAAAAAGGTCAAAGTGAGCTGCAAAATCATCAACCAAAGTGAAGCTCATTTTCTCCACCATATCTTCTCCGTACATCTGAGTGAGACCAGAGTCTATTGGGACTACACCCAGCAGAACATCTGATTCTTCTTCAAGAAGAGAGTATGTGAGTGGAGACATAATATCCGCTGTGGAGAATGTAGTGAGCGCAAGAAGTGTCACTGCCACACTTAATAACAACATTGTGAATGATTCGTATGGTAACAGAGTAGTTACTTGAACAATGTTTCTTTTTATAAAAGTCTTTTACGAGAGGTATATCTGATCATCGGCAATGTTATCCCTAGTTTGGAATGGGTATCTGCAAAAAATATATACAATCAATAGATATAATTAACAAGTTAATATAATTTTATAAGATCTAGCTTCCCCTATCTGCCATAAGACACTTTAACACCGAGGGAGGGGGTCTGATAATTATAGAGCCTAGACCGTTATAGTAGCATCGTACAAATCTGTTGAAGCTGTTGGAATATAATTACGCTTCCCGATGTGATGATATTTAAGATATAATGATTAACTAATTCAGCACAATTATTTAATCTAATATTGGTTCAATAGCCCACTAAAGTGTATTATCTTAGTTTAGTCTGGGTTTCTCATAACTCATGAAAAGTAGCCGAGTATTCTTTTAAACTAAGTAATATATACTATTGTAAGTATGTTTATTGGGCTGAGACAATAACAAAATATTTGTCTGTCTAGTATGTCTGATATTTGAGCATGGAATTACATAGACACTCACCTTTGTGTTTATTGAAAAACTCAGTATATGTGATATATCCAGGTATGTGATATATCTGGGTATATTAGATATCCAGGTATGTGATATATCCAGGTATGTGATATATCCGGGTATATTATATATCCAGGTATGTGATATATCTAGGTATATTATACATCCAGGTATGCTATATATATATCCAGATGTGTTTATCACACTATGGGTGACTGGGCTCGTGTTCTGATTAATCCTTATATTCCAGAATCCTTATCCACAGCAGATTCTGTTGCACAGTTTCACTTCTGGTTTTGCTTGTACCAGATAGAGTGATCTACACACACACTGAATGGCATCAGCTGAAAAACGTATTTATCAAGCCTGGGAACCACCGTGTAAGTGCCAGCCAATCACGGCTTACCCCCCCCCCCCCCTCCCATCTACCTGTCGGACTGAGAGGCTCGCTGTCACACCTACTCCCGCGCGAGCCTCTGTGATGTCTCTTATGCGTCACATGATTGCCCCGCCCTCCCCGCATCGCCAGATTTGCCATCTGGCAATGCGGGGAGAGCGGGTCAGAACGGCTGGTAAGGGCCACAATGAGCCGTAATCATACTTGATGGACTTGAACCTCCCCCGTCTACTGTGGCACGTGGTGTTTAGCCTCACGGGGGTCACTACTTGACCCTTTACGCTAGACGTGCGGGTCCATGCCCAATGTTACGTCAGGCGTATCTGTTCTAATTTTCCACATGACAGATCCGCTCACAGATGACTCAATCATGTTATTTTTCAATATTGTGGGGAGTCTCTGTGACCGAGATGTATGGTGCTCGGCCTCAGACCGCCAGGTCTCGAATTTTGAAACCTGTGTCTGTAGGCTAGTGTCATCTCATTCATCTCACCATCTTCTGGAGAGTGTCCTGGCCCAGTTTAGCCTATATGTGCACAGACGTGGCTTAAAACCCCATTCATTTCATTTAATCATGTAGGATGTATTTTTAGAAGGGCTCTTAACTTAATAATTTGTTCGACTATTATATTCCGGAATATGATAGTGTTTAACTTTTAGTTGAGAAATCATCAAAAGTGTTTCACAGAAAACAGGGCCCTGTAACCCCTCGAAGACACGACGATTGTCGCGTTTGAAGGCGTCGCCTCAATATAATTTCAAAACCCATTATCAGTTAAAATCTGGTGATGTGATTAGTAAGTGTACAATGGTTGTCAGCTTATAAGCATTATACACGAATGTGTTAAATAGTGTGAAATAGTTTGTGCTGGCATAATTTAAGTGAAATTAGGCGTGCTGAAAAGAAATGATCTGACCCCAGACAGAATAACATCCATTTTACAAATACCATTAAGGGCATGAGAGAGGTTATCTTTGAAACATATGGGTTTTTTTTAATTTACCGTCTTTGGGGATAGAGTGCTTGGCCGCCTCATTATAAATAACTGGGATATGTTGGCTAAAAAGTTTGCTATAGGATAATCTAATTCTGTCATTACTTCTTCCTCCAGAATTTGTCCACAATGATTTTAGGTACTTGAATAATATATACAAGTACATGTTTAGCAATGACATACTGTAGTTTATGTTATTCAAGCAGTTATCTGAAAAATCACAGATGTGGTCTTCAAGCTGTAAGAAAATATATTTTGTTGTAATGAATGAAGTTAGAAAATAGGTAAAATCACAATTACGGCTTATCCGCGCTTGATCATGTAATTCCACAAGGTCAATTTATCTTTCATCAAAGGGAATTACTTAGAAGTAACTACTTTCGCGTTTTAGGTTTATGGATACAATTTGTTCAATTTGATCTTCATTTAAACTTCTTATATTCGCCAAGTAAAATGACAAAAAATGATTATAGTATTGATTTGGGAAGTTGTACATGCAGGCATTCCACTTATTGTAAATTATGAAACATTTTGTAGAAACATATATCAATTCCAAAACTTTGTCAATGGATTTTAAATAATATGTTTTATTGTGATTGAATCTTGTTTGAGAACAAATACGAGGCTCCATGTGTTATCAAAGGACGTGTGATAACTGTGGATCTCACAGCATTTGTGTGAAAACCTTTGTTTGCTACGGGTGAAGCAAGAGCTCACTGAGTATTACTCAACTATATATAAAGCGTAAAGTATATACATTGCATAGTCCCCATTATAGCAGTGAGAGAGTCATATGTCCCACTCGATTAAGTGACACATATGACACTCTGACTGCTGAAAGACGATATCGCTAAATTATGAAATCGTTGAAGATTTCAAGGTGAAATAAGATAAAAAAATGTGATATCGATGTTTGGATTTTGAGAATTGTTTATAAATCTGCAAACAAATTATTTTGTATTTGCTTGCTCCACTAAAATGTTGATTGTTGCTGCTTGTTACACTTTATGCTGATGGTTCAAACAGCACATTTTTGTCTAAGATGGAGAACGGTATTAAAATGCTGACTAAACTATATACAATATTTTCGTTTTCTTATTTGCTAATCCTAATTATGCTAAAGATCACGGTAGCTCGAATGATTCCTGATTATAGGTTATTTATTATGCTGAAAATCACGATATCTCGACTGATTCCTGATTATAGATCCAAAAAAATATTCTAAGTGAAAACATTAGACAACGATCATCTGATCAAGAGTGTACGTGCTATATAAGCAATTTCAAACAGATATAATATGACTTAAAATCCTAATAGGATGATCTTTATGTGATGCTCAGTTAATACGGATCAGACCATGATATTGTGTAATGCGGATATAGCTATTGTGACGTCATAATATTGTCCTCTCAGATTATTATCACAAGTGACAAACCTGAAATACGCAAATTAACACTTATTCCGCTAAGGCAATGTGGGTAAGGCTTTATAATCAGCAAATTTAAATCAACAAATATTTGTTGCCATTATTTAAACCAAATAAAAATAAAACATTTATGTTGAATTAATTAATCAATTAATTTAAATTATTTAAATTACGTCAAGACTCCAATATCATTTTGAAAGATACATTGATAATGATTAAAAAGGTGGTCAGCAAACTAAAGCACGAGCAAGAAATAAAAACAAAAAGGTAAATTACATATTAAATTTAAATTTAAAGTTTTTTAATAACTAATTAAATTAAGAGCAACCGCGCGGGAAGAATTATATTAGAAACTCATTCGAATAATCAATGGAAAGTACACACATTGCGGAATTTTCATTACTGTGATTATTATATTCCTTTTTATTTAATTTAAGGTAAAATATCAGGTGGCATGATGTGAGTGAAATAATGTGGCGCATAATTAAATGTAAGTGCTAGTTGTTTTAGTAAGTTAAGATTGGATGATTAAAAGGCATTATGCTATGTGACGCTTTGTAGTGCATTTCTAAAACACTATTTTGAGTTGTCACTTTTTGTTTTTCTCAGTGTAACAGCAACGGCGGACTTAGAGTAGGCCTACATTTTCTCGTGAGATGGGAACTCACTGACATATTGAGCACTAGGTCAATATGCTGCCATCTACTATAATATTATCTGTGTAATTTATAATAATATTGTATTGTATTATATTAATACAGTGCAGTACAGTACTAATTCTTTACATTGCTTACGATACAGATTTTAAGTTATTATATTATGTGTTAAGATTGTTTTACCAAACTCTCAAAATCAGGTTAAGCAAAATTTAAGAAATAAACCCATTAGAACTGAAAGGGTTAAGAGTGTCACGCCACCTTCTGCTTTGTGACTAAAACAACATTGACCGCTTACTACTCTACGCTATTAACCCTTTACATGCTACAGGCGTGCTAATGTATATTTTAGAGACAATACTATCTCGATGTTTTCTACAATCGCTCTCATTAACAAAATAATTTTGTGAGTGATAATTCACTTTATTTCATTTTGTCGGCGACGGAAAATGAAAGCAAGCATTTCGTCAATTCACAAGCGATTTTCATGTAAATCCAAGATTAAAACTAAAATAAGTTAATATAATACAGGTGCATTATAATTAGTTATCTACTACTTTCTAAAGAAGATAATGTTTGAACTGTACAATATTTTATTATTCTTATTTTTAAAGTCTTTTTTCTAAAACTAGCAACACGGAAAATTGCTCGAGAGTTTGCAGGTTTCGTTTTGGACAATCTACTACCGTCGAATGAGCTCTGTAGATACCGTCGAATGAGCTCTGTAATTCGTCGCCTCGAAGCTAAAGGATCCTATCTGCCACTCTGACGAGTGTCAGATAGGATCCTTTAGCTCCGAGGCGACGAATTGACTCGGTTAGTTAACCCTCTCAGTGTCACAATGTAGTGATATGCCAACATAGATAGGGATAGTTAAGTTATTACCTGATCAGTTTACAAACACTTTAGCACCTTAAAACCATTATAATGTCATTAAGTATATTACTCCTTTAAGTACACCGGGTTATATTCTTATGTCATAATGACATTTGTATTATAAGGAAAATCGATTTTCTTTATTATAGAAATAAGGAGAAAATGTAACTGAAAATTAGACTAGCACTACTTTTTTGGCATTTTTTACAGCCTGCAGGCATATCTAAATCAGGCCGATTGTATGTTTGAGAGTAGATTTTAATATTATTGAGCTCAAATGATATAGCAAATTTATAGTCAAAGGCCTACAGGGAACCGTAACCCCTAACCTAATGTGAGTTAATGTTGAGCCATCACCTGTGACGCTGGCCAAACATTTGGCTCAACGAAAACGGGACACAGACGGCTCCGTACAACGGAGAGCTACATGTTTTATTTGAAGATACTTCTGGCATTGCTTAGGGAACCATAAAATCAATGTTAGGAAAATAATATAAATCAGAAACATATTGATTAAATTATGATGATTACTGATTGTAGCGTGAAGTCACAATCTGATGCTTGTAAATTTAACAAAATTTAATATATTAATATTCTATTTTAAAGTATATTTGAAAATAAACAAACCGACATATTATTGACGATGGAAAGTTAATGTACACTTAGCTGGTTAAATATACAATTGTAATCTACAAACCTAATAATATAGTACTGGATATACTTATAGGTGCAATTGAACCCGCTACTTGTTATTTTATGTGATCATTTTGCAAGATTCACGCTCAAAAATGTGTAGAGTGTTTATGTGTATGCAGCAGTGGTGATAATTAACATACGTTCAGATTTATATCAG
This sequence comes from Flabesymbios commensalis, assembly GCA_964017125.1. Classification (NCBI taxonomy): domain Eukaryota; kingdom Metazoa; phylum Annelida; class Polychaeta; order Terebellida; family Flabelligeridae; genus Flabesymbios; species Flabesymbios commensalis. The sequence continues at coordinate 26,948,525 of OZ024913.1, read as the reverse complement.
TAGTTATTAATTAGACTCGGGGTCGCAGCTTGAGCCATTTCCAAATGACCAAGACCCCCGCGATGCTAAAGGAGCAAGCACGCCCTCTACCTGTACGTGATAATAAGCCCGCGTAGTCGTGACGACTCTCACTTATTACAGTCATTGTTCAACCTGGAATAACAGGGTGCATCTCAATGTGCCCGTGGTGTGGTCCGGGAAGCGGGTCTTCTGATGTGTTCACCATCACGCCCAGGAAGTGGCCGTAGCGACGCCCAGAAACTGTGCACCATGAATACCAGAATGTGCTGCCGTGCAAAGTCATGACGCCCAGAAAAGTGTGTCCAATTGAATAATTGCATCTCTATTTTCGTGATTTTGTAATCAATGCAATATCAACCTGCGTGTTGACACTAGGTGTTTATTTAATTGAGAATATTAATTAAATAAAGTACATTATGTATTAACTTGGTTTGATTTGCAACATTTGTTTAATTGCATCTCTACTTGAAAATAAACCAAACTACAAAATTCAAATTACAACAGTCATTTTATTTTAACGATATTTTTTCTTAGACATCTACTTGCAAATATCAGCCGTGTGTGTGCAATAGATTGGTACAATGTTGGAGGGCCAGCGTTGTACAAATGTTATACAAATGTTTTGTGTTTGCTGGGTATAGTTTAGTCATAATTAATAAATATGCCTATTTTAAATTTATATTTTACTTCGAGCATTGTTTGCTTAGCTTCTTGTGATTTAACTCCACTATACTGTTCTACGAAGTCAAAAGGCAGTATATGCTCACTTGTAAGGTAAGCAGATTACTGTACTTTGGCGTTACACGAAAGTATAATATACTATGTCGCATTGTTCAAACATGTTGACGTGCATAACAGCTCGTTTTCTGGCCTCGGGTATAGGTGCTGGTCATCTTTTGCCACTTGTTTGCGCATTTGCCGCATTTTGCTTAAATTTCTGATTTGAGTTTTTTCCCATTAAGAAGGCACCTATCCCCACTCGTAAAACTGCTATGAAAAGTAAAATACAAATATTTTAAAAAGTGTTCGCTTTAGAATTTAAAAAATTGCTATTTTTTCGAAATATTCACATATACGGTGGTGTTTCATCGACAACAATAAACGCAATTTTTTATTGGTTATCACAAAAGTAAATTTATGGAAAAGACGCGAAATAATAACTATGCCATACAGGATATACATCCATATTATTTACTTTTGTCACATGTTGTTGTTTTGTATAAGAATTTGTCACAGACACGAGGATCAAAGCTCACAGAGGGTGCCCCGATGTAAACATCTCTCTGATTATTAAAGCCTTGTTTTCACAGCGTTCATCGTGTTATGTGTTAATTACAATCTGATCATTGTGCTCACACCTAACTCACAGTAATTAATGTGAACATAACTCTTTCACACCTCCACCTGTGCGAGGCTCTGTTAATTAATTACCTTACTTTCAGAGCTCCACGTCTTCCATAATGTTATATACCATACACAAGGTATTTTGTTATGAAACAGTTTTTCTGTAGTAGATACAAACAAGTTTAAGTGACATGCCGATCAACTATGTGATTATACAAAAACATGTATCAACAAATTAAAGTTATCAAGGTTGTGTGCATTTATTTTGTAACATTGTGTTAAAAAGTACATGCTCAATGGCTGGTCACTGTCACAGACACTTACACATTACCAACATTACCAAACGATAAAATATTTCAGAGTTAAAATGAAGTAGAATTTTAGTTCTATTTTCGTGCATAACATACGTCTGTTGTTTGGAGTCCGTTGAAGATTTGGGGATCAAGGTGTTAATTTCAATTACAAATCACTCTCATTTTATCATCAGACGTCTCAATGATCAAGTTTAACCCTTTAAGCCTCCACGATGCGATAAAGCATCATTTTACATCCTTGAAAAAAGACTTGATTTTCCTACAGCCAAGGGTTTTAGAAGGAACATTTCTATAAACTAGCTTAACAATATGGCAATTTTCTTTAACTTTTAAACCACTTTAAGTCATTTTCATCCACTACAAATCAAGAATTGCGACAGCAATTCGCGGTTTGTAGTGGATGAAGATGACAATGATAAGTTCAGACCTAAAAGGATTAACCTCAATCACTCACACATCACACATCCTCCTCAGTAATTACAGGAAGCCTGCGACCGTGTGGAGAGAGTAGCCCTCGCTGTGTCACACATTTCTATGAGAATTAACAATTGTAGTGCTAGGGCCGTGTATATACGGTTTGATGCCAAGTTTAAATAAAGTATAATTCCACATAAATTGGTGAAGTATGTTGTGTAATATTTTCACTTAAGATAAATATTTGTCGTTATTTTAAGCTGGAAATTGCGTCAGCTTTTCAACCAGATTGTTGAATTTCTTCCATATTTGTTACAAGCTTAGTGCATTTCATCCGTATAGAGTAGAAAGCACATTAAATGTATGTCCCTTAGCACCGAAAGGGTTAACAAATCACACAGTACATGTTTTGTTGCAACAGCCTCCGCAAGTGTTCACGATCTATTGTCTTCCATGCTCACGACAGTGTGAAAGATGGAAGCAAACACTCCTTTACATCTAATCTCACTACTTCAGAATAAACTGTTTATTTTAATAAAAAAAACGCAAAAAATTAACGAACGAACGAACAAAAGAATGAATGAATCTACATTATCATGGTTAACCTGAATGTCCTAAAAAGTTGAATTCTCAAGTCAATATATAGAAAACAATGTAATAAAAAGTGTACCTCATATGATTTCATTAAAATGTCGTGTACCCGGGTATCATTTATCATGCTAGAAAAAACAAGCGATAGGCCTATATACTATAGTTGTTTTAGCGCTGCTAAGTGTCCACTCTGAGTTCAAAGAGATATCTCTGATGACTGAGACCACAATCACTTGTTTATATACATATTTGTTCACAGAGTTACTGGGGCATTTGTTTTCACGAGGATGATCGGCAATTAGACAAACAGCAGCCCGCTTAATTGAAAAGTAGCTTAGCAGTGTTTGTCTTTGTATGGCAAAATATCGGAATGTCATAAAAGTAACTGAAAGGATACTGCGAAATGTAAATTAGTAGTTCAATTGTTTAACCCTTTAACCACCGGTGTCGTCCATATTCGTTTTTACATTAATTTTTATATTAGCACATTATATATCAGCTTTTAAACCTGTTAAAGATAAAAAGTGACATTAATCAGCAAGATTATAAATTTTGACCTCCATTTTGTCAAATCTGAATAATTTTTCACTCACTTGAAGTTGTGGATCGCGTCAACGAGACACAACTTCAAGTTGGTGAAAATTCCAATTGAATAATTTGGCGGTTAAAGGGTTAAGCCCTTACGATGCATTAAGGCATAATTTTTTTCCCCTTGAAAACCTACTTAATTTTCCTACAACCATGGCCAAGAATTTTAGAACGAAAATTTCTATAAAAATGGTTTATTATTGCATGGTAATTTTCTAAAATTTTCAAACCACATCATCTTTATCGACTAAAAGTCGAGAATTGCGACAGCTTGTAGTGAACAAAGATGACAATGGTAAATTCAGGTTTGAAAGGGTTAAACATTCACTGTTTCTATACATATAACGTATCATCATTATAATTTAAATTATCAAATGTACGTTTTGATGTAGTACCAACATTTTCAGTAGGTTAAAATCCTCTACGCACTGTGCAGCATGCTTGATAATATAATCTATGTAGGGTAAAAAAGGAAGCAACCTATAGGGAACAAGATATGCTGTATAATTTTATTCCACAGCAAGACGATGAAAATAACCAACACATACAAATTTAAACAATTGTAACATATTTTTGTAACACCAACACCCATCCATTTGGAAATCTATCCGGTGCCTTCAGAAAGAACATGAAGCAGTGGAAGCTGCTGTAATACTAGTAGAGACCGGACGCCCACTTACCAAGCGCCTCCGCCGTGTGACTGTACAACTGCAGACCCGATTAGCCTCATTATGTGAGGATCATTATGAACAATGGACAAATACAGATAGGACAATTCCTAAGAGGTGTCGGGCACCTTGTCCGCCTGTAAATGGGGTGACTAACAGGACACATGATGGGGTCAAATCATTGAATGGACAATTGTTTGACTAATATGTACATATCAACAAATAATGTAATTATTAAATATGCAAAAATAAAATAACATCATTATGTTACCTGGCTCTTTGTTTTTATTATGTGCCTTAATAACCTGTGCCCTGTTGTCACTGTGCCAGAAATGCACTGTGCCAAAATCACCAAGGCTCAACTAGCCGGCGCCAAAGTGGAATGTGCCAAACTGTCTGGATACCGTGCTACCATACAGGATACTTGAAGCCACACAGTAATAACATAAACGCAAATCAAGACAAACAGCAGTTTCTGTTTACTGGGAATGTAACCGGAAGCACATGATTTCCGCTTATGTATTTTTTAGTCTCTAGGCACCTACTTCCCCCACCGATATGTTATACTTTGCATTTTTAATCATAAGATATGGATTGCTGTGGTAGCTTTAACTCATTGCAAATGGATTGAAAATGACCTAAACGTATATTATTTCGAACGCTTTAATTTTGATGAACCTTTTCGGTCCAAATCTTGTATTCTACCCCCGACCAGTCGAAGAGTGGTTCAGTCTGTCACATGACGAGATCGGCCAATCACCGCCGTCATTCAGTTGTTATTTAAATTAGGGGGTAGAATACGAGACTTGGGCCGAGTTTTCTATCCAGAGATTCTTCGGCCCGAGTCTGGTATTCTACCCCCCCCCCCTCTAATTTGAATTAGAACTGAATGAAGACGACGATTGGCCGATCTTGTCAAGTGACCGACTGAGCAACTCTTCGATTGGTCGGGGTAGACTGCTAGACTTTAAAAAATGAATATACCATGTGTGCAACTATGCAAAAAAAGAATTATCTGACCTAAAAAAAGCTTTTCTAGAAAAGGTGCATAGCCAACTCGTGGCAATGATTGTTGCTTGTAGCATTTTCAAAGTTTACGTAGTAATTGTCGTTTGTAAATTTACATTTGGAGGGCCTGGTGAAAATTGTACAGTAATTATGTATCATTTATATAATTTGTTGGTTGGGATCTACTTGTAGAGGCTTATTGTTACTTACATAAATAAATTACACAGATATGTTATTTGATGTACTGAACCTGTTTATTGCATGTATTCGTTTAATGTTACCAAATACATTGGATTGAATTAATTTATATGATTGAAACAGGATGATGAAATATGCCTTATGAATTCAGGGTTTCCGCCAGGAGTTTTGAGAGGGGGTCCAAAAGGGGTGGGGGGTATGGGGGTACTCCCCCTGGAGAAAAAAATCCGAGTTTTTAAGTTTTAGGGCTTAAAATGGCCTATTTTAACTGAAATGACAATAAAATATAGAAAATATTTATTTTTTTCTCGCCAACAAGGGGGGGAAACCCCCCCCCCCTGTGGTGCTGAGTGGGGGGGGTCCGGACCCCCCCCCCCCTGGCAGAAACCCTGATTTTTTAAATGTATAACAGTCACAATATGTTATTTGACAGAGAGAGGTTAAAAAAACACAACACTTTTTTCGAAGCAGATATGGACATCATTGGTCTAGAGCTGTCTGTGAAAACAACAATACCGTGCGTCAAACAAGAGTAACTGTTTACTTTTTAAGTAATATAAGCAGTTACTACGCTTTGCATATATGCACGGTAAACAAGACTTCCTATTTTCGAATCCCGCCAAGAATAAAGGAATCTGGAGTGTTGTAGACACCCGGATACAATCCCCAGGAATGCGTGTGTGAAAATGATCTACAATAGGCCTACTACACCATATTCCGGTGCTGGCATTCCTACAGGTACACCTCCCTGAGTAATTTCTGAAGAAAATATTGATCTTCCAAATCGACATGATGAAATAAAAATATTACTCTTGTTATAGTTTAAACATACTTTCGTATGTGACATAACACTTTAATCAAGTTATTCAAAGTATATGTATTTATTTGGCGAACAATTTTACATTTAAAATTATGGTTGCTAAAATTAAAATTTACATCTCTCAATAAGCCTGATAACATACATGTATTCTGTTTTCTATAAGAAAATATTCAGCAAAATGTCACATCTAGAGATTACACATACGTATGCTGGACTTCAATAAATAAATCACACAGCATGACACACGTTACGCATCAAAGGATGCTCATTTATTGACATTGTGCTAGATTTGAAAACTGGCAAAGGATCCTCATTTGTTGACATTGTGCTAAATTTGAAAACTTACAAAGGATCCTCATTTGTTGACACAGTACTAAATTTGAAAACTTGCAAAGGATCCTCATTTGTTGACATTGTCCTAAATTTGAAAACTACAGAAGAGTTATCACCAGAACAAAAGACCCGAACAATTAGCTTTATTTAACATGGTTTATCAGGCGAGGACATTCAGCGCAGCACATGGTATCTGTCGATGACCTCAGGTGAGGTTGGCTGAAACCTCTCCTGGAATAACAGGTTCTTCTGGTGGTTCGTGGACTTTAGGCAAATAGGCCGGCGAGGCCAAACCAGCTATTTTAGTGAAGTATCCCGAAATAAAATAAGGGGATGCTCGCTTTGATATTTAAATTGAAGGGGTGCAAGAGTACATTGAGCAGACCCGGGATACACCTCCAGTTTCAATCGTTTTGTTGATAGTTTATGCCAGCAAAAAAACACCATTAGAAAGAGGTTAAAAATGTGTAGCTCCAATGCCCACCTTTTCACAATTTTAAAATCACCCTGAGTCCATCCCCCCACTTTGTATTTTGTAGTATCAATCACTATCATTTGGACCAACAAACAGAAACTTTTTGTCAGAGATGTTTCAAATTTACCTTCTGACTAAAATGCAATGTACACCTTTTCTTAATGTAAAAATCGAAATATTCTTACTGAAGGGAAATGGAATTACATAAATTTGATCATTTTTACATTTTATTACTGGGTTATATATTAACGAGGCAATAATAATTTATGCAGATGCTTAAAATTCCACGCGATTACACTTGAGGAATAAATAATTTTTTTTTTATTTTCGACAACAACCTTAATAGTACCTACCAAAGACCTACCAATTTTAAAAGGTACTGATTGGCTGCCTCTCGGCTTTCTTTGTTCACGGTGTTGCTGATATTTTAGCTCCGTCTGAGATGCCGGAGGGTGTGTAGTATGTAAACATTCACTAAGTGGTGGGGTGTGGTTTCTGACTCACTGACACAAAACACTAAACCCATGCTGGCTTAATGCTGTACCATTGTCTGCTATGGTGGCCCAACTTTAAACCAGCATGGGCTCGGCTTTAAGTCTCAAGCTGCTTCCGTCCTCCTTCTGTTGCTTGAGTTGCAATATGATGCTATCATTCATGTGCAGTTTACCAGTTATTCGTAGCAGCACATAATATAATAATCTTTTGTATATATTAAATTCTGATCAGCTGCATTCAGTGATCTTGTTATTCGGTTTTTTCCTTGTACATGTATGGTACGTGTATATGAGTTATGGATGGTAAACTTTTAAATAACCTTATGGGTGATGCTGAAGTATCATCTGACATACAGGAATGCAGTTTGCCTATATTGAGTTTACGTATTATGTAATTTAAACTATGGTAATAAGCAATTATAGTTTACCTTTTAATAAAAAAACCTGAATGAAAATCAATGTTCTAATACATACGGAAAGGGTTGATTTGAATAAGCAGCCACGGCTGGACCGCCCAGGGAAGTCCGAGGCAAAACATGGATCCAGGTCAGAGGTTGTCAACAGCTGTGCACACCTGGCACGTGCTCGCTCCAATTATCTTCCATAGCGATGTTAACCCTCATACTGCTGATCACCACTATAGCCGTTTCAATTGGTTTTATTAGTCTACTAAATCACAGTGAGTGGGAATGAAATGAATGTTTATACATCAATATTTGCAAATGCTTGGTGTCAAATTAAGCAAAACTCAGTAATTTTCAGCCACTTGGGGTTGTGGATCGCGGTAGCGAGACACAACCTCAAGTGGTTGAAAATTTAAATAAATTTACGTAGCAGGATAAGGGTTAACACAAATTCTGAATCACTTTGTCTACACAACTACATCTAGGAATAGGTCTACTACGGTGTGAAGTCAAAACACAGTATTTCCGAATTTAAAAATGAGCAGTTACTACATTTTTGCTTTGCACTACATCACTCCGTCCACACAACTATGGCTCCTGGAATACTGCATTCCAGATTTAATTGAAGACACTGCTCACTTTTCTTGTTTGTATTGATTTTTTCCTTTTGCGGAGTGGAATAACTTTAATACGTCCGCATATTATTACGACACAGTTGGTTCAAAGACATTATATGGATGGCATCATGCACAAGTGGGCTAACCCACATCAAAAAAACAATGAAAATATATGTCATTGATAGCAACAACTTGATCAATATACGAGTTTCACATTCAGGGTTGGACCATTTGGTCATTGATTTTGTTACCTTTTTGTGTTAATTTGAATTTATTCGTTTTATCCTGTTCTCCATGTTGCTGCGCGATTTTTTATCAAGATCGTCAAAATGTGGGTTAGCCCACTTGTGCATGATGACATCTATGTATGGAATACTGCTTGGCACACCAAAGGGCAGAAATAATATTACCTTTTGGATTTGTAGAGTATAACAGCATTAAACTACGGGAAACATATAATTTGTTGGCTGAGAATTAAGACGAAGTTGGTTCAAATACAAGAATTTATCTTCTAAGTTGTCACCGCTGATTGCATCAATTAGTCTCCTGAAAACATGACATGTAGCGCGTGTGATGCTCGAAAAACAGCTTCTGAATCCGATATTAATATCTACTTCTTGACAATAGATTTACCGTACTCGAATCTCACGATGACGTGGGTCATTAATTTGTTTTACGAAAAAAATACCATGGCAATGATGACATGAGCTGTTGTTTGATGCTGTATATCACACGTTCAAGCTGTTTAAGTTAACTAATATTAGGGAAAAAAACAGATTGTTATCAAATAGATACACGTTGGTTCCATTTTCCAAGCATGTCAGAGGTCGAGCGATTGTGGTTAATTTCTATTTTCATGCAGTTTACTTACTAGAATATACACAGCTATAGCTTCATTCCATCATAATCAGCCCAACTTCATGAGCACATTTCAGACAGTCCTTCATCCAAATTATATCTACAGATGAGGCTAAGAAGCAGTTCCAATGTTGTGTCAGTGCAATTCTAACGTCTTCGACGCTGGCCATGCACAGAAACAACATTGGAGCAGCGCATAATCTCACCAGTAGACATATAGTTAGTATTAAGGATGCAATGCCTCACCACAGCTGGAGCACTCTGCACCCTTAGGCTGTTTTCACCTGCCATAGCTGTCTGGAAGGTGTGCACATGTGCCACTCAGCAAGTCGTCCCTCAGCCAGGTCATTCTGAAGTGCGCCAGCTTCTGATCCAGATGTCTCGGTGCACGTAATGTCCGCCAGGCGTGGATCGAGATTAAGAATGATTGACCAGCCAGACGGGACGACGTCTTTTCAGTTCTAGCAATGGAAGCCACACCAAATTAAATGGCCGAAGGATTTTGACGCAAAATAATAGGTCAGAGCGAGCGAATTAAAATTTAAAATAAAAATATTAATGTACTTTGTCATGGAAAATTGTTCGAGCTGGCTCATATTTTCCCCTTTAATTGAAATATATATATATTTATTTATCTTTTAACATTGTAGATTAGGCGAGCTCATGTGTTGAGATATTGGATTGAAAACCAACGTAGCCACATATCAAAGTAGACGTATGTTCCTTTAAACATGTCAAAAGCAAGAACATCAATTACTTGCATTGCCACAAGAATCGGCAGCAAGTCGTCTATAAAATTAATTTTGTGCGGTCTAACTACAGTCAGCTCCAACCTATTGATCTGCTAATAGCAAAGGTCTGCGGAAATGTCACGTGCCGACGGCTGAAGACGAAGATGTAGACAGCTCCGTCTTAATCAATTTTCACTTTGAAATTTGTGCCGGATCTTGATGAATATCAGACACTTTTTCATGGCTGTATTTAAGAAAATGTATTGTTGAAACATTGTCGTTCAATGTGCCATCTTGTTTTCAATTTGACCGCAGGTAATGCAGATTCTGATTAAACCCTTGTCCAACTAGGCTAATTTATTTACATTTTCCACCACTTGAGGTTGTGTCTCGCTACCGCCATCCACAACCTCAAGTGGTTGAAAATTACTCATATTTGTGTTTAATGTTTAAACATTTTATTCTCAATATTAATAATTTATTCTCAATGTGACCGACGCATGTATGAATGGTGTACAAAGCAACGTTTAGTCTGTATAGCTAAGATTAGGGAAACCATTTTTTGATGATGAAACGTAAAACCTGTAGTTGAAATACTGAAAATAAATGTATTGAACGCAAAACTGTTCTTGAAAAACAATATGTCGTAACTACTTACATCAAATGTAAGCAGTTACTTTCTGTTATCTCTACACGATAGAGTAGGTTGATAGACTGAGCTCGTACACGCTCACAGAGACTTATTTTTATCAAAACAAGGCGTGTTTATTTAGGCTTTTCTAATAAGCTTTCGTTTTGGAGATGAGGGTTCATAACTTAACCAAAACCACACACTGCGGCGCAGATCAAAGCTAACGAAATGTAGATATAGGGCTATAGATGTTGGTTCTATAGTCATGATAGTGAAATGATAATTAACTCTTTAACCCTTTAATCGCCAGGTTATTTAATTGATTTTTTAACTCACTCGAAGTTGTGTCTCGCTAACGCGATTCACAACTTCAAACGAGTGAAAATTATACAGATTTGATAAAATGGTGGTCGATAATTTTAAAATATTGCTGATTGATGTCATCATTAATATGTTTAAAATCTGACATTTAGAGTGATAATACAAATTGAAAAAAACGAATATAACCGTGATCGGCGGCTAAAGGGTAATTGCATTATAACTTGAAATTTGTTCATTCACTCAAGGGCGGGGGCCCTAGGGTAGTGGTTAGCACCGCTGCCTTTCACGCCAGAGTTCGGGGTTCGGTTCCCGGACTCGGCGGTTTGAAAGAAACAAAAATGTTTCTTACCCATCCACGTGTGAAAATCAGTATTGCGGGGAGCCTCCGTGACCGAGAGGTAGCGTGCTCGGCCTCAGACCGCCAGGGCTCGAATTTCGAATCCTGTGTCTGGAGGACAGTGTCATCTCAATCATCTCACCATCCTCAGGAGGTTCTCCTGGCCCAGTTTAGCCTATATGTGCACAAAGGTGGCCTAAAGCCCGATTCATTTCATTTCATTTATTTCATTCACTCAGAGCTGGCATTAATTCTATCGTCATACTTCGTGTTAACTACAGAATAAGACTTTGTTTTCAAATGGCATCTTATATTTTTTAACCTTTGTATAATATGTAGGCCTATTTAGATTCTGCACTTGCTTATTTTATCAATTTAAAAAACTATTTTTGTTGTGAAAAGCGTTTTGAATTAGTCTGCAAGTGTAACCACTTAACGTGTTAACAAATACAGATTTTTAGAAGTGCGTTTTATTAATTTCTTCCTCAATTCATGTTTTTAATTACAAAGGAAAAATATTTTATTTTTTGTCAGTGAAATTTAACACTTTTTAGTCAGGTTCTTATCTGGAAATAAAATATACTTGTATATTCTAAAATGAGTTTATTCAAGATGTATTTTGTTTATTTGAAATTGAAGAAAACCGAAGGAGAATTATTGGAAACATTTGAGATAATGTTCCATAACTTATCTAGCCTGTTTCTTTCAGTTGAAATAGGAATTGTTAACGCCATTATGACGCATAGAAATATCCCAAATTAAATAATTTGATGATTTATCACAATATCTGTATTATTTGTAGTGACATTTCTTAGATTAAAACTTGTTTGTAACTTATCGCATACGGACCGAGCCGTACAATGGTGCAATTCCCCTGCGAGGTACTAGTGAACAGTTCATGAAATTTCTTTGAATTATCCTGGAATATTCATGAACTATATTCATGAATATTTCATGAACAGTTCACAAAAGAGCTCATGAACTGTTCAAGGAATGTCCGTGAACATTAAATGGCCCATGACAGTTCATGATTAAATCATGAGCACAATTTACTGGAATGGTTCATGAATCGTTCATGCCACAAAGATACCACATTCACATGAACTGCTCATGGACTATTCATCTGAATGCGATGTCTGTGTGACATAAACTATTCATGAACCATTCCAGCAAATAGTGGTAATGAATTATTCATAAACTGCCCTGGGCCATCTAATGTTCACGGATATTTCTTGAACAGTTCATGAGCTCTTCTGTGAACTGTTCATGATATATCATGCGTGTTTTTTTTAAATGTGCATGGATATTTCATGAACAGGTCATGAAAATGTGGCATTGAATGATTCATGAGCGTATCATTAAATGGTTAAAGAAACACTTAAACTACAAAGTTCATGATGTTCACAAACTACGTTCATGCTGATGTTCATGAATGTTCACGAGTTATTCATGAAAATTCATCAGCTTTCGAGTCTAAGGCTTTTGACCTGTAAAATACATATAGTATTTTGATTGAGGATTAAAATGAAGTTATCGTTCACCACAGTTCATGAACTTTCATGAACAGACCATGAGACTAATCAAGTTCATAACAATTCAGCACAGCTCATGAAATAGTCCCTCGTGAACTTTCATACACTTACCATGAACCGAATTAAGACTAATATGGCTTGATGGACCATTATTATCAATTATCACACTGCAGTATTGTTTTATATATAAGTATACTGTTAAATGCGTACCAGGTGAAATTTACAATAATTGCCAAAATATGTTCTTTCTTAAGACATCATATTATCTAACATAAATAAAGCAGACCTTGCTCCCAAAGACAAATAGGTTGTAGTTTTCAGGTGTAAAGCACACAATAAAACATATTTAGATCATACTAGCCCAGCCGATATGAAAAAATACACTTCAAAACATGAACATTTCAAGAATATTTTATGAACGATACACGCTCAGCAAAATCATCATTTGTTCATGAAATATTTCATGAGCATTTCAAGACTACTTAATGAATGTGCCATGTTCATGAATAATTAATCAAGTGCTCATGACATTTTACTTGTCATTTCAAGAACATTTCGTGATTATTGTGTTTTCTTTAAAAGCTCATGAACTGCTCTTGAAATTGTTCATGAACAGTTAAAGAAAAAAGTTCATGATTTCCATTCTAGAACATTGCTGACCTGTTCATGAACTCTTCATGTCTGCTCATAAACAGCTCATGACACCATGAACATCATCTCACAGGGGATACTATTAAACAAAATTACAATAGTTAATATTGCTAGTCGTTCAGTGGGGCCTCTTGGTGGGCAATTAGCAGAAATTGAGACGTACTGATTGATTTAAAAGTGAGCAAATAACGTCTAATCCGTCCTTTAACAAACACTTATATAACAAGCCTTACTTCAAAAGCCAAGTCGGAAATCCTCCTTGTAAATAAGTAGATCAAACGGAGTGCTGATAGGCAATTAATGGCACAAATGTTATACCATCGACATGATAGATAGGCATTTTAAGATTTAGTCAATGAAATTAAAATTATTGTAGGAAAACTTGATGCGGTGGCATGAGCTATTTAAATATTTCTAAATATACATATATCTATATAATAATATAACATGTTTTTGTGTATTTTATCAATATAATAAAACTTTGCAGTCATGTGTAGTAATATTCTGGAATTGCGGATTGAACTACCTACTTATGGCTGAATATTGTCTTTGTCCTTGGCTGTCAAAATGAAATGAGAATTCAGATTCATAGGGTTAGATGAAAATGACATGACTTCAAGTTTTAGAAACAACTGTCGTGGAAGTGACGTGGTCTTCACCCCTTACAACGCTGAATTAATGCTGTATAAATCATGGAGACCAAAGGGGTTTTTTTAATTTGAAATCATCATAAATGTCTTAGTTGGCTATTTCTGATTTATTTGAATACCTTTGTTATGGGTCCACGCCCATTATAAATATTTGTATTTACATTTAGAGCAGACATCTAGTCGTTTAAAACTAAACAAATAATGACAAATCTTTCATTACACAAGCCAGAATACCATGATGTCAACATCAAACACCAGATAAATATCCCGGCTCATTGTGCGTCAATGTAAAACAGCAGGGTAGTAATTAGTATAAATTAGTTGGCTTTCTGTCAGGAAAATTTTTTGGAACGTTTTTTTTAAATTTTAAATTGTTAGAATTATTTCATGTTTGACGGCAGATACACGCGCATGTGTATTATCACGATTATGACAGCATCGTGACAGAAGGTGCATGTCAGGGCAAAGTGGGACATTTGAAATAAACTGCAATACTTAAGTTTACGTTTTAGTCCTAAGTTTCCAAACTACTCTGGCTCATATCTCCGCCTCTTCATCAAATGAGCTTCCGAAAGCCAATATCATCGTCTAAATATATCAGCTTTCCCATTGCAAATTTGCAAGCATAATTTATATTAATCTCCCAAATAATAGAGAAACTCTGTAATACCCAAAGACATTAGTCGAGTATCGGATAGAGGGTCTAGAGAATCATCGATTCTAGACAGGATAAGCAGCCTCCAAGGTGACTTCATCATTTTTTTATAATCCACAGGAATTCACATAGTCCCATATCTTTTCCTTACCAAAACAATAAGAAAACACCATGGTCTAGGGGGTGGTTGAACCCTCTTGAGCAGATGTTTCACTTACCGGTCCTGTCTTCTCTCACGGCATCATATGACAAGGTTGAGGTCGAGGAGTAATACATACTGTCAATGAGCATTTTGTTTTTCACCACGTCTGTACGACTCAGCTCTTCAGACAAAATAGCCCCACAGAATGCAAATGCTCAATTAAAGGGTTCCATGCATAAACATGCTAACTCTGTTTTTGCCATTTTGAGATAAACGCGATTTTGTATTTTTAGCGTGCTAAAATATTTATAACTTTTTTATTTTTTATCGTAGACAATCCTAATTAATTTCATTATCTTCATCTTTTTATTTACTTTCTGATTCAGTTATATAATAAATAATTTTGACGACAGCTTTTGACAGAACCGCCTATAAAGGGACTTAACATATTTGTGCACGCATATGACTCCTTATTCCTGCATGCAAAAGAATGCCAAATCGAGTTAGCAATTTCAAAGCTGAAGAAATTGCCGATGCTATGTACATAATGTACATAATTTCAATATCACAAAAACTGGCATGCAAAAAGATGTCAAATAGAATTGTCATAGACAAATATGAACAAATATGCATATATCAAAGTGAAAAGTCGACTTGACATGGTTGTTTTGAAGGGTTATTTATGTTAAATATGAGTATCATGACAGGCTGAAATATGTACACCTATCTGGTATCATTATTAATATGGTGAATGTTGCTATCAACATGGCAAAAAACATTTTTCACTAACTAGAATGATTTTTTAAAATAATGAGAAAAAATGTTCTAACGCAACGATGATCGAGATGTTAAGTTGGAAAAACCCACATGTAACCAGTAGGAGCGGTGTATATACATGTTTATGTGATCTAAAAAACATAGTAGACCAGTATCTTGCAAACGAGTTACTGAAAAAAACATTGTAATACTTAAAGTAGCTCAAAGAAGTATAAACTGCATAGCCATCGTCAAGCTTATTAAGCTTTTGGACTGGAAGCAGTACATTATAACTTGTCACCCGTGAAGCATTGGCTGACTGATCCACTTGATGTACAAGATAAAAAACAACTTTATATAGAAACGATTTATTATAGTAAAAGTAAAAGCCATCAACCACACCCATGAAAGAGAATGGGCAGAGACAATAGATTTAAAAAGGCATAAGAGGCGTGTGCTTAAGACTCTGGAACCACCAGATTAGGCCAGTTCACCTCCATGACACCCGAGAAGACTTCACAAATTATACTTTTAGACAGAGACGAACAAAAAGGTGAATAGAGGACGTATGTATGTATCTGCAAGAGACGCCATTTGTTCTTTTATTTGATCAATATAAAGAATGCCATGTAAAACCCAGTCATTAGGCTTATGTTTATTTATCTGTCACTGATATTGATCACGCACGGTGGCCATATATGAGTAAGCCATCAAATTAACAAGGGACTCTCCAAACAATCATTCTATTTTCCTTGGATGGGGAGTTGCGTTACCATGTAAGACAGTCAGAAGAGTTTGAAAAATGTTAATCTGATTTAATGAAAGCAACAGATAGTTGTATTGAGGAAAACAGAACGCATTTTATAGATCTTTTCATTTACCGAATTTATCGACTCAGGTTGCTATATAGGCCTGATACTCTCGACATCCAGCAACATTTGAAGTTCAGGCCAGTAATTTTAATACACATCCGCTCCTCCTCTTATAAATGTACTCTAATTGGAGAAGCTGAGTGGTACCAAGGACATTACTATAACGTCCTTCAGGATTTGAGAAGCATCTCTGAAGAACGCTTCGAGACGAGAAATCTACACATTTCCATTACAAGAATTGATCTGTGCAACAGGAAGCAATATGAGTTAACGTTTGCCAGGAAAATCATGTGGTGAGACGTTCAAGCTGTGAATAATAGCTTAAATTATGTATCTGATCGTGTTCCTGAATACCAATCACATTAGTTTTAATTAGAAGGTCAAGTGACTAATCTAATCAATCACTACATACATGAGGAATTTTTAACCCATCAATATTAATATTTTAGAGAATATCGAGATTGATTTCGCTCAGATATTAGTAAATATATCGATATTAACCGACAGTGTTTGTTCTTTTCGAAAAAAAACTCACCAAGAGGTCTATTCCTATTGATATTTATTTATTTTTAGGAATGTTGTTATACACCAAATTATTCGCATAATATAGGAACAAACTGCAGCTAATTAGTCACATAACGCATTTTACATAAAAATACCAAAAATAACACGAGACCCCCAAGATTTTCAATATCCTTAAAACATGTTTCAATAATATTGATTTGCAGGCTTATACATACGCATAAAAGTTTTTTAATCGACCTGTGTGCGTTCTATTATATTTTTTTACATAATTTTGTTTACAATAGTGGATACATCAGGGGATACTTTAAATTTTTAGGCGTTCTTTTTAAAATTTAGTCATATTTTAAAATGGCTAACATTCCATAACTTGGATATGAATAGCGATAATAACTAGCGGTTATCACCACAGCAATATTTCAATCATTCTGTTTTACGATATTACATTAGCATGATTAGGCCCTACATGTACTTCATTTTATGAAAAGGCGATATGCGTCTGATTTTGTGCCGATGGGTAACATATAATGTTATTATGTCCGAAGGAAGATATATATGTTTTTTTTCATTTCCAGTATTAAAATACAAATAATAAGGGCAGAAATATCAATAGTACAGTTTTGAAAGGAAGTATGTCCTCATAGTTATATCCAAAGATGCAACAGAACACAACACATCACTAGAACACCAATGATAACCAGATTTCTGCATACATAGCCACTATGTTTCATTACCAAAACGTGGTAGTGACGATAAACTCCACATTTATACCATTGTTGAAAGTAGTTTTGATATGCTATGTGGACAAACCATACAGATTATGATCCGCCGGATCAATGCTTATCTTAGTTAGCACCATCTTGCAAGTAAATATTTGAAAAATGCGGGTGTTTTCTTCAGTTAGCATAATAGTGCTTGTGAATATCCACTGGCCATACCGGCTTCCCAAGAACAAGTCTATGTCAATCCAACATTACATGAGCTTGCACCCTATATATTAGATAATGTGTATGCCAACTCTACATAGCATTATTTGGAACTAGCGATATATTGGCCCTAAAGCTCCAATTTTTTCACACAAGAATGCATATGAGTACAAAGAACAGCATGGAATACAAAACTCAAATTTATTCTAACTCGAGTTAGCATGTTTATGCATGGAACCCTTCGATTTGCTTCTGAATTACGTTTTTTGCGGCCGCCATCTTTAATTCATGGTCAAGAATATGCTTAAGGTTAAAATAAAGGTCAGAAAGGGAATCACCATGCTAAAATTAGTCAAAATTGACCTTTTGTTTGTCAAAATAACTCCACAAATGAAAAATGCTATGCTCGTCCGGAACCGATGGCGGCCATTTTGGAAAACGCTGTTTTTCGGAACTTTCCCCAAAAAGTCGAGAGGGGCATAGAAACTCATTTTTAAGATCACCATCTAAAGTACCTAAAACCACCAAGAAACTGAGCTTTCATGAAAATGGTCACGGAATCCCAAAAAATGACCCAACTATAATGTTATGGGATGATGGGCCTACGTCGGGGGCTCCATTATGAGGTCACAATGGCCGACGAGGGACTCCGCCCAATCTCACCATTTAAACTCAAACTTCCTCCTCCTCCGTCGAGTCGACGGTTCCAAACAAATCAGAAAATTCTCTCTTCTCTTATCATGTTTATTCGATTAACATACGGCAACAGCAAAGCACAACCTCCCGCGCACGGCACGTCTCAATCGACTTAGCGAGAGCGAGCTACGGCACGTCCGTAGTCGCCGAGTGTAACGCCTGAAGTGCGGGAAAAATATCAAGGCCGCACACATTGCAATTTGTGCACCCGTCACCAAGGTACGGAAACGAGGCGGTCATCCCCAACCCCTCGCGTCCAGGAAGCTGGGGATAACCGCCACATTAACTGAACGACGTCAGGATCCTACATTACCCCCGGGTGAGTGATAACGTAGTACCAAACTGACGTGTAGGAGACTGCTTTGTGCAAGTAGCGGGGTTGTAAAATATGTAACCTCTTATAACTAAGCATAGTTTAAAAAAAAAAAAAATATAGCGAGTGTGGTTGCAGCGTGGGTGGTTGAAAGCGCAGCATTATATGTGAATTGTTCCATCCTCTTAACACCAACTGTCCTTTATGTATGATTCATTTGCTGCAAGCTGCGATCAACCCATTTATTTAATTAACATAATTTCTATTAGTAATTTAGCAATGAACTTGCCAAAAAAAAATGTCTTTACATTTATATATCTGTACACAATGCTGCCAGGCCTGGCATATTCATTTACAATTTAACAACATTGTTATTACGAGGTATGCAGTTGGGCCCGCCATAGATGTCGTTAGGCGCAACTATGGCGTGAACCATCTGCACGAATCGGGCAGGAGTCTGGATTATTTGTCCGACTCTAGTTTTTCGCACTGTTTGATCGGTCGAAATTTTTTCACGATTAGCGATATTCGCATGTTTGCTTTTTGTCGAGTCGATTGCGGCGTCAGCAGCACCCGGGGTTTTACCCTGTAGATGTAAAGGTATGCGGGAATACGTTCGTAAACCACCGCCGTTCCCGTTAGCGCGGGACACGGCGGGGGCTCGCGAATGCGGCGCTACATAAGTATTGTCTCTGTTGGACAAGTTGACTTTAACATCTATTTGCTTTGGGACTGTGGCCGATATTTGACTGCTTCTGACTGCCGTCGACTTTTTTGTGTTGACTCTCGTCCCGTTGGACGTCGGAGTGTCCGCACTACCAGGTCTACATACGATTGACACTTCAGGACACGGATAACAATAATAATTATTAGGGCTTAACCTGTGAGACGGAATATATTATGTTGGCCTCGATCGGCGTGACGTAATCCTATAATTGCCTCAAACAAACACGTGATTATCAATGGAAACTTCCGCTGATGTCGTCAATTAGGTGAAGCCGTATGCTGCACGGGTGTATTGTTTTCTTCCGGTGTGTGTACACCTTGTACATTATTAAGACGTGCCGTGTAAACATGCAGGTTGTGTAAGATTTTTTTTCAATTTTAAGTCGCACAGAGTAAAATATAACATTATTCCTAATGATCTAGTACAAGCGACATGACTACTGATCGTAACTGAAAATACAAACGTAAAAAAAACACTTTTAAAGCACAGAAAAAGACTAAACGAGTTGTATTTCCAGGTCGTATATTGCCATGTAAACAGAAACAGTCTGCAGCATACACCACTTTATACCACAAATTCCCACGTCTCAGCCTACTCGAGGGCACATGAAAGCAGTCACCACTAATTGGTGTCTTAAAATCAGGACATGGGGGATTTGCCTGCAGCACTGATGTCTGCCCAACGCTGGGCAGTCTGCATAAAAATGTGGCTTAATGCTAAGGGAACATTCAACTGTCCTTTAACATTGTTTAGGTATACACATAGTTTGTTTAGGTTCTCGCTGGATTTATAGAAATGTTGATCAAACTATTTTTAAAAATCTACAAATTCTGAAATAAATAAAATCATGATCTTTGGGATAAACTTCTTTACTACAAAATTAAAAACTAAAAACTAAAATTAATGTCATCAAATAGTGTCCCTTTAACATGAAAGTAGGTTAAAGATTATGGAAAAAAAACTCATAATGTAGATGAGAAAATAAATTATATGGTTGAAAGTTACATAAAACATTTGGCACTTAATAATAATAATCAAATAACTATGTCACATCATTTGTCAAGGAACCTACATCTCTAATTGGCCCTATACTCTCAATTAAATAGGAAAATATTGTTGCAAGCCATCTCTGAAAGTTTTGAGGTCTCTGATTATTCTCTATGTCTCTGGCAAAGATTTTTACATTTTTGAGCCCTTAAAGCAAAATAAATTTGTCCCATATCGCACCGTGTTCATGAGAGGAATTGTCAAGATATATACAGAATTTCTGAAATTGCGGGTGCTACAAACGCTTTTCAATCAGTTCCTGAAAGTAGGTCGGTGCTAAATTGATAAGAATTTAAAAGATCTGAATTAAGATGTTCATTAATTTATCTCGCAACTTCCAGAGATGGCCATCGAGCTTTATTCAGGGAAATGAAATTAAATTAACCCTTTTAATCACATACTCATCTTCATCCAATATACAAGCCGCAAATTGCTGACGCAATTCTCGACTTGTAGTGGATGAAGATGACTTGATGTGGTTTAAAGATGAAAGAAAATCCACAGTTATCGGCTACGATAATAATACTACGTATATGGGCAAAGCCCGCCACTTCAAGATTTTTCCACAAGCTACATATCAAAAAATCAACTTCTCACTAGACCTCTTTTTGCAACTTTATTTTAAAATATAGAAATTATTTTTTCTTGTCCTGAAAAATTGGGATACCAAGTATAAAACAGCAATTTTAATATTTTTTCAAATGAACAATTAAAAACACCAAAAAACATAAACAGAATACGTTACATTTTTTTTTATAGTTTAAACATTTCCCAGCATATCTGATATGTATTGGGCACTTTTGTGCAAATACTATACAAAATAAAAACATGCACAATTAAAGATAATAATGTCATTTTAATGTTTAGAAGTGTCAATGGTCTTTATACATTGTATACGAGATATAAAGGTTTTTCAAAATAGTAGTGTTTTTTATTTTAGTTTTTTCCTGATATGAACAGTAGTAGGCCTACATGTTCAATGCCCATTCAATATTGCTTTAAATAACCCTAGGTAATACACTAAATTGTGTGAGTCATTGTCAACAGACTTAAAAGTAACGTATTCTGTATTTGTGTGTAAATGGACTTTATTACACACTGCCACATTGAATAATCGAGGTGTTTTTTGTCTAAGCACATTTTTTATAAATTCTCTAACGATATATACTGAGTTTCTGTCATGTCGTGCCTGTTGATTAATATTTCCAATAAAAATGCAAAATACGCTACTAAAATACGTTACATAACTAACATAATTAATGTTATGATAAGTAATGATAATAAATGAGTGTTTTGTAATTTTGTTACGAGACAGAATGCACTATTACGACATTGTTTAGAGAAGAGCAAATTACGTTACCAAAATACGTTACCAAAATACGGTACAAAATGTAATGTATTTTGTGTAACGTATTCTGATTTTTTTTTTCTTTTTTGCACAATTGTAAAGCTGGGTTTAGTGGCCAGGCTTAATTGTTACTTGCTGCGTGGAGTCATACCTAGTGAATAACTGAAGGTCCTTTTGTTGTTAAGTGTGCATATCACTATATCTGTAACGTATTCTGTTTTCTTAAAAAAATGTTTCTATTGATTATTGCAAGAGTAGATACTGTTAGTGTCACATAATTTGTTTATGTCTTGTTACATACCTACCTTATATTACATATTCATCACACAGCAAGGAACTTTATTTGATCTTAGAATTTTTGGCAGATAAGAACAACTAACTAACTAACCCAAATATAGCGTATTCTGCTATTTTGTGGCGACATTAACATTAACTCATAGCAGTCTAAGTCCGAGCCCAGCTCGGACCTGGCATTTATGACGCTGCAGTCTAGGTCCGAGCCCAGCTCGGACCTGGCAATAATGCTTAGCCATTTACCAAATGACAACACTTGCGCAACTATGTACCATGTATGGGGAGCCGTTAACATAAAGAGTTGACTTATCTCTGTCACAACTGTTTCCGAAATAAAAATCGAACTCCAGGCTCAGATGAATACGAGGCTTTTGGTATTTCCCAGATGACTTGAGAATGTCACACTTGGTGCATCTCAAAATTTGAAATCCAGTATGCATCTCAGGGAATTTAGACAGATTGCTAAATCCCATGGTAATAACTTATTCACCCTATTAATTTGTTTATAAAGACCTATTGAATGCTTCTTCGAACCATTTGTGATGTATTTTAATATATTTTATGTGAATTGATATAATGTTGTACTCCTGAATCTCCGTGAATCTCAAAAATACCATTTTTAAACAAAATTTCTGAAAATTTGACTACCTAATTAGCATATTCAAAATGGCTGTCGGTTGCCATGGCAACACCACATTGGCCGTTTAAATCAAGTATATTCTGGATATATATTTTTGTGTGTTCCTATGGTGTATGGGAAATACATATGCCATAATTCTAAATTTATATTAAAAGTAAGAGAATATGTCTCAAAATCGCAAAAATGGCCAGACCACACAGACGTCCAATGTCAAAACGGCCAGACTGCTATGAGTTAAATCAATTTTGCAAGAAACGATATACTACTTTGGGCAATTTTTTTTTTCTGCAATCACTACTATAATTATGTTCGTCAAATTCAAACAATTTATCTTTCAAAAACTGCACCCACTCATGAACAGTGACCTG
The DNA here is from genome assembly GCA_964017125.1 of Flabesymbios commensalis. Taxonomy (NCBI): domain Eukaryota; kingdom Metazoa; phylum Annelida; class Polychaeta; order Terebellida; family Flabelligeridae; genus Flabesymbios; species Flabesymbios commensalis. Next base: position 26,925,219 of record OZ024913.1, on the reverse strand, counting down.
TCTAAGACAACCATTTAAGCTGGCGACATGCCAAAAATGTCATTTTATGGCATTCCAGTGGTCAGAAGCACAAAATTTCTTATCTAGGCTATAGAAAACTATACATTTTCTGAAAGGTCTATGCATGAATTCAATGATAAAACTCGTTTAACATAAGTGGAGATCACTACAGACAAGAACACTGCTGGAGTCACATGATTCATGAAGTCGCGGGCTTTTCCCATATTCCATACCCAACACCGCATTAAGAGCAAGTTCCCAAATCATAGGAAGTCTATTATACTTGAGCGTCATCTATGAGTAAATAATTCACCAATGCTCTCAGATGAGCCTTGGGTTGAGACATAAACAGTTACATTATGCATTAAGCCCTAAATACAAGTCTATTTTGCCTGAGCTGCATTGGGTGGAATAGCCTCTACTTGTATTCTGGGCCAGTTGTATTTATACCGTGGGAAGATGGAAAAAGCTGACTCCCACTGCATATCGACAGTGGGAGCTTTTTAGCAAATACGGCACATTCACCAAATGTTGGATTAATGTTGGGCCAGCGTCGCAGCTGTTGGTTTAACATTAAGAGAGCATTGGGTCGATGTATCGTTGGAGTAGTATCTATATCAATGAATATTGCTTTACGTCGCTTTCTGCACAATCATATCTGCAATATCGCGACAGAAGGAAGCCCGAAGCCAGCACTATGCCCTACTCTTATTTCGAATGACATCAAGGGCTCTTTACAGTGCACAGTACCGTAGGCAGCACTGTACACTCCATGAATTTGAACAGTTTGGAGCACTGTATATGCACAACCACGATGAAAAAGATCCGCTCCGACCGGGATTCGAGCCTGGTACCCCCAGGTTACAAGCCCCAGTCGATACGAATGGGCCGGCCAGTAGTATCCATAGTCTTATAGTTTACTTACTGAGATGAATCCAGTGAACAGATAATGTAATGTCATTTGGTACAAAGTTATTATATATAATAAATCATTCATTATTAATAGTGGTGAATTGGTATAAATACATGCATTGACTATGGTAATGACAATTCTGTAAACTGGCCAATTTTTGCTAAATTTAAAAAAAAAATCTTTTGTAATACATCATTTTTACTACTTTGTTGGTCACTGAATCCCCTTAGACCATTCTCAGACAATGTCAAAAAAATATCAAACCATTTTAGCCCAATATTTTATTTTAGAAAACAATATTTCCTGTAATGTCAACCGGGATGAAATTACTATTTATAATCATTATTTTATTATTACTGGTGATGGATTGCTGTCATTACAACATCTATGGACATTTCCAACTTATGCAAATGTGCAATGGGTCAGGTAAGACAACTTGGCAGATATCCTTGCATGCAGCTCTTTCGAGCCTGCCACGGATTGCAAGCATCATGCATGCATGCATGTAGGCCTACTTGCTATTTAATGTCCACATTAAGCATAATGTCCTGATCCAAAAATGTATACAACTTTTGATAACAAAAATAAATTAAAAAAATATTCGAGATCATTAGAGAGCTTATTTTACAGCTGGGCCGGAAAACAGATAAAATGAAACAATTCATTTAGAACAATAGTTAAGGCTTCAATCGCAGGATAGGTACCCTAGACTGGGTGCAATGGTTTACATGTATTGGGGCTGCCCGTTCTTGGGGTACTATCCTAAGGTCATTGACGGGGTCATTTCATGGCCAAATCAGCCGAAAATTCACATTTCTGCAGGTTTTTTACAGATCTAGATGGAGTCTAGTGACATTGAGTTACAGACGGGACTAGTGGTAGCAAAGTGTAACTCCTATATAAATTGTAGTGAAAAGAGGGTAATATAACGGGTTAGGAGGTAAAAAACCCATATTGGAAACTAGTTATTGCGTCCAAGCTGATGCAGGCCCAATTTGCCGCCAACTAGGTAAATTGAAGCAATTTGGAGCATGAAGCCTATAGCTTTTGACTTCCATTCCAAGAAAGGAATCCTATAAACTGGTTTCAAGATTAGACTCGGGTTGGTGTTCCATTTCTTGAGGTACAATCCCTAGGTCACGTCCAGGTCATTTCAAGGTCATTTCAGGTCAAATAAGCCGAAAATTACATTTGTTTTAAGTGATAGATTCAGGGGATGTCAGAACTTTGACGCTGTAAATTACATAATTATATAATTATATAGGCTTAGTAGGCCTATATAATAATGTATCCATTTTCTGGGCAGTGCGTTGTCACTTTCAGAGATTAAGGACCGGTCTGGTGTTAATAACACCCCACACCCCCTGCGACAGGCCTTTGCAACCTACACAATAACTACAATGTGACGTTCTTGCATTTGTGTTGTAATTTTTTTTAATTAAAAAGTTCAATCTCTTTTTTAAAAATTCCAATTCAATTGCAATTCATTTAAAAGTAGTCCCCACTCCCATTACAATTCCTGGAATTAGACTTGGAATTTCGTTCATTGTATAGATGCCCAGTGTAGCCGCCCATATCTGGCCTAAAACACTATTCATTTCGTTTCATTTCATTTGCATAACACATGACAACGTGGAGTTGAAAGCGATAAAACTTCACGAGTCAGGGCCCGTATTCTCGTACAAGTTACGATATATCGTAGGCTTCTGATTGGTCGAGATGGCCATCTCGACCAATCAGAAGCCTACGATATATCGTAACTTGTACGAGAATACGGGCCCTGGAATACTAATATCCCTGACACGGGAAGAAGGTGAAATGACGCAATGGTTAGAGCGTGGCGCTTTGCCAATGTCGAAACGTCATTTCAGTTTCAAACACGTGTTCCAAAGTTAGTCACATTAACCTTTTCACTACCATACATGACGGAAATTTCCGTCGTCATTCGTCAATGAACGTAACCATAAAATGACACAAATTTTCGTCAAATATATACTACATTTATGTATTTTTCGTCATTTAAGGCTGGAAATTGCGTTAGCAATTCCAGCTTCAAATGACGAAAAATAGAACTCCTACACCAGTATATCTGGATCCTGGCATGCACCCCGGCCTGGAAGTCAAAGGGTTAAAAAAAACCTTATTTATTCTTGGAACCATGAATAACATATTTTTAACATCAGGCTTATCATGTCAAAAGTTAAAAATTCAAGATGGCCGATGGAGATCATTTTGAATTGAGGCAAATAAGTTTCATTTAAAATGTATTTCGTACATATCAGACAACTCCCATAACATATTGTTCAAATGAGTTCAATGAAATATTTCTTCAAAGGCTTACTCTGTGGCAGCCATTTTGAAAAATCGACAGTGTGTGAAAAGCACACACCGGAAACTTTAGTACTTTTAGTAAAGGCCTATTTATCAGATATATATTTGGAAAAATTCAGCTTTTACCTATTTTTTTCTGGGTTTAACCCTAATGCTTCTGGACTATTAGCATGATTAGCAGTGATTAAGTTAGTTGCGCATACTTTTATAATAATTGTATTTATAATGTGAGCGACTAACATAATTATAATTGGACATCATGCACAAGTGGGCTAACCCACATTAAAAAAAACAATGAAAATACATGTCATTGATAGCAACAACTTGATCAATATACGAGTTTCACATTCAGGGTTAGACCATTCGGTCACTGATTTTGTTACCATTTTGTGTTAATTTGTATTTATTCGTTTTATCCTGTACTTCATGTTGCTGCGCGATTTTTTCGCAAAATCGTCAAAATGTGGGTTAGCCAACTTGTGCATGATGCCATCCGATTGACCTATGCTACAGTCGAATATAGATATCATTAGGCAGATCTACGCTTTTAATATTTTATAAAGTTTTAAAAGTTGGCACTACGGTGCCTCAAGGTGGTTTTAGGGACTCAGATAATGTATGGATATATTGCTATAATTTATTTTCTGTTATGTTGATGCATACAATTATGTTTGCATATTCTTGGTCAAAATAAATATATCTGTCTGTATATCTGTCTGATCCTGTTAAATAGGGGGCCTATTGAAAGTGCTGCATTATTGCGAAACCATTTGTTATTCATTTGAAGCTGACACTGACGTTATCACCAGACTTTACAGACGAATAAAACATAACCGCCATTTTAACCCTTGAACCACTAAACTGAATACTTTATTTTTTTACCCACTTGAAGCTGTGTCTCGCTACCGCGACCCGCAATATCAAGTGAGTGAAAATTACCCATATTGGTTTAATTTGCAAATCTTAATGTTTAAAGACACTTTTCGTTCCCAATAATAGTGATTTGATAGGCTAATACAATGGATTAAAAACGACTATTGGCGATTAGCAGGTGATAAGGTTATAAGGGTTAACCCTTTAACCGCCAAAGTATTCCATCTGAATTTTCACCCACTTGAAGTTGTGTCCCGCTGACGCGATCCACAACTTCAGGTAAGTGAAAATTATTCAGATTTGACAAAATGGTGGTCAGCTGTTTTCAAATATTGCTGATTAATGTCATATTTTATTTTGTTAACATGTTTGAAATGTGGTACATAATGTGCATATAAATAATAAAAAGCCGAATATATGCGACACTGGCGGTTAAAGGGTTAAAGACGAGGCATTAAAGAATTAGTGACTTACTTGGAAAGAAACCCATACCGCTATTTGCTTAAATTGAATAAAACATAACCTTCAATAAAAAAACAGTTCTTCACAATAAATGTGATTTACTTTGTTCAGATGTTGATTTGATATTGCAACGCTGGCCCAACATCAAATCAACATTGTTTAAACGCCGCATGTTTGAGGAGTAAGAGCGCCTTGAAACAGGCGATCCCTACCGTCAGTAGACAGAACAGTGAAAAGCCATGAGAGGACTGTTGCACAGGTTATACCGTCAGTTACAATGGCAACGTTTAACCTCATGAGCTATGATTAAAACATATTTTTTAGATTCAATTCAGTTCATGACTTATGTTAATCTTTTTTTAAAAACAGTTTGATAGACGTGAAACCACTGATCTAGTTTATTTAGAGTCTGCTTGACCAGATCCTGGGAGTAGTCTAGCCTTTTTTCAATTTGCTCGGTCGCTGTTTAATTTTTTTTAACATTTTTTTTCTCAGATCATTTTTTCATCTTCCACCAATTTCCCTGAAAATTGGATGGATGTTTTAGTGTATTATCGAAGTTAGACCATTTGGCATGTAGTAAATTTTCAAAATTACAGCTCTGATTTGGATATCTCGAAAAACCCCTCGACCCCCTCGACCCACTTCCCTCGACCCTCGACTTTATTTTTATTTTTTTATATATATATATATCGAATTATAAAATTCGGGAACAAATATCAGGTCAATGTTGGCTAACCGTCTGCGACGCTGGCCTAACATTGGCTGAACGCCTCGTGCATGTATGGAGGAGCGGCGCTATACCAATATAATATGCCAGCCCTTGTATGTTGACATGCTTGATTCGGCGTATAGACGGCCGTCCGATTCCCACCACTGTCTTACATTATCGTGGTGGCTCAATGTTGGGCCAGCGTCGCAGACGATGGCCTAATATTTTTCCAGTCCAGTGAAAGCACTAAGCACGATCGAAGCACGAAACAAGAGACATTAAACCAACGTCGGGTGAATACTGAACCTGCGTAACAAACGGTCAGCCAACATTGACCTGACATTGGTTCAACATCACTTGATAGCCACGTTAGCATCACAGTAGGCCTATACCCAGCTAACACGAGGCATTGACACAATGTTGTTCTAATGCTGTGCCGACGTTGGAGACGGCGGGCCAACATTAGAACAACATTGCCTCGTTTTGCTGGGTGTAAGTTTTTCGAATTTTATTAGTCGAGGGTCGAGGGTCGAGAGTCGTGGGTCGAGGGGCGAGGGGGTCGAGGGGGTCGAGGGGGTCGAGGGGGTTTTCGAAATACCCCTCTCATTTTCATTCCTGTGAAACAAGAATTTGAGTACATGTCAAATGGTCTAACTAACAAAATACACAACAAAATTTTACCAAATTTTCAGCGATGGGAAATTTTAAAAAAATGATCAAAGAAAAATTTTCACCCCAAAAAATTGAATATCGATTGAAAAAATAAAAGGCTACTCCCATGATCTGGTGAAACAGACGTAGGCCTATAGTTCAGTGCTTCGCACGTTGTGTCACTTCACGCTCTCCAGGGACACCTGGTGAGTGGAGTGGCATTAGATTGTTGTATGTATTCGGTTCGTTAGATGGCGCAATTGTGCTTGACGTTGTTATACGATAAGACAACGCACAGGTAAATATAATCGTAAAATCATACATCATTTAAATGAAGAAAATTGATTACTTTTATTCAATTAGTTTCTTAAGTCCTATTATGATCAAAAATTATTTTTTGTTTAATGTACAGATCTAAAAAAGCTCATAAATACATAATATGCTTTACAAGGGTAAACCACATTTTGCTTGCACACCTTCAGCTAGTGGAGGTGATCGCCGCCATAATCAAGCATACTTACCTGGTACAGGGGACACCGTGATCACGTAGGCGGTTCCTCCAGAGTGAGGCCTTTCCATTGCACTTCGGTTTGGCTGACCTTTGCGATTACCCCAAATGTGGGTAACTCGAGTACGTAATTTTTGGTAGTGGGGGACTGCGTTCGCGCTATCCCCTGTAAAATAATAATCTATTATTGAATCTTATTTCATTTAAAAATGAAATTATTATCTGAATTAAGTGATAATAATTTTGTCACCTTTTACCAATATCTGTCCGAATACAGACGGTGAATTTTCTCAAACTATTTTTAACGAAATTTTGTAACCGTTGTTATATAATCATTTGATAACAACCCTGCAACATTTTGCGAAATCCCCCCCTGTATTTCAAAAGTTAGACCACAATTTTTGAAATGATTGTATAAACACAATTTAGAGAATAAACCGGTTGACAGAGGGGCATCATAATTGGAAACTATGGTCTAACTTCTGAAATATAGGCCTACAATATAGGTAGACTATAGGTAGGTTACATATACAATAACCCAGCTAACACAGAACGTTCAGATAACCTTTCCCTCAAGGTTCGTTATAGGTTTGTTAACTGGTAATCTTATGCGAACGTTCTAAGAATATTCGTTCCCCACATAACCCTAGGCAAATGTTCAGCGAACGTTTTGAGTAATCATTCCCTCAAGGTTAGCTATGGGTTTGTGAACTGGTAATCTTATGTGAACGCTCTAGGAATATTCTCTCCCCTCAAAACCCTAGGCGAATGTTCGACGTACGTTCCGAGTTTTTATGGTACAACTGAGGTCAATTAAACCCTGCGCATGCCAATCAATCAACTGGTAATCTTATGCGAACGTTCTAGGAATATTTATCTTCACATAAACCCTAGGCGAATGTTCGACGAACGTTTCGCATTTTTACTGAGCTGAAATCCCGCCCCCTCCTCCGTGACTCAACGTGACAGTCCCAGAATGCAGCGCGGTTCCGATTTGAAAATGACCGCGCCCACAACAAGTAAATTATGTGAATTTGAGATAATAAATCAACTTTTCAAGCTGTAAAAGCCAAATATTCTTCCAAATATCACTCACAGACAAAAGAAAAAAGCTTACATTTGTGGAAGTGTGCTGAAGAAACGGCATATTTCGGGTGTTTTGCCCAGTGGCTATGGAAAAAGCCACTGGTTGGGCGAGGTAAGTTTGTTGACTTGACTTTCTCACCCCACCGTCCCCGGGCCCGGGCGATAATAAAAGAATGCCAGACGCTTCGGCCCTTTTACAACTCGCCCCCCTTACCAACTCGCCCCCTTGCCCAGGCTTTGGCTTACCAACCGGGCCCCCGAGGGGGATAGACCTAATGGCAAATTTTTACATTTTTATCAGTAGACTAACGTTAGGCCTAGAGTAGACAGAGCGTAAAAAAAATATTGGATAGTTCATAAGTTAGACTATTTAGTAGAGAAGGAAATCTGAAAATTGACGTTATTTAAGGAGTTAGTTGACACTTAAATTCCTAGGGACAAATAATATATCGCTGGAAAGGTATGAACGTCTAGTTTCACGTAGCGTGAACGGTTTTCGCGGCAAGTGGTCGAATTTTTCATAAAACGTGCATTTGTGACGTCATGTCGTGATGGTTGAGACGTCACTTTTTCACCAATTTCCACTGGATATTTATAAAGGTGGATCATTTATGAGCTGCGATATACACATGTAGATGCCGTTCAATATCCTGCATTTGTATAAATTATAGAGAATAGGCCTAGATTGTCACACAAAAATGACATACATGCTTTGTACACATGACATCACTTGATTTTATGCAACAACCGTGAAACTTTTGTTTTATATGGTCTAATATTGTTTTAATAAAATAGGTTAAACATTATTATATTTTGTTTAATTTGTATTATTAAAGCATTTTTCTTTTTTCACCAGAGATAAATAATATATCATCGGAAATGTATAGTTCTATAGTTTCACGTCATATATTTCATTTTTGCGACACGTGGTCAAGTTGTGCAAAATACGTACATTTGTGCCGTCGCGTTTCTGTGTACTACGTCATTTTGGCATTTTCTTTGTCAGCATGTGCACTATGAGAATATACAGGATGCCAGGTCATTTTTTATTTGGCACCGTAAAACGTGGGAAAGCTTAGTTTCATGTACGATATTCACGTGATCCTATACTAATAAATATTACGTACATCTGTATCACAACAGCATGGCCGCAACGTCACTTTTTCGTGAATTGAATAAGAGAGACACGATAGCCCATATAATATTGCAAATCTTTTATGTGGACATTTGATTTTTTATAATCAAATAGCCTAAGATATACCGCTGGAAAAGTCACAAAAAAATAGATTTTCACACAATATGCAACCTGCCTTGACGAGTTTGAAATAAAACGTGCTTTATATGTTTCCTTGGTGTCGTTAGTATGCCATTTCCCTACCAAAATCAACACCAGCGACTATTCTGTCTTAGTGAAAGCCTCCTGTTCTACTATATATACTGTATATAAAGTATATCCTTTGTATAATAATTTGTACATTTTGATGTAGAAATAATTAATTAATAATTATTCTGAGACAACAGATTATTCCTTCATGTAAGCCCATAAATAATATTTTATCCGTCGCGTGATTTAAACGTACTCGGAGAATTAACGTTTGCAGATAACATTTACACAAGCTAAGCCTATATGTATATATATATATAGAAAGGTTGTTATATGCTTGTGGTATTTATTTAAGAAATGTTTTGAGATTGGTATTGTTCCATCTATGTGGGCAGGTGCTCTAATTAAGCCGATTCCTAAATCAAGAGACCAAGATCCCTGTTTACCTTTAACTATAGGGGCATTAGCTTACTATGTACGATATCTAAAGTTTACTCATCAGTTTTAAATAATCGAATAAATAAATACTTTAACATGTTAAATTTATTATCTGATTACTAGAATGGTTTTAGGAAGGGTAGATCGTGTGAAGATCATGCGTTTACTTTATCCACTGTACTTAGAAACAGAATTCAAGCTAAGCAATCTACCTTCATAGCATATATTGATTTTGAAAAGGCTTTTGATTGGGTGGACAGAAATATGTTATTTTATAAACTTTTTAATTACAATGTAGATGGGAAATTGTGTAAAGCAATTGAAGCAATGTATAACTGTACCAGGTGTGTTATTAAAGTGAACAACACATTTACCGGTTGGTTTAAAACATCTAGTGGAATAAGGCAAGGGGATACATTGTCTCCTACACTATTTAATATATTTATAAATGATTTAATTGAAGATTTGCTCAATATGCACTGTGGCATAGAGACAGATGATTTTTCTTTGTCAGTTTTATGTTATGCCAATGATATTGTTGTTATATCAGAGTCAGAGGTGAATTTACAGAAAATGCTAGATTACATACATAGCTGGTGTAGAAAATGGAGGTTACGAGTAAATACCAATAAATCTAAAATTATGCATGTTCGCCCAAAAAGACGACAGAGGGAAAAAAATTTATTTAAAATCGGAAATATAAATATAGATATGGTGACAGTCAGAGTTGGGGTTAATTCCTTTTTATCAATTCCAAATTCCATTCCAATTCCTTTTTATCAATTCCTGAGTCAATTCCAATTCCTTTGGTTTTGAGAAAAGTCAATTCCAATTCAATTCCAATTCCTAAAAAGTCAATTCCTTATCAATTCCACCCAAGAATGAGACTCTTGATACACATAGAACAGCTGTATAATAACTTGATATAAAATAAAATAATTACACCTGATATAAAATAAAATACATTTTATTTATTATCTTGTAAACATATTTAAACATGTTACACTTACTAAACTTCAATATTAGTAGGGTGGAGTACATCTTTAATACTTGATGACGGAGTCGTACTCGTGTGGACGCGGATGTGAGCGTGTTATTTCTATAGACTAGCTGTTACGCCACAATTGCCATCAACACGGCAGTGTAATTAGCACAGTGTCTCGAGACAGGCCGTGCTACTTGAAACTCTGATAAGTCTGACCCTGTGGAGGCTATGGCGTGTCGACCCACATCTCACTCAAATAAACTCGTATTAAAAATAAACTAAAGTAGGATCTATTGTTCTATTTCAATTGATGCAATTATTCACATTATTTATTTCCGATTATACTATTTTTAAATATCTCATTCTAGCGTGTGGCGAATAAATATACCCTAAGACAATATATCAGGATAACCTCTAGGGCACAAAAGGCATATTAGCGAAGTGATCAAAGGGTCAATTAGAGCGCTTGGCTACGTTGCATAACTTCCTTCCTACTAACACTGGATGTTAACCCAATGTTGCTTTAATGTTGTTTTATAAACTGTAGACGTCCAAATAACAAAAATATAACAAATACGAAAACTAAAATTATGCCCATGAGACAAGCATTACTTTTTAAATACAAATGTTAAAAAATGCTGTTAAGTGACACAAAAGTGATAGTTAAACAGTTTGATCATCCTTGCGCGAATATATAAGGAAAGCATTAATAAAAGAATAGTACAATTATTTCCAGAACTTTAAGCCAGCAAACACGAAACATTGACCCAATGTTGATATAATGTTGGCCCGTCGTTTCCGATGACGGCCCAAGATTAAACCAACGCCGGCTCGGCGTCTCATTTTGATGATAATTCGGCCACTCGATGGTGATTTTCGAACACTATACAGTAGGTGTTGACACTAGCTGAGTTGTCATGAGTCGCACTTCTCGGCAAAACTGTTACCGGCTGGTTACATCAGTCCGCAGGAGTAAATCAAGGGTGTATAGTAGCAACAAGTAACAAATAACAAGTATATACGCACACACCAATCTTTGATAGTTAGATTGAATTGCTCCAACTTAGCAGGGGCAATCTTGTTACAACTATTATTTAGATCACACATCACAGTCTTATTTAATCTTGATGGCCATAAGTTATTTAAATAAGGATTTCTACATAACTTAAATAAACCTTTTAATATAAGTTACTTATTATTATTATAATACACATATTATTCAACATAGATCAGGTAAAATTCTACTGCAATGACAACAGTGATGATCACTCATGCGTTTAATAGCGCTTAAAAAATAAACACGGATAAAAAAGTCAATTCCTTTATCAATTCCAGGCATTTTTTGTCAATTCCAATTCAATTCCAATTCCTTTTTTTTCAATTCCAATTCCTAGTCCAATTCCTGGAATTGAGTCAGGAATTGAGCTCAATTCCCATTCAATTCCGGAATTGACCCCAACTCTGGTGACAGTATATAAATATTTAGGATTATATTTTGACGAGTCTATGGATTTTAAGTATGGTATTAATGTTCTTTCTGAGGCTGCCGGTAGGAGTTTAAGTGTTATGATTGCTAAGATGCACTTACTCAGAAATTCAGGATTCCAAACTTCTACTAAAATGTATCATAGTGGTGTAGTTCCTATCAGAGACTATTTCGCTGGTATATGGGGTTTCAATCACTTTGATTAAATGAATAAAATCCAAAATAGAGCATGTCGTTATTTCCTAGGGCGTCACCCAAAAGCCCCAATTGCAGGGCTTCAAGGTGATATGGGATGGCGTTTACCTAAGTATAGGCATATAATTGCATTATTTAGAACTTGGAATAGATTAATAAAAATTAAAAACAGATCGGATTGTATCTAAGGTTTTAAAAGGGGATATTAAAATGGTTAATGGATGGTCTAAGCAATTTCTAGATATATGTCACACACTCGGCTGTGTACAGCCACGCTTAGGGGAAGTGTATGATCTTGAGTTAATTAAAAAGATTGTTCAAAGTAAATGTCAAGAAGACTGGTTGAAAAATGTGTCAATGAAGCCTAAATTGAGAAGTTATGTAATGTTTAAAAATATCTTTAAAAGTGAAAGTTATGTTAAGATGACTCATTCAAACATGTCTCGCTCTATATTCGCACAGTTGAGGTTAGATATTTTACCATTAGAAATTGAAACGGGGAGATTTCGAAATATTCCTAGTGAAAGTAGAATGTGTCACTTTTGTAAAAACGAAATTGAGGATGAACTACATTTGTGTGTGTCTATCCTGTATACAGTAATCACAGAAAAATATTATTTAATGAAATTATTTTAACTTATAATAATTTCTCTAATCTAGACATAACTGAAAAATTCTGTTTTATTATGGCAACAGGAACGAAATATGTACTGAATTATGTAGAAAATGCATGGAACACCCGGAAGTCTTTATTGTATGCATAATATCATTATTATTTTCTATATTTTGTATTGTTGAACAAATCTATAATGTATTTTATTCTGTTCGATTGAGCATAATGGGTCTCATGATCCCCTTCTAATGCGGGTTGCATGCAGCGGCTCTGGCCCGGTGGACGCGGAGTGTTGGACCGGTGTTGGTTTAGTGTTGATCCAGCGTCGAGACGGTGGGCCGGCATTGAGACGACAGTGTGTCGACGTCCCGTGTTTACTGTGTGCTTTGTTTGCCGTCTGAGCAAGAAGCGCTGGCCCTTTGTTTGGTGCGACACTCGATTCGACGACGGTGGTTCAGCGTTGACCCGACTTTTGGTCTCGTGTTTCTGTTTGTTCTTTTGCAATCAGGCAATGGTATTCTGTTAGGAGGGGCATTTGTTTAGCAACGGCCCGATGCCGGGACAACGTTTCGGATATTGGCCCGGCATTGGCCCAGAGTGGGCGAATGCCCTTTCTTACTAACTAACCATCTCATTATTCCATCTCATTATTACTAACTAACCATCTAATTCCTGTACACTATATGTATATATGTATAATTATGTTTAAACTGATTTATAAACCCCAAGTCGGGTTGGGTGCTTAAAAGACGGAAATTATATATTTATGTGACGTGAAATGTACATGGAAGCACAAATCAGTATAATAAACGATTACTACTATATGTGTAATGAACACGATGAATATATCAAAATATTTGAATCGCTCATGCTTAATTATCAGTTTATTTATATATTGTTGATAATGCTACATGTATAGGTCTAGGCAAATAGATGGACTATATATGTTCTAAAACCAATCCTGGCAGTGGGCGTCCCTCATGTATGCGTATGTAACATCTTACCCTCATAACTATGCCATATTTTATTCAGTCGATGATTTCTTTTGAAAGCTAATCTCACACTAAAAAAAAAACTATACTTCACTATAGCAATGTACGATCAGTTCATGATGTCCCACAACAGGTGAGTGCATAGAGTCACTTTGGGGGATTGAGTTGGGGTACTCCAAGCTGATTTGTTTTCGAAAATGTAGGCCTATCTCTTGGCAACTCCCAAAACAAAAATACCAGAAATCAGTTTGGTGGAACATCGTCAAGATAGCCGCCATTTTACCCATTTAGATCACTTTGTCACACGCAGTTCTAATGTCAAATATGTAATCGTCTTAGGAACGTTTGTTTTAAGCATAATTCAGATATGAGGATTTAGCTGGCCATGCTCCCAATGCATTAAAAAATAAGTTTATTTGATTTTAAAAACATTGAAATGACCTTGGTGTCATCTTACATCTATGCCACATTAAAGCCCTGACGGTCATACAGCTATGTGCCAAGTTTTATGAAGCGGCATCTAATGGTTGCTTATGGGGGTCTACTTGAAATATTACATTACGATTTTTGTTAAATAAACTCATGTTCCAGGGGGTATGTCTTTGTGGGGAATTTGAACAAAGAAGAGTTTTAACTATTTTCCTCGAAATATTTTACGGGAGATTTATGCCCATACACATGGGGTGTCTTATGGTGGTATTTTAGAAAAAACGACTGCGATGTTCCGAGTCATCCCCAAAATGGGGTAGGAACATTAACATTATGTCTACCGCAGTCCCTTATGGGCATAACCCAAACATGGGGTGAACAGAAGCATACAAGTATATTTAAAGGGACCCCTTGGGATGAGACATTTTCAATGTTGTCAATTTTGAAAATTTAACTTATATGAAGCCATATAGCCTACTGATCTTAACTATAAATACTAAAAGTCAAAAAACTATTTTAAAGCACCGAAAAAAGTGAAATAGTTATATTTCCAGGTCGTATATTGCAATGTAAACAAAACAAGTCAGCAATATGCAGCACTTCATACCACATATTCCCACGTCTTGGCCGAGGAGATCAAAGCAATCGCCGCTAATTGGTGTCTGATTGGTGTCTTATAGACAGGACATGAGGTGATACACCTGCAACACTTATTGTCTGCCCAACGCTGGGCCGACGGCATCAACATGTGGCCCAGTGCTGTAGAAACATTCAATCGTCCTTCAGCATGTGTTTAGCTATACAAAAAGTTTGTTTGGGTTTTAAGCGGTTTCATGGAAATATTAATAAGAAATATTTATAAAAATCTAAAAACTCTGAAAAAAATAAAATGATGATCTGGGGGATACACTTCTTCATTACAAAACAGCGCGTGCATTGAATTTTTGCCGATTTCCGAAAAAACAGATAATTTTGAGAGATGATAAAAAAATCGGAAAAAAACAAGTTCATTTCAGGAGATAAAAAACATTTTTCCAACTATGTTTTTTTTGCTTGTGTTTTTTAGTCGCCCTCTTTAACTCTATTTAAAATAGGTCAAAAGATTTTTTATTTCATCATCCTCATTAACATGATTAACTTTCCAAGAAATTTGTCAAATGTTTTTTTTATTTTGTCGCCCTCATTAACTTTTTCAAAAATAAGTTTAAACAATGTTTGTTTTTTTTAAATGTTTTTTTTACCGCCCTCCCTCATAAGATTTTGGATTTTTTCTGATCTATCGGCCATTATTCACTTTCACATGGAGGCTCAGTCTATAAAACAAAATGTGACGTTTCAGGAGAGGATGCTTTTTGAAAAAATTGACTCGATCAAATTCAAAATGGCCGTCTATCGGCCATTATTACTATATTATTACTATAAAACAAAATGTGAGGTTTCGGGAGAGGATGCACCCTGAATTGTTTTAACTAGATCAAATTCAAAATGACCGTCAATAAGCCTATATTTACCATTACTAGGACCATTACTAGGATACTGATTAAGATAATTATTTTCAATGGAGGTTTGCCATCTCTGACTGACTGTCCATCACAGTTCTTATCTTGCTCTTAGACTGAGCCTCTTAGACTGAGCCTCTTAGACATAGTTGTATTGCGTCTTGATTTTTTACCTAGCCCAGGACTAGGACATTAATAGATCTAACACTACACAAAATCACTTCAATCAAATTTTTATTCGGGAGCTCCTGGACTTATGTAGTCTTGTTTCTTTGTAGCTGTGGATTGCAGTAATACAATTGAACAGTACACACCACAGATAAAACAAGCTTCATTGTGTTTTATGTTTTTGTTCTCTAGAGGCATGCGAAGAATCATATAAGAACCTAAAGACAAGGGACAAGCATGAGGAGCTAATCGAATTATTTCGATGTGCACCCCACAGACCTGGGGGCTCCAAGTACAAGGTAAATTACCGCTCGTGCTCTGGGTGCACTTCTGAAGATGAAAAGGTGCCTTTCTACATCATACATGTATATGCATCAATGTTAACTAGCGCTTGGCAAACTGTCATAACTATGTTACATTTTTTTGTTGACATACTTTATTAAAAAACAATTCAAGGGCTATACATTTCTGACAAAATAATACATGTTTATATGCAAACATTTAGTTAATGTTTCAAAATTTAATACCCAATTTAATGGTATTAAATTTTGTGTAATACAGTGTAACCTGTTATGAGCAGCCACTCTTACTAGGAGGAAACCTCCTATGGGAGGCCACTGGCACTTGGCCATCCCCCAAAATGGCATTTTGCGTACTACTGAACATCTTATGAACAGCCACCATGTGTTAAAAGGCCACTTTTCCTGTGTCACAAGGGCGGCTGCTCATAGCAGGCCCTACTGTAGTTCGTATTTTTATATTTTTCCTGCAATTCAGTATTTTATCTCAATTAGTGTAGGGTAGCATATTTGTATCTCAATTCCATTAGCCTAGAGCCAAATTCAACTATCCATTTCTCAGGAACCCCCACTATAGCCCTCAATATATTCCACTAACTACAGGCTACAGAATTTTTTACAGGAGTTTTCATGAGCCCCCCATGCATGATCTAATCACGTTACAATATGTTACTGCCTTTTTGCAAAACTGACTTTTGTTATTTTCATTGCAGAAAAAGAAATAAGACAATGTCACGAGAGGGAATCAGACAGAGGAATTTGTATAACATGTACAAGAAATGTTTATAATAAAAAAATAATCATATTCACTACTAGTTTTTTCTTTCCGAAAAAATATTGAAAAATACCTAACGTTCCCATAGCCTAACAAAAACGCCACAAGAGAACGTTCCCATAACATTCCCAAAGAACATTCATAGAACGGTACTAGGAACGTTTTCTTAATGTTCTCCTAACGTTCGCAGAATGTCGAGAGAACGTTCCCTTTATGTTGCATTAAAGTTTTTCCTAACGTTCATACCTAACGTACTGGGAACGTTCCTCTAATGTTCGCAGAATGTTGAGAGAACGTTCCCTTTATGTTCCATTAAAGTTTTTTCCTAACGTTCACACCTAACGTTCTCATAACGTTCGCAGAATGTTGAGAGAGCGTTCATTTTATGTTCCATCTAGGTTTTTTCCTAACGTTCACACCTAACGTTCATATAACCTAACAAAAACTCAAGTAAACGTTCTCATAACATTTCCAGAGAACGTTCATATAACCTTACCGGGAATGTTCTCCTAACGTTCTTAGAATGTTAAATTGTTAGCTGGGAATATAATGCGAATAAAAAAATACACTGGGATTTTATCACAATGATGTTATCAAAGTCATTTTTCATGACGATATGCAAACGGGTTCATTTGAGTGCGGTATTGGAGAATACAGCACGCGTCCAGAGGATAAGGTGTGAGCCTTTAGGCGAATACCTTATTTCTTGGACATGTGCTGTATTTCTCCATACCGCATGAAAATGAGCACGGTTTGTATTTTCTCACTTGATTGTCCAAAACTTTCAGCGGCGCAAATAAGTGTATAGTTGACCAACATGACAGACCACCATAAGACCCGCGTAGACGCTCAGTAAATAGCATTCCCCGCTCACATAACATACAGGACTATATGTAGTACAGCGGAGTGCGGTATTGACAGATCCCGCAATACGTCTCATAGTGGAAACACCACCAGTGAGTGTGAGAAAGTGACTTAATATCACTGGCAATCACCCATCGTCCCTTTTGTCATAAGTGATCCTCATCCAGTGATTCAAATTAACCCTTGTCATGCTAGGCCCGTATAACCATTGTCCTGCTATAGGACCGTATATATAGAGGTTTGCGGATTTCGAATAAAATACCACTTATATCGAATATTGACAAATAAATTGCAGAGGATGCTCAGTTTATCACATAATTCATCGCCTATTTTGTTTAAAGGGACCCCGTGGGATGGGACATTTTCAATTTTGTCAATTTTGAAAATTTAATTTATATGAAAATAGCTATATTTCCAGGTCGTATATTGCCATGTAAACAAAACAAGTCAGCAATATACAGCACTTAACACCACATATTCCCACGTCTTGGACGGTAAGATAAAAGCAAAAGCCGCTAATTGGTGTCTTATAGTCAGGACATGGAGGGATACACCTGCAGCACTGATTGTCTGCCCAACGCTGGGCCGACGACATCAACATAATATTGGCCCAATGCTGTAGGAGCATCCAACCGTCCTTTAGCAAGTGTTTAGGTATACAAAATGTTTGTTTGGGTTTTAAGCAGATACATAGAGATATTGATAAAAAAATATTTTAAAAAATCTAAAAACTTTGAAAAAAATAAAATCATGACTACTTCACTACAAAACTAAAAACGAAATTAAGGTCATCCCAAGGAGCTGCTTTAAGATGATTACGTTTGGTATGAATATGATATATAACAATCTATCAGCATGATCGGTGTCTCTTTCCTTTGACCGCTAAATTATTTCATTGGAATTTTCACCCAGTTTGAAGTTGTGTCTCGCTGACGCAAGTAGCAACTTCAAATGAGTGAATATTATTCACCCCGAAAAAAGCCCTCAAAACACCGTGCGCCCCCCCCCCTCCCTTTCTTCAGATCCTGAATCCTCCACTGATACAGCAACCCCTCGTAGGCGGCACTGTCACAGTTCTAATACACTGAACACATCCCCAGGGATAATATATATGCCATATATATGCGCCTTCTAGAGCATGCACACTTATCCAGGCAGGAGAGAGGGGTAGATTCCGTGAGAATCACATTGTAGAAAAGTGCTGGGGGGTATATTCTGAGAGGGAGGGGTAGATTCTGAGAGGCTCGAGTATCGTTGTTAATTTAAAAGAGGAGTATATTTTGGGAGGGAGGGTTGCATGCCGGGAGTGTCCCACAGTCGCATATAGATGTTTAAAGGAGTGTATATTCTGGGTGGAAGGGGTAGATTTTTAGAGTGTCGCATATAGTGGTGAAGAAGGGGGGTATATTTTAAAGGGAGGGTTAAATTCTGGAAGGGACGCATATCTAAGGGGGGAGGGGCATATTCTGGGAGGGGCGGGGTTGATTCTGGGAGGGTGGGATAGATTCTTTTTGAACGTTGCATATAGTTGTAGAAAGGGGAGTATATTCTGGAAGGAAGGGATACATTCTGGGAGTGCCACTTTATATGAAAAGGAGTAGGCCTATCGTATAGGAGGGATATATATATTCTGGGCTGGTCACATGTAGATGTTTAAAAAGGGGGTATGTTTTGGGTCGGAGGTGGATTCAGAGAATGGCGCATACAAATATTTAAGGGAGGGTGGGGTAGATTATGGGAGTGTCGCATATAGTGGTGAAGAAGGGGGTATATTCTGGAGAGATGGGTAGATTCTGGGAGGGTCGCATATCTAAGGCCACTATGTTTTTTTCTCTATTTTAGATGAGCGCGCTCAAAAAGGGCAACATGACGCTCATTTAGGGCAACATCGCGCTCACCAAAGTCAACATGGCGCTGCGCCATGTTAGAAAGAGCTAGATGAAACACTGTATTTATCATAGTCTACTGGACCGAGAGCATATTACTAAAATTACTTCACAGAACTAAATGTGCATTATACAATAATCCTGCATGCCTTATCATGTAGTGATGGGTATTTTTTTTATCAAGTTTAAAGTATATAATTATGAATGCAAGATATAGCCTACATTTATTACGTACTTGACTATGTACTTGTCACTACAATAATGTTATTGGCTTTTGCCTCAATTAAAATAATAATCATATAGGCCTACCCTTTCAACGTTTGGAATTATATTTCAAAAATTGATATAGATCCCTAATGATTTTGTCTGAATAGCCCTTTGTCGACTTGAATGTTTTGAGTAATATTTGGTTTACCTGGATACTAAATTTCAAAAGTAGATTTTTGTCAGGCCAAAAATATCATGTGTATGAACAAATCCAGTATGTCTCCAGAATTCATGTCAGGTGCTCTCAGAAGTCACAGAGCGGGGGCCCTAGGGTAGTGGTTAGCACTTACTCTAATGAGCTTCCGTACGAATACATGCTGGCGCTTCGAGTGACGAAGCCACCAGTTGGCAACCATTCGTCCGGCCAGACCCCTGGTTAAGTTAGCACCGCTGCCTTTTACGCCAGAGTCCGGGGTTCGGTTCCCGGTCTCGGCGGTTTGAAAGAAACAAAAAATGTTTCGTCCCCATCCACGTGTGAAAGTCAGTATTGTGGGGAGCCTCCGTGACCGAGAGGTAGCGTGCTCGGCCTCAGACCGCCAGGATTCGAATTTCGAATCCTGTGTCTGGAGGACAGTGTCATCTCAATCATCTCACCATCCTCAGGAGGTTCTCCTGGCCCAGTTTAGCCTATATGTGCACAAAGGTGGCCTAAAGCCCGATTCATTTCATTTATCAGAAGTCACAAACAAAAAAAAATGTCTAGCGCCCCCAGACCCCCAGCTGCTCTTATGGCTCGCCAATATATTAGGTAGGTCCACATCAGAAAATTACGCACCCCCACCCCGCAACGAGATCAGCGTACGGCCCTGATACCTGGGCATACCATCTTGCCCAGTCAGGTCAGACAGGCATATCACAGGTCTGACCTTGAAAACAGGTGTACACTGGAGCTGTAGACAGATAGACAGACAAAGGGGTGAGAACAACATGAATATTAATTATGACGTCACCAGTTTACTGACTGCAATCTGGAAGGCCACACTCAGGTCATCTCGACTGAGGTGTCTGGTGTTGGTCTGATTGGCCAGAGAGAAGGGGGGTTGTGGATTCATCGTATATATGCGTGAGCTCAAGGAGTCTAGACAAACTAGTCACTAAATCGGTGTCGGGCCAATGTCGGCCCAACGCTTACGGCGTTGGGCCGGCATCGGATCGATACCCCTCAGCTGGCCTGTGGCGTATCCACACACACCAGGCGGGCATTGTCTGCGGCAACTCAGCAGTCCCAGCAGAAGAATGCAAGGCATTGGGGTGACTGCGGGCCAATGTCGATCCAACGCTTCCAGCGTTGGGCCGGCATTGAACCGCCGCCTCTACGCGGACACAGTGGCAACATACCAACCATCATACTCTGCCATCAGCTTGCACACCTGCACAATCACACTATACAGCATGTAAACAATACACGCCAAGACGGCAACACAACAGGCACCTTGAATTAACACTCTGACACCCAAATCAAAAGAAACACAAATAGCAACATGACATACACTATACCGGTGCTCAACTTATGATAACCCTCAGGTTGTCAGAGCGCTGGTTAGGGTATTTTAATACCCTGGTGGCTTTGAAAAGAATTCTAAAACAGCGCAAGTAACTTGATTCCACAATCAAGCTAATCCGCTGCTATTTCCAATCTTTATTATTCCAACTCTACCGTACAGTTTTCGGAACTCTGGCAATCAAATCAATTCAAATATCTTCATGGCTCTCTTGGCTTCTACCTGGCGGGCTAGTGTATGTGACTGGCAACGGATTGGTAAGTGCATCAACACCAGGGTTCAATTCAGATCAAATTAGATCGTATTAGATCAACCATTGAGCAATGAAGCATGGAATGAGTACCGTCCTCTAGCAATTACTGCAACAGTCGACATTTCTAATGTCGCGCTGTATAAGCCAGTAGCAGGGTAGATTTAACCAACCATGCACACAGCTCAATGCAAAAAATTTGAAATTGATAATTTTTTCAACAGACGGGCCACTAGCCCTTTAATTTCAAGCGATTCTTAGACATTCATAATCATATGGAAGTCTAATTAAGCTGCAAAATTCATTTCAACTGCTTTTCATATTCAGAGAATAAAATTATAGTTCGAGATGGAGATCAGAGATACGAGGATAGCAAATGGCTTATTTCAACACCTCTTTCTTTAAACGACCCTTGGAATCCCAAGGTCATCAAATTCAATTTCAGCTTTCCAGGTTCCAGTCCTCCTTTCCACCCAGACATTTTGTATACAGAAGGAATTGGTAGGCTAAAAAGGGCTCACTAACAAGAGATCCTAATGCCATTATCTCACTCTCAGCACCCTTCGGGTGCTAGGGTTCTACACAGTCTACCTGGAGCAGACACCTTGATAGTTGAAGATGTAAACACACCAGGCTACAGTAGTATTGCCCAGATAGCATCTGACATTTTAAAGTTTTAAAAAATGTATGGGTCCGCCCCTGCGATGTTGACCCGATATGAAACCCGACATTGGGAAATAGTATTGTGCTTGTTGGGCACTTTTCCTGACAATTACAGACGCCACAACATACACAAGCGAACAATGTGATCATAGCAATAAATCTCATGTCTTCATACATATTTCACAAAGTTATGCTCCTTGTCTGAATTATGCTCCTTGCCTGGTTTATTTGAACTTTGCTTCAGTTATTTCAACGATATCCTCTACAAAAACAAAGTCACCTAATTGAACTACAATGTATTTGTTAGCGGAGTCACGTTATAAGTGTGCGATAAACATAATGATCTGCTCTACTATAAAGTGTGAGTAAATGAAGGTGTGATCATCCAATTAGAAGGTGAATAGCGGGCGGTTTGAAACAACTTCAAAGATAACAAAATAATTAGATATTTTTTTTAAATGTCCATGAAATAATGCCAAATATTCTATTGAGAATATACCTGGATGAATATAATAAGCGGACCATTATTTGCCAACCACCGACAAATCAAAAGTAAAAAAATAAAAGAATAACAACGAAGAAAGAAATAATTTAACGTATAGCGTGTTCATTCAAGATAATAGTTTGTATATAGCATTGAATTGTAGTATTGATTAATATGTATGAACAATCCTGTGGATACAAGTCAGAAATTCTTCGATGGTGAGATGTCCCATATAAATATATATATGTATAAAATGTCAAGGTCTGTTTCAGTTTTATTTCGCGTTTTTCGCGGTTATTTTTAGTGTTTGAATTACTTATAATGATCTACTCCGTCAGTAATGTGTGACTAGGTATCCGTCACTAGTAGGTGTTGTCTAGTACACAGAAAGTGTGACTTAGATTTTGGTAGGGCGTAAACGGGTTAACAGGATTACGTTAGTAGGCGTGGTGTGATTAAGAAATTGATTGATCCATGGCCGGCTGCTTATCTGGTAGTAATGGTGTTACCCGTTGAATCAACACGTTTAAACGACTATTTCGTTTGATGCTAATTTAGGTTATGAGCTATGAAAACCAGAAATTAAAATGATTAAATATAATATTTGACAAATACAAATATCAAAGTAAGAATATTTAGAGTAACATTTATAACATTAAAGGGACCCCTTAAGATGAGACATTTTCAATGTTGTCAATTTTGAAAATTTAATTTATATGAAGCTATATAGCCTACTGATCTTAACTGAAAATACAAAAAAAGTCAAAAAACAATTTTAAAGCACCGAAATAGGGTGAAATAGTTGTTTTTCCAGGTCGTATATTGTAATGTAAACAAAACAAGTCAGCAATATTCAGCACTGCACATCACATATTCCCACGTATAAGACGGTAAGATCAGAGCAGTCTTGGTGTCTTATAGTCAGGACACGGGAGGACACACCTGCAGCACTGATTATCTACCCAACGCTGGCCATATGCCATCAGCATGTGGCCCAATGCTGTGAAAACATTCAATCGTCCTTCAAGTATACAAATAGTTTGTTTGGGTTACTTCTGGTTTCATAGGAATGTTGATTAAAAATATTTGTAAAAATATGCAAATTATGAAAAAATAAAAACATGATCCGTGGGATACACTACTTCAGTACGGAATTAAAAACGAAAATTGATGTCATCCCAAGGAGCTGCTTTAACCAGTTAACCGTATTCAAAAGTGTTGGCTCAGATATTGAATTGCTTCTCTTTAATTAGTATAGACGGAGTACCAAGTATTGCATTACTGGGTGATAATGTGCAATTTATTCCAGATATACACACACGTAACAACAATAGCAATATTGTATTATTTAATACACTGTCCATTACGTTCATATGTATAGTCATATGTGCGCTTGATGATATAATATATGTATGTATAATGGTAACCGCCCTGCTTAATTTGAAATAACATTTTCATGACTATCAAAGGTCACTTTTGGCTTAAAACACAAAATTTGCATGAGCTTATTATATGCAATATACCTTTTAAGGGGAGCGTTTAAGTCAAAGTATATATTAATTAT
>OZ024913.1:26766000-26896000 GCA_964017125.1 Flabesymbios commensalis | reverse complement strand
ATAAACTTCTTGTGAGAGTTTATCACTGCCAGATAACTTGAAAACCTCGACTTCGTCTCCGCTTTTGAATCACCTGATCGTGATCAATTCTCACAAAGTCGGTTTTCAACTGAACATATTTACCAGCACACGCTATTGTATATTTAACAGTTGTTAACTTACCGTTTTTTTAGGGGTTCTGGAGACTTTGTGTACATCATTTGATAACCGATAAATAAATCATGAATTAACAGTACATTTTAAACACCGTCAATTGTATTGCACATGTAAAAGTAATAAAGTAAATTAATAACACATCTCAAAGAAAAGGGTGGGGTGATTAGTGCATGCCTAGTAATTAGCAACGCCGCCTGTTATACTGGAGTTCGGGGTTCGTTTCTAGTTCACGGCGGTTTTAGTCCTTTAACCACCAAATTATTCAATTGTAATTTTAACCCACTTAAAGTTGTGTCTCGCTGACGCGAATATATGCGGCACCGGCGGTTAAAGGGTTGATGTGGCATAATACACTGTAACTTATTATTAGGTGACAGAGATGTAGTGTGCTCGAAATTTGATATCTTCATATAATTATCAGGAACAGACTAACCTTTTATTTATTCGAAATTGTGTTCATATTTTTCATTACCAGTTAACTGTGAATAAAAGTGATCCAATTCTATGAAATACCCAAGTGATATAATATCAAACTGAATCTACTGACGTTCATATTTCAATGGGCAGTGCAATTTTCTATTGCGTTTTGTGTTGTCAAATATATCACATGGCATATAATGATGTATGTGATCAGTAGTTGATTAATAGTCAATATTATGAAACATCACAGAATGAGTAACATCATTTTCTAGTAGTTAATTGATTGTGTGAACTGCAAGTAGGAAAGTAGTTCATAGCAAAACAAAGGGTCGGCTGTCTGTGGTTAAATCCCCTAGGCATGTTATATAATCCCTAATTGGGAAACTGGAGTAAAACGTTCTCCACAACCATCCATGGCCGGTCAGCCACCCCGCGTGCATGTAATTTGAAAATCACTTATTATTTTATATTAAATAGAAATTAAATGCATAACAAATCATACCAACAACGCCAATAACGCTTATTTTGTCATTGTCTATAGCGATCTAATATAAAGAAAATAGACATCTGATTTTATAACAATGTTGATTCAGGAATAAAAATTACTTGTAAAACATTCTATATATTTAATGTGCTTACCTTTTAATTTAGATTGCTTTCTACTCTTTGGAACATAAGTTACAAAATAAGACGAAAGTTATGTGAATGTTATGATACCATGTTCAGTATGAATTGAAACATGGTGAATGATTTAAGGAAAGTGATGAGATTAGATTAAATCTGGTGCTCGATTATTGATGCTAGAAATTATAATGTTCAATGTTGTATATGTAATATGTAATAATGTGTAATTTAATCACAAGTTGTAATAAATATTAGCTCAATACAATAATCATAGGAATGATATATTTAGTTCAAAACTTTACTAAAACAATAGTATTTTATAAAAATAGCATCGCGTAGAAGAAATGTGTGCTTAATGGGAGATTCAAACGGGGAGATTAGCTGAATCGCAAATAATGCAATATTAAGATAATCTATAAACCCCCGGCGGTTTGGGTGCTTATTATGTTTTTAAACAAAATAGACAATTTTTTTATCCACAAATTTTAGAATAATATATGGTTGTTACTACATATTAGTAAGTTAAACTTCACAATGGGAAGTACAGCTACTTACATTATTTTATACTTGAATACAATGGAGCATAACATGTTTAAATATAATAAAATACGAAGTTGGGAAATACTGTAGATCTTGTAATATTCGCGAATTTCGCGAGGAGGAGAAATTCGGATATTTAGAAATCTTGCGATCGAATATTCTTATTACAATAGTTCGATACTACAGTGAGCTTTAACTACAGCCTTTACGAACAACAATTTATATCTTAGCTAACAGTGGTTGAGCGTGGATACAAGTAAATCTGGAATTGAGTACAGAGGTTAATTTACCCGCCTGCTATTGATAAAGATAGCCGTTTTGCTAATTACTAGTAATGTGTCGGTATTACAGTAACGCACTCAATTGTCACCGGCCCAACTAACTGGGTGCTACCCCAATGCTGAAACAATGTTGGCCTGGTATCTCTGGTATTAAACCAGCGTTTATAAAAAGATCTGTAAATTGAGAAGGCTGGTGTCGTGATCTTTGGCCGGCCTACTATGTGTATATAGATTCCAACCCAGTAAACACATTAGGGGGTAGAAAACCATACCTGCCCAGTGAAACAAAAGATTTGTATAACATTTATACAACGCCGGCCCAACGTCTTCAACGTTGGTTCAACAATATATAAATGTTATACAAATATTTTGATTTTACTGGGCAGGTATGATTTTCCACCCCCTAATGTAAATGACAACTGAATGACGGCGTTAATATAAATTGGCTGATCTCGTCATGTGACAGGCTGAGCCACTCTTCCATAAGTCGGGGGTAAATACTAGACTTGGTCCGAGATTGCTTTAATTGGTATTACGTAAGAGGGTGTGGTGACAACGAGCTACACCTACTTGTGATAAAAATGAATGAGTGGATTCGTAGATTTCACAGCTGAATACGCACCATTAAATGGTGCCATTTCAGAGCTCAGTGACTTTCAAGTAGATTTTTTTCTGATTAAAAATGATCAAATATGAGACTACACGAAAAGTTCCGAAATCACAGATTCGCGAAAATTTTAACACGTGAAAATCACCCAATCTATTGTGTACTGTTTCATTTAATGACATGAAATAGAGTTAATTCATTAACAGTGTAGTTTTATGACTTACTTAATTTAGTCAGGTCATTTTCTTTCTGCAAACCCTTGTCTAAAACAGGAATCATAATTGTATAATTATCTAGTTTAAATTAGTCATATATATTGTGATTATTATGTATTTATGGATAGGTGATGCTCATCAGAGAAATTTGTTTTTACCAGATAATTTTCTCTATTTTGTACGTCATATTATTTACAATTATGTTTGTGAAGGACACATCATCCAAATGCAGAGATAGATATAAGTGTTAACTTTATTCAACTTACCTTCACTTGCTTCCATTAACATTTGATCAGCACCTGAAAAACCTGACACGGAGATGAATGGAATTTGTTGTAAAAAAGTCAATAGTAAAATTAGCAAGGTAGGTTAAAATTCAAAACAAGCAGTACTTGTTCCTATACTACATTATTATTAGACTTAAGTACAATCACGTAGGACAAATTCACATATAATACAATATAATCAATAAAATTTAGCCAAATACATTGTTTTGTTTATTTACACTATTAACATAAATACAAATAAATAAAAAATTATAACCTCTCTATTAAACACACCTTTTTCAATATTTTTTTTCCTGATGTGACAATTTATTATTTCTTCTGAAAACAAAAAATGTAATGACATAATGACATACAGCTGAAACTATTATTATTATGCGAATATCACCGATAAAAATGTTTGTCTTATGAAAAGGCACGAGACATATTGTAAACTATTCGCGAAGTCTAGAATTCACACTTTTTTATAAATTATTTTTTCTGCACTAACTAGGCCTAGCAGATAGTCACTGAGCAATGAAATATCATCTTTCTATGGTGTAAACTCAGTCTCATCTATGGTTTTCACAAGTAAATATATAAAGGCACGAGACATATTAGAAACCTAAACTTAGAAAAAGCGTCGGTTTTCGCGCCTCACATGTCGCGTTCGTCGTCGCGGTCGTTGTCGTCGCGTCGAAGTGTGAACAGTCACGCAATTTTCGTGTCTGTCGTCGCGTTAATCTTCGCGTGCCAAATCGGGCTCGTGCTCGCATTGGTGTGTTTTGTGCCTAATTTTATTCAAATACGGTAACGCAAAGTCCATATGAACATCAATAATGTATTTCTCATGCATAGGTGATGCTAATTAAAACAAAACATAGTGGTCATTGTCCATGGTCCGTGTTGTGTCTAAAAGATATGTAAATTGTTTGGCGATCGCATCATCCTCAGACGGCTTTTGTTACATGACTAACGGACGCCGGAATATTCCTGTCTGGGTTCCGCGAGAAAAGTATTCCAATCACATGGGTGGGTAAGTCATGCCCTACATACTCACCTTCTCATTTACCATGTTTACATTCAAAATGACGAAAAGGAAAGCAACGTTAGTCTCACGACCAGCATCTGAAGAATACCGGTCAACTCGTACCCATGTCAACTCGTACCCATGTCAACTCGTACCACCAATAGATGTCAACTCGTACCACAAGTGATGTCAACTCGTACCACCATTAGATGTCAACTCGTACCCAAAATAGTTAGTATCAGATGATGGTACGAGTTGACTTCTCTTACCATACAGCATATGTCAATACTCGTACCATCATTAGATGTCACCTCGTAGCAAAGATAATATTCTGGAGGATAATGAATGTGAGTTATACATAAATTTGTAACTTTTATTTTAGTGGTCAAATGATACTTAATTAAATTATTGAGCCAGGCATGTCAAATGGGATTAGCCGCAATGGTCGGCTGCCCCCCTCCCAGACAATGCCGTTATGTGGAAATATGGAATCATTTGCTTTCTTTACATGAAAACAGGCTGACAAAACATATTTTTGAATGGGAATATGCAGATAATTTTGGTAATGGAAACAGTTGGATTGATGAAATTAAACAAATTTTCCTCTTGGTTGATAAAGAAGACGATTTTATTAATTTATTAAAAGTTGATTTGAAATATTTTTCAACATTGTTGTATGGTGTTATGGAGCGCGAATGGCAACGCGAAATATTAGTTAAACCAAAACTGAGAACCTATTTGTTCAAAGAAGAAGAATATTTATCTAAAATCGTGTCGAGGAAAGCACGTTCACTAATTTCACAAATACGACTGGGAATTTTACCATTAGAAATTGAAGTAGGACGTTTCAGAGGGGTTAGCCCCGAAGACAGACTATGTCAAAATTGCAATATGGGTGTGGTAGAAAGTGAGGTTCACTTTATATGTAAATGCCCTTTATATAATGATTTGAGACACGCTATGAATAATAAATATATTTTTCCCGTAAATGCCACAATGTCTGATAAATTTGAACTGATAATGTCAACTAATTGCAGATTACTTATATTTGTCAGGCATGGGATAGGCGTACTGATAATATTATAACAGGTGATATGTGGCATGTAATAACATCAACTTATATATAGTGTAGTTTTGTATTATATTATTTGTATTTGTGGTATTGGGGTCATATCTGTCACTATGTATAGTGACAGATATGACTCTTTTGTACCTAACGTTTTTTGGCTGTTTCGTTCAGCATATATGTTTTTTTTTTACTACATACATTTTGGAGTGACTTATAAGCCCAAATGGGCTGGGTACTATTTTGTAAACATATTTATATTGTCATTGGATCTGTTTGTACATGTCACTATAATAAAAATATACAATACAATACAATACAATATGTTTATTTCCGGCGTTGCGTCATAGTGATCACAAGTCAGGAAGGGTGATGGCAATTGTTACTGAGCGGTGACAATTTAATGCCTCCAGACAAAAACTGTATTTAGTTTAAATTTTAACATGTTGTGTTAAAGTTGTGATAGTAAAGATATGAATGATTCCGATACTGAGGTGCGATGTCCTGGGCTTTTCAAAAGTAACTTAGATGGCAATTGTGATGGTTAATAGGTTGTTATCACAATACTAACTGCCAGACCAGCATAAACATAATTATATCCGTAAATAATTGCTACATACATCATTATGAATTATACTATTTATTGCATTATCATTTCAATGGAAATTGTATGTTACCTCAATCTCTCTCAGACGAAACATAAATTTGTGTACAGGTCCTGATACGACAATTAATGAATCCAAAGCAACTTTGTGATATAAATGTTATGTTTTAGGTGACATTTCATAAACTGCAGGACTGGAAGGGTCAAATGGATTAGCGCCCTAATTAGTGACAATGCCGTTATACTTATGCCTACATACGACGTTACGTTTAAATGTTAAATGGGCAGACGGGGGGCTGGTGACAATTATTGCTACGATAAGGGTACCAGATTAATAAGCGACAATTAGCGACAACACATGCACAATTTGTAGTGAAGCAGCGATTGACCATTGACACCCCACAGCTAAGCTGCAGTCAAACGGACATAAAGTGACAAGGATAAAAAGTTCATTCACCTTACCTGCTATACCTTTTGAAGTGACACATTAGAACCAAATAGTTTGCTCCGGGAAATTAGCTCCATGTACAGTTGTAATCTAATTTTGAATCCACAATCATAGTTAAAATGTGTTACCTTGTCATCCCGTCGAAACATGTTTTTGACGGGGAAAAAACATGTTTTCTTTGAACATAATACAATGATAGATCAATAAAATATTGTAACAAAATCATTGCTTAATAAAATATTAAAAGTTCGTGTCAATTCATATCCATATCAGTGCAAATAATTCTTAAGTGTTTTTGGTTACATTTATTCTGTTTGTGATACTTTGTGACTCAATAACTGAATAAATAGGTAGCATATGTAAACTCAGACTCAGACTCAAAAACCCTGTCCATGTAAACGGCGGGCCCTGGTGCATTGGAGAGCTGGAGATCGCAGGCTCGAACCCCTCTCTGGCCTTCAAGTTTCAAAGAAGCAAAAATGTTTCTTCCCCGCTCACTCGTAATGATTCAATAGTTTAGACTATTTGTGCACAAAGGTAACAGACATACAGACAGATATTTTATTGACATTCAGAAAAGTGTTATTTGTCATAAAAACGACAGTTTACTTGATATCACATACAGAATCAAAATTTTAAATGGCATAGCCATAATAAAGCAGCCTAAAAACCCATTCATTTCATGTTTTTGTCCAGTTACACTTTATAAAATGACATCAATTTCTTGTAGGTATATGTTATCATTTGTATGAGGATATCATTAGATTATATTTAATTGCAAGCTGAACATACCCTAACACATACAGTACATAAATAACACAATCCAAACAGGCTCTTATATATAACCTACATTCATTACCCTCCGGAATTACCATTGGTACGAGTTGACATCTAATGATTGTACGAATTAACATCCATGAGTGGTACGAGCTGACATGGGTACGAGTTGACATCTGTTGTGTGATAAGAGATGTCAACTCGTACCATCATCTGATACCTGCCTTGCTGGGTACGAGCTGACATTACTTGTGGTACGAGTTGACATCTATTGGTGGTACGAGTTGACATGGGTACGAGTTGACATGGGTACGAGCTGGAATGGGGCGAGTTGACATGGGTACGAGTTGACCGTCACTCCATCTGAACACCCTGCCCCCCCCCCCCCCTGCAGCAGCTTAACACCCTAGTGTTATCATCACTGTAATTATGTCTCCTACATGTACCGGTAAACGGAGGAACAAAAGAGAAGGGTTTGGCCGGTGAACATTTTATTGATACATATCATTCAAAATGTTACATACGAATAAACAATAGAAACAGTGTCTGACATTCAATGTGTTAGTTTAACATCATAATTACTGTTCATATTGTGATTCCAAGAATCGCCGAAGGCGGCCACATGAACTATAAAGTGAAACATAGTAAACCTAAGCATTATGTAATACAATAGTGGTATCAATAGTGGTATCATTGATGTCTTTGAAAATGGGTGGGTGGGTGATGGAAATTTAGAAGGATTGAACACGGTACTGAACTGGACACAGCCGACAGAAAAGTGAAGCGAGCGTCGTCGCACGTGTTTACACGGTGTACGGGGTTGAGGCGGCTGATCCAATCAGATCCGTGTCCGGTCTGCTGCGCGGTCCGCATGGCGGGGTGAGCAGGGCATGTCATAAAAGATTCAAATCTATTTAGATAAGGTAAGATGAAAGCTTCCAGCGTCCGGGATGCGCGGCCTGCTATATGTAGGCCGTGCATTCCGGAGGCTGTAGAGGGGGGGGGAGCATACCGGGTCATAATTACTTAGAATTACGTTTCACCAGTAATTCTACACGATTATGTCTCCTACATGTACCGGTAAACAGAGGAACAAAAGAGAAGGGTTTGGCCGGTGAACATTTTATTGATACATATCATTCAAAATGTTACATAGGAATAAACAATAGAAACAGTGTCTGACATTCAATGTGTTAGTTTAACATCATAATTACTGTTCATATTGTGATTCCAAGAATCGCCGAAGGCGGCCAAGGGAGACGTATGAAATAGTCAGCGGTTGACTGGAGAATGCAGTTACCGGCCAAACCCTGGGGAGTAACAATGAGAGAGAGTTATAGAGTATTTAAAACGTGAGCCATGCGTTGTGTGACCGTGAGTTGGTGCGAGAGGGGGTGCGTTAAATAGCACAGATATGCAGATGAGTGCCAGTCACCGTGAGCCTGTATCAGCTCTGTTGTGACCCCTGCCATGAACGCTGCTGTGCAGCCCCCCCCCCCCCCCTCCTGAAGGAATGACCTGCGTAAGAAAACGGGTTCAGTCCTGCTGACTGTAATAACTTGCGCATGTGTGAAGTAAGGGTCGTGTGGGTCAGAGAGGTCAAACCTGAAGCTGTGGGGTAAGAGAAAGCAGGAGTGGGGGAGGGCGCGGGTATGAGCTGAACGGTCTTGGACTTGTGAAATGTAATTAGAAGACCGTAATCTGTACGTAAAATAGAATTACGTGCTAAATGCATGGCGGGATCAAAACCTGAGTTAGAGGGGGGTACAAGATTTGATTTACGGAGAAAAGCAAAGAAAGCGATAAGGAACGCACACCACAAAACGGAATACAGAGGAACATTCAAATTCATAAGTGACTTGACCTTAAGCAGTATCGAAGGGGTGATTGGTAACTTGGTCAGTGGTGTGCAGCCCAAACGTTTCTTTGCAGACAGTAAAACCAACTTAACATTAAAGCTGTCCAGAAAACTACAGTCTAACGAGTAAGCTTTATGCAATGTCCTCACTCCGTGCACATAATTTTTAACTGATTGGTAACTGTGTAATGAGTGAGATAATAATGTTATATATCTACACATGTTGTGACCCGAGCAAGGCAGCGGTTGTAAATTATAATAATTACAAAAAGCAAAATAAGTGTTCCACTGAGATTTAAAGTTCTTGCTTGTGCCGCTGGCGAAAACGTTACCTTGTGCCTCACACACGGCTTTATCTAACACAGTTAGCCGTGTATCTGAAAACAATAAAACATAATCATTATTTCAACTACCTAAGGTATACTCGTTACTTTAAACACAATCGATAAAAACAAAAGTGTAATAACATTCATTAATACAATGCAATAGTTAATGTCTCAATCTAGCTAACAATTAACTGATTAAGAACAAATATAGGTGATAATTATCCATAACGTGCACTAATACATGAAAGTCTTTGTAGTTATAATAATTGATCAAAACGGCAAATATGCGATATAGAGTGACAATGAATGCATTTCGTTCTAGCATGTTTATAGCCTCTGTATTTATAGTTCGTATATATCAAATAATTCTTTTGATATACTAGACTCTATAACTTGCATTGATGAACACATATTGTTAAATTTAGCCTGGGATTGATCATCTAAATGCCAACGGCTCAACATGTCAGGAATTGTGTTGTTTATACCAGGTATGTGTACACAGCGGATTGTAAAATTGTTTATTGCCTCTGTATACCACAAGTTCCTCAATGCTGCCTGCCCTAGCGCGACCAGAATTCACTGCATGGCATACACCTTCGTTATCACATTTTATGACAAGTTTCTGTCTGCTGAACAAATGACCCTATAGTCATGATAGTCTGCATGCTACGACTACAGCCAGTAGCTCCAGAGCGGATATTGATAAAGCCTTGACTCTGCCATGGTGGCTAGGGGAAATTCAGCATGGCAGTAAAATCCGTGGGAAGTGATAGCACCCATGCCTGTCAAACAGCTGTCCGTGGCTAGCACTGAGTCACAAGGGGGTAAAGTGGCATTTTGTATCAAACTAACGCCGTTGTACTGTTCTATGAATTGATCCGACCAAACTAAGTCCAATTTGAATGTATAATCCAATGTGATAGCAGCATTGTCAAGTTTTATCAGTTCTATTATCCGGCACACAAATCTCCTGCCGGGGAATACAGCTGTAGATATGTGTATTAAAAGACCCAATAAGGACTGGAGTTGTTTTTTAGTAGCTGTAGTTTTGTTTAACCACAACTTAATGACATCTTTTGCTCTGTCTAGTTTATCTTGTGGTATCCTGAGACACATTGCGACGGTATCCACTTCTATTCCCAAGAAAGTCTGTTTTGTTGCTGGCTCAATGCATTTATCGGTGGACGACTCAATGCCTAAGGTGTCGTGTAGGAGTTCAACGAGTTGTTGATATGCCTCTGATGCTGTGTCGGCTGGCTGCGCAGCCGCGAAATCGTCGACATATCCAACCAACGCCTTGCCGTGCATCCGCATGTAGATACGACAAATGGCGTCCGCGACCCTTTGACAGTTGAGGCATGCTGATCTTATTCCAAAAGGAAACGTTATATCTATAAATGAGCTGTCGCGCCATGAAAAAGCACACAAACCAACATCATTTGGACACATGTAGAGCAGTTGTCTATAAGCCCTAGCCAAGTCAACTTTAAAAATCAGACAACCTGAGTCGTAACGTCTCACCTGATCTATCAGGGTGTCCACTGAAGGGAGTCTCAATTTATGATCCTCACCCAGGTAAGAGTCCTTTGGAATGCCGTCGTTTACACTTGTGCCCTTTGGGAATGAAAGGTCTACCACTATGCGGCGTGCCCCCTTGTCTGAATTTTTCTTCTCCACGGATTGTAGTGGGGATATGATGACATCCGAGTTCAAAGGGTTAGCGCTGAAAGGACCGATCAATGATCCGGCTGATAATTCTTTACGAATGTAATTGTCAACAGCTTCCGAGTACTGGATGGCTGATCTGTGATTGGTCAAAGGGACAACTGGTGAAGATAAGCTTGTGTAATTGATAGGAAAACCGAACTTTAGATGATCTATTAGGGTTTGGTCCTTGTCTCCTTTCAACAGTACACTCCACTTCTTAATATTTAGATGGGTGGGAACGGGAATTTTACATTTAACGTAGTTGGGGCTTTTGCTACTACGAACAAATTACTGCAGATTGATCACCAGTTTGTTGTTAAGTGACGGGGGAGGGGGCCAGGCTAATTTACTTCTGACTGGCAGTTTCTGATGGGGTAAGTCCATGCCAGATTTCAACATGCCCGGCCACCTGAGCAGTCAGGTTGAACTTGATGGTGTGGGCTTAACTCGTCGTGGACATTCTTTTGCCCTGTGTTTATCTTCAGAAAATCCGTAATTACTGCATTCTTTACAGACATGGCGCAGACCGCACTCCTTTCTAGGGCAACCAGTCTTGTTGAAATTCCACTGGTTGCATATTGGAGCCTCAGAGCCATTCTCACCTGCTAATGTATGGATATTCCTGCCGTTTGTTGATCTGCTTCTGGGGGGAGGTAGTTGGTCCCATGGACGTAACATCTCTTCTTTCAGTTCTTTAATCGACGTTCGCCATGTACTGCGACCATTCTGTATCAGGCTCAGGGCTTCCTGATACAGCGATCGCACACTGTCCCATTTATACTGTTCCGCCATAATCATCAGATCTGTCATGTGCTTTATGCGGGCATCCTTCTCTTCTTGCGTTACATCAGCAGAAGATATGATACGCATTGTCCCGCACACGACTTCAGGTAGGGACAATCTGTCCAACGGGACCTCAGCCGTGCCAGCCCGGTGGATAAATTCATTCGGCCATAATATATTGCAATTAGGCTTACCTCTGGGTGAAGGAATGTGACTCTGCTGATTCCCGGTAGAGGTCGTGGCACTGGCTGTTGGTCCGTGGTTCGGTGCGAAGCCCAGCAGCAGGTTGCCCTGCCGTATGTCAGTGAGACTGGGCAATGTGTGTCCAGAGTGTTGATGATGTGAGGTAGCAACTGTCGGTATGTGATGAATCCCGTCACCAGAGTGCAATTGACCTTCCGACAGTCTTCCGACAGCGTCTGCCGTGGACAATATGTCAGTGACATCCTGTCTGACAGTATTTGGCGTCTCAGTCACGGGTGTCATGTGCTGTGTGCTGCTACCTGTAGTAACGTCAGTACCATGTAGCTGATGCTGTATGAGTTTATCTATTTGTGACTGCTGTCTCTGTAACTGTTGTAAGACTTCTGTGATGGTGTCCTGTTGTGGCTGTTGGTGCTGTCTGTGTTGATGTTGTTGTTGTTGGTGTTGTTGTTGCAAGTGCTGTTCTTGCAGCTGTAACTCCATCATCCTAATCCGCTCCTGCTCCATCATCCTAATCACCTGATCCTGGTCGCAGATCTGCGATGCTGACGCTGACAGGGTGGTAGCGTTCGAGGAACTTAATCTCACACTGGCAGTGGTAGAGATCCCGGCATTGAAACCATTTGCATTAGCGGTTGTGTAGATCACATTACAGGTTGACACTGTGCTTGTCGTCCTGCAAGCCGCCATGGAGGTGCAAACTGGCAAAGTAAGACTTTGTTGAGATACATCCATAGTTGGTGCAATGCAGTTCTTCCCCCAGGGATATCGGTGCCCTTTGATAGGTTGGTTGCAACTGCGACACTGATGCTGTTTACGCTGCATACAATGTGCTACTCCTTGTATGTGGAGTTAACAGGTTGAGACGTAAGATAAAGCAAATTTAGAAGGATTGAACACGGTACTGAACTGGACACAGCCGACAGAAAAGTGAAGCGAGCGTCGTCGCACGTGTTTCCACGGTGTACGGGGTTGAGGCGGCTGATCCAATCAGATCCGTGTCCGGTCAGCTACGCGGTCCGCATGGCGGGGTGAGCAGGGCATGTCATAAAAGATTCAAAACTATTTAGATAAGGTAAGATGAAAGCTTCCAGCGTCCGGGATGCGCGGCCTGCTATATGTAGGCCGTGCATTCCGGAGGCTGTAGAGGGGGGGGGGGAGCATACCGGGCCATAATTACTTAGAATTACGTTTCACCAGTAATTCTACACCATTATCGGCCGGCGACTGGCCCCGGCGTGAACTGTGTGCCTGATGACCAGAAATCGGGTGCACCAGCAAGCGACCGAGTGTTATGTGACTGAGACATAACCCGGAGCAATGACATGCTGACCCGGTTGGTCACATGACGAGAATAGCCAATCACCGCCGTCATTCAGTTGATATTCAAGTTAAAGGTAGAATATTATACTTCGACCAGATTCCGCTACTGAGTGACGGCGGTGATTGGCAAAACTGGTCATGTGATATGCTGAACCACTCTTCGATTGGCGAGGGTAGAATACAAGACCCAGATGACTTAGTATAATATTTGTAAAAGATAAATTCAACTTACCTTCACTGTCTTCTCGTTCTTGTAAAGGACCCTCGTTCACTGAAAAACATAACCGCGTTGTAAACCGTTTAAAAGGTCAATAGTCAGATTAGCAGGATACAGTCCAAATCAAGACGTACAACTTGTTACATTACTATTATACCAGAGTTCAATAAAGCTGAACATGTTGAATGACAGTACAATATGATTTGACAAATATATAGTTTAATTTGCATATTGACAAATACTTCCTGATTGACAGGAATATAAATAAATAACTAAATATTTACTATCTCCATAACCTACCAATTTCAAAAATATCTCTTGTTTTGTTCGATGTGACACGCTCCCCTTAGGACATATAAATGTGATATAATATTTTTGATATATAACTGAAACTCGTATTATCATATATATAAAATAGATCTATATTATTAGCTGATTCAAATACAACATGTATATTATCAACTTGACATTAAAAAAAAGAACAATTTGCTACACTGCTTTTATATTTGCATAAGCTAATTATAACCTGCTCAAAAAAATCTATAACATATAGACTGATTTATTTAATGGCATTCAATAAATAGACATAATTATATCAAGAGTTGTTAACTTACGGGTTTTTTAGAGGTGCTGGAGAACTGGTATACATCATCTGATAAAAAATTAATGGATTAGCAGTGTTTTATAAACATAGTCAATGGTATTGTAA
This sequence comes from Flabesymbios commensalis, assembly GCA_964017125.1. Lineage (NCBI taxonomy): Eukaryota > Metazoa > Annelida > Polychaeta > Terebellida > Flabelligeridae > Flabesymbios > Flabesymbios commensalis. The sequence goes on along the minus strand of OZ024913.1, from coordinate 26,881,842 downwards.
ATTTGAAACTCACTAATAATTCAAATGGAGCGTAGCACATCCTAATAGAATATACATGGCTCCAATTTTTTTGCTTGGTTTTCATCTTTCTTCATAGTTCACTATTATCATATTGGGCAATTATATTAGTTAGCATGACCACTAAGTGCTTAATAACCAACATGGAAAAATAAATGTCACTTTTGTTTTGAAATCTGGTCATAGTTTTTAAAACGACGACATAGTTCCAAATCCCGAAATTAGCGTTTGTACATCTAAAACCCTGTAATCCGATCGTTTGGAAAATTCAACCCGGAATAAATCGGCCCCCGACACGTGAATGCATTCTTTCAACGGTAGAGCCAAGTACCGATGGACGAGTGCTTGTGAATCATTCAGAATGGGCGCAATATACATGTAATTACCTTTTAACTTTGATTTTTTTCTGGTCTTCTGAATAGATCCTACAATTAAAACGTTGTAAATGTTATATATTAGCTTCATGTTTCATGGATAGGTTATCTAACTGGCCATGTTGGTCTGCATTGTTATACCTACGTTTCTCAATTCATGGAAAATGAATATTACTGATATACATTTCATCGTTTTTATTATTATAATGACACTGATGAATATTATCGACGCCAGACATAATCAACTTTAAAGCAAGAATAACAACTTCTTACACTGATTTTATAATTTCTTAGTTTGATAGTAAGTGATTCATTAATAAAACTATGTTATTGAAACTCTTATTATTATGTGATTAGAACAGACCAATATAATTGCTTATGTTAAGGCTTCAAGCTCGCTTAAAATTAAATATAAGAAGAACAACTCATTACACTGATTTTACGATTGCGTAAATTTTTTAGTATCCCTTTAATTAGAAAAACATATGGAAAATATGCTTATTTAATTATATGAGTACTGATAACATAGGTCACTATTCGCAACGTTATCTGGATATTTCAAATAATATTTATTAAAGAAGTCACGTTGCACACGTCAGAATCTGATTTCTACAGACGTCAGAATTTGAGGTATAAAGACGGTCCTCGCGCTGAAAGGATTTACAAACCGGCTTATCTAAACCGCCCTGAGCGGAAGTCAGTCATAAGCTCGCTGATTGTTTGAGACTTGATCACGTGGTGATAATTAATACCAAATATTTGAATTAAGTTAGCCAAATATACACGTACCTTCACATTTGAAATAATTGATCTCTCGTCCGTAATTATTGGTATTAATAATTTCCTTGTGAATTGTTGAGGAACAGCTTTCCCTGGTTGCGTAGATCACTTAATACAAAGTCAACCTGTGTGTTGGCATAGTAAACAGGTGAACATTAATTTTAGAATTATTCTGCATTAAATCTGACAATTATATATTTTTAAAATTCTGCATTACGTATCACTGTCACTAGTAATTAAAATTTGATCCCTACTGCAAAAAGTTGACAATTATGTATTTTTAGAATCCTGCACTCTCACCAGGTTACCCATTTCTAACCTGATAAATAAGGTACTTGCCAGCCTACCTTGCCAATTCAGGCGATGGGCTACCTATTTCATGCCGTGTCATGTATACCGATTGTATAAGCACAGCCTACCTACATCTTTCCTCACTGAACTTGCCTAAAAATGTAAAAAAAATATTCAAAAGCACTGAAAAAGACTAAAATAGTTTTTTTCCATGTCGCATATTGCCATGTAAACAAAACTTTGTGCATTATACAACACTTTATGCCACAATGACCCACTGTTTTAGTCCGTAGGATTCGAAGCATTTCAAAGCCACGGACGTTAATTGGTGTGTGAAAGTTTGGGATTGGGGACTCCCCTGCAGCACCTATTGTCTGCCCAACACTGGACCTACGGCATAAAGATGTGGCCTAATGCTATGCAAGCATTCAACCATCGTATTTGCTGTACAAATAGTTTGTTGCTAAAAAATATTTTAAAATTTGAATATTTTGAAAAAAATAAAATTAGTATCTGCGCGATACAATACTTTTAAGTTTCAAAAGCTTGTAAGTGTGAAATAGTAAACAGTAGACTATATAGTTGAAATAAAATGAAATGAATCGGGCTTTAGGCCACCATTGTGCACATATAGGCTAAACTGAGCCAGGAGAACCTCCTGAGGATGGTGAGATGACACTATATAGTTGAAATTTGATACATTTATAACTTTGGAAAGCTGTTACGGCCGACGTCTTTCTATATGCGAAAAAATTAGCTTGTTCCAGGTTTTAAAACATAGTCTATACACAGACAGCATGCATGTGTGTATCACACTGAATTTTGATTAAGGAAAGTACCTAACATTTTGTAAAAAAGTATGATATTTTAACAAGTTTTATACATGTAAGAAAAAGTAAAAAGTGATGCCAAGGTAGCATTATATGGACATAGTATGCTCATTCACTCGTAAAATTTGTTTTATTTTGCGTGACGTAATTAAAAAGACGAAGATGATGAAATAAATTAGGATTCCCTATGATGAAACGTGAAAAAGTTATAAACATTTTGCCACGCTAAAAATACAAAATCGCCTTTATCTCAAAAACAGAGTTAGCATTTTTATGCATGGAACGCATACATTGAAGGGTTCCATGCATAAACGTTCTGATTCTGGTTTATAATAAAAATAAAATTGACCGAAAACTATTGACAGAAAAGCCTATCAAAGGATTTAACACATTTATGCACGCATATGTTTATTCCTGTATGCAAAAGAATGCCAAATCGAGTTAGCGATTTCAAAGTAATTGTCGGTGCTATGTAATGATGCATTCCAATATCACAAAAAAACATGGCATGCAAAAAGATGTCAAATAGACTTGTCAACGACAAATATGAAAAAATTGCATATACCAAAGTGAAAATCAACTTGACATGGGTGTTTTGATTGTATATTCATGTTAAATATACGTAAGATGACAGGCTGCAATATATACACTTATCTGGTACCGTTATTAATAATGGTGAATTTGTATATCAACACAAAAAATAGCATTAACTAGTATGATATTTAAATATATTTTGCACATGTGCATAGTATAATTACAAACAATATGTGCAGAAATTGTACCATAATTAGGTTTTATAGAAATTTAATGAATCATTTATTACCGTATATAAATGATTCATTAAATTTCTTTAAAACGTAATTATGGTACAATGTCAGTCACCTAATTGATGTTTCAAAGCATGACTGTTCAGCATATATTAGAGAAGTGATTATATTTTTCTTTTTTTTTGGTCGAGTTTAAGAGATGCGTCCCAGAGTAGCTGAGTGATTTAAAAAATATTGTTAAGATTATTTTCTTAAAAAAAAGAGGGTTATTTATTGAATCTCTTGTCTATGCACCAAGATGTTCTACGACAGAGGACGAAAGAGCATAACGATAATTTAGTGCCACGCTGTCCACTACTTTAGGCTTATACAGATGATACAACAAGGTGAAAATGCATATAGTTCTTTAATTGTTGGATATCCCAAGTTACAATGTTATAAATACTAGACTCATCCTGATTTAAGTCCTAGGTTACATTGCGAGAAGCTCGTTTCTCCGAACGATTGCACTATTTGTCATTTGTTTTCAGCTATGTACACTGTACGTCATCAGGTTATATAGTGTATGTAGCTTGTTTTTGCACTTTCTCCAAACGACTATTTGTCATGTGTTTTCATTTATGCTCGTCTTTCGCGGACCGTCCGCCGTATTTGACCGTCTGCTGTCACTCCCTAGGTGGTAGAATTACAACAGTTTTTTTCGCTGACACCATTTTTGGCCAAGTCTTTTTTACCTTTCGAAATCAGCATAGTCTGACTGACTAATTATTTTTATTTACACACAAACAAGGAATTAATTATCAAAAGGCCCGGGCAGACTGTTTTCAGGGTTAGCTATGTAGTCTAGTTGCCGCCTATATGTTGCATGTACTTAATCCTGCAATGTATTATATTCCTGTAAACTTTTATTGTTGAAACCTGTTGCACATGTGTAGGAGAGCTAAATTAGCTTAGTTGCTAAATTTGCAACCTTGAGCATTTTTATGAAATCCCAGATGGCTGCCATAGCAGCTTTCGATTTTAAATTTTCGACAATTTTGAATTTATCTTCATACAATGCTGTGCAATACCTTTATATATGGATAATGGGGGTTTATAATTATTTTATTATTATTTTTAAATGTAAGTAAATCACTATATCACAATATAAGATTATCTTTATTAATCCATTCGCGACAGACGGGTCTCGGAAGATCTCACGAGATTAAACTAATGTTTGCAGATACAAGACCGTCCACAGACGTCAGATTCTGTCGACTCAGGTCGATCCCCGCACTGTAACAGTGAAAATCTTTCTGATGGCCGTAGACCCATAACAATGGTATTCAAATGAATCAGAAAGAGCTAACTAAGACTTTTATGATGATTTCAAAATGAAAAAAAACATTTGGTTGCGAGGTTTTCTACAAATTAATTCAGCGTTGTAAGGGTTGAGTGAACACTGCATACAATGGCAAAGTTATCTGTTTTTGAAAATGTGACTAGGCTTGTTTTGTACAATCAGCCTGACTACCAAAATAGTGGGCTCATAACTACGACTTAATCTGATCAAAAATGAAATGAAATGAATCGGGCTTTAGGCCACCTTTGTGCACATATAGGCTAAACTGGGCCAGCAGAACCTCCTGAGGATGGTGAGATGATTGAGATGACACTGTCCTCCAGACACAGGATTCGAAATTTGGGCCCTGGCGGTCTGAGCCCGAGCACGCTACCTCTCGGTCACAGAGGTTCCCAACAATACTGAGTTTCACACGTGGATGAGGAAGAAACATTTTTGTTTCTTTCAAACCGCCGAGACCGAGAACCGAACCCCGAACTCTAGCGTGTAAGGCAGCGGTGCTAACCACTACCCTAGGGCCCCCGCTCACTTATTCTGATCAAGCCCAAAAAACATCTGAAGATAACCCATGTCAAGGGCATAGAATTTACACAGCATCCGAATGCATTATTAACTTCGATTGTACCAAGTTGATTGTTTAATACAAAGAAATGAACCTCGAAAAAAACTTATGCTTTACCTGGTACTTATATTTTGGGGTTCTATAATTATGTACCCCGATTAAGGCATATGATGCTCTCATGCTACATCATTGAGGACATTATTGTCATCGTCGCTGGAAAATCTCGACGAAGCCCTGAGCGATTATGCAGACTCTTATACGGACCCAAGAACTACGTAAAATTATTACTAATTTTAATTTAAGTTTACTAATCTACTAACACTACATCTGAGTGCTGAATTACACTTGCATCACAAATAAATCTTTCTCGACTGCTTCAGGATTGATTTACGTTTATTGTAATGGAACATGTATAATTGAACATGTATAGTTCTTATGTCTCGCACCAAAAACGTAAAACACATTACCTTTTGGCAAGCAGAGCGAGTCGCCTAGTCCACGGCTAGGCTTCAGGCAATGTTGCTGAATGAGAACGTCATGATTTTGTTCAGCAGTGAAGACTGTTGGGCATTGCAAATAAATATTTTTCAAGAGAGCAACAAACTGGTAGATCCGGGTGGATTGCCTACATTTCTTTACAAAAAAAATAGTAAGATAGTAGATGAAAATTGGACAAGACTGATGGTAGGAAAATAACAATGGATCGAATCAGATCATTTTTCTCCCCTCACAGACCAATATATGTGATCGTTATGTGATTCACATCGGCAGTGAACAGAGTGAAGCATTTTCTCTTGGTGGTAAACATATTGTCATACAGGTATAAAAAAATAAAAACAAGGACTAGGAGAACGGTAGTATATGATATAGAGACAATTCGTCGCCTCGGAGCTAAAGGATCCTATCTGCCACTCTAACGAGTGTCAGATAGGATCCTTTAGCTCCGAGGCGACGAATTGTGGGTTCACTGGCAGTTATTGGACAACAGCACAATATAGACATTTCTGATATGTAATTGTTTGAGTTTTGTTCTGCCATATTTGCTTACGATAGATGACAGTTTGAGAAAGAGTGAATGCTGTCTCTTGGTGTCATTGTGATATCATTATGAGAAAAAATCAGCTGCCTCAGATGTAATGGTAATTGATGGAAGGCACATATTAAGTCATGTCAGCAAACAGGCTGCAGGGGATATGGAAGATATTTATACAGGTGATAAATATTTAGAGATGAGACATTACTCCAAATGTACTGCGTCAAAGAAAACTGTAATTTGACAAATATCACGAGAGCAGAGGAATAACTAGAGGAATCTTGCTGGGACCATGCCACCAAACTAACTTGCTACCGACATGCTAGAAATTTTCCATACAGCTTCAAACAAAAATCAGCTATTATCTAGCGTTTCCAGTTTACAAATGAAATTAATATTTTTTTAGGGCAGACTCATAATTCGAAATTCGAGCCCTGGCGGTCTGAGGCCGAGCACGTTACCTCTCGTTTACAGAGGCTCCCCACAATTTTTAATATTCACGAGTGAGCGGGGAAGAAACATTTTTTTTAAACAAGCAGGCAGCGTAAACTACTGCACCAGGGTCCCCGTCTACAAAGAACATCGATAAACATATTAAATTGATATACAGTTATTGTGAAGTAACGTTAGATACCGCAATGTGCTACTGTCTCTTATAAGCTGTTAAAGATGATACTTAAACAATATGTTTTCTTAGTGATGATTCAGACACATTGCTCCTCTTCACTGGAGAAGAAATGAAATATTATCACCAACATATGATGCAACGTGTCTTATCCTGCAAAGGAATTAAAGAGTTACAGACAAGCTTCCATCACTCAAGTTTTTCCTAAATTGCTATGGACAGCCAAGATGTAGCCAAGATCAAACACAACATTATATTGACCTTCCCAGGTCATTTTTTCAATATAACTTGTACCTTTTAGTTAACTCATTCCAGACCTATAGCCCGAGATATCTCGGGCAAGCTACTTCGGCGGTACAGGACAGAGTCCGAGATAACTCGTGTTATATGACGTCATAAAAAGTAAACATTTAAAAAATGTCCCGTCCACAGAAACATACATGATTGTATTGAAAGTGCCGTCTTGAATGAGTTAATACAGTTATTTCTTTTCGCGAATTATTTTTAAAGTAAATGTCAATATGTCACATCTGTAACAATATAATTATTTGTTTATCACTCCTAAAATCGGTCAATGCGTGACCTAAATTGACGAAATCTATGTCCGGTATTTCATATTTAAGGAGCTCATACTGCCTGGGTTATACAATGAATGTGATACATGACCTTGGCACATGCAAAACCCCCCTACGTGATGTATTACACACCTATGTATACCACACAAGTCAATAGTTGCCCAAGATGGCCGCGGACGCCATCTTGGAATACTGAAAATGATCAATGTTGCAGGTTTATCAAATGTGCCTATTAGCTATCATTTTTCATGCATTGTTTCTAAAGTAGGGGCCTACATGTCAATATGTCACATATCAATATACATATTTGGTTATCATTTCGAAAATCGGTCAATGTGTGACCTAGATTCATTAATCATGGCCGTTGTTTCATAATATTAAGTCACTAAATATGGTCTGGATTGTAAAATAAATGTGGTAAAGGCCCTTAGCACACTCCTTATCAAAACCGCCCACTAAGACATATGTCAACATTTTTAATCACCCTATATTCAAGATGGCCGCGGCCTCCATCTTGGATTCCTGAAAATGCTCAATGTTGCAGGTTCAGCAACTAAGCTTATTTTGGTCTCAAGGGCACATAGAAGCCATTTCTGCAAAAAAAGTTGACAGGAATGAACATTGCAGAGTCCTCATTTTGACAACTAGACTAATGCCAAACAGACCAACACACATTGTGTATTTCCCAACTTAACACTTAAACAACCTGCTTCAAAAACCTAGCCTATGTAATTATGGTATTGAATTTAGAGAGATATAAAGTGATCTATCTCATGTGAAAATTGAATGAGACAAAACGGATGAAGGGGTAAGTTAATTATTAAGCGACATTAAAAGATAATTGTACTTACAAAAGCGTGATCAAACCTATGCAATTATTGTATTTAATTGAAAGAGACATATCTCAGAAAAAATCAATATAATACAGAAAAAAAACACAGCATTGTATGTTCTCCGTAGAGTTGAAGTGGCACACGAATAAATAGGTACACTAACCAGGGGGTAAAATGTAAAGTCAGATGATAGGTCAGATTGTTATGAATCTGCGGTTAATAAACATTCCTGGCCAATCAGGAGGCCGCTCAGATAAACATTTTTCCGGTTGACATAGTTTTTGTGATGCACATTTAATTATGCCAAGTAATGGATAATTTAATAAAGCGAACGAACATTGACAACGTAACAGAGCTTCCCTGTTCATGTAGTAGTTTGATTGAAGTTATTGTTAATAATATTTTTTATCAATATTTTGTTGGTAAAATTATTTCTTATCAATGATTTATGTTTATTGCATGACGCTGATTATTACGATAGTATTATTTAGCAGCTTGGCGAGTCTGACGTTTGCAAACACAAGTATCACTAAAAAAAGAGTTTCTGAACTTCGAGGGCCGGCTTTAGTCTGTTTGAGTGCTTTAATAATTACCCTTTCATATATGACAAACAAGCGTATGCAAGTATGGACTAGAAACCCTGAGTTTATTGAACTGAGCCGATATCGCTTAGGACTCCCAGGGTTCCCCACAGAAAAAAAAATCATCCGGTTGTTTTCTCAAAAATCTTAACTTAGCGCGCGCGAGCAGCATAATAAAGTGTTTACTTTTGTGCGCGCGCGCGATAACAAAAATCAAAGATTTTTTTAATTAAGACACCTCAAATTACATCATGCCATCTCTCAACGCATGCATAAGATAGGTGCATGCATAAATGGGGGATGCAAAATTTATGAAAACCAAATAGTTTGATGTTTATATTTTTATGTTATATTAATGCATCATAAAACTTTTCATGGTATATTAATGCATCATAATCCATACTTTATATTGTAATTTTCTTTTCTTTATCCTCTATTTTGGGTTGTGAATTATTTTTAATCACATGATAGGAATGCTTATGATTTACCTTCAGCTGCTTTGATATTTTGTTTTGCAAATAATTGTCAAAAATTTGCATGAGCAGCTAGCTGTGAGGCTATGTTTAACAGCAAGTTTAACCGTAACGTTCACTGGGGAAGAACAAAGGATGTGGGGGCGAGGCATTGCCCAAACTATGCTTATTACACTTTCTGGGCATATCAATCTAGTTGTATTATGTTAGACCAGCGTTCTGTGTTATTGGGTGGGGCTAACCATGTAGGCCTACACAGTGAGGAGCTATGATATACAAGATGTTCATTAGCACGGCATTGTCAAAACTATGTCTAAGGCAGGGATAATCCAGTAAACATGACCAATATCAGCTTAATCTAATTGTTGGTCCAATGTCCAACGCTGGCCAAAATTAAATGAATATTGTTTCAGGGTCCGTGTATCCCGTGCACAATGGATGAGGGGGGGGGGGAGGGTCAGCCACATTTAGTTGAGGGTTGTTTGAATGCTGGGCCACGGGCGGGAGTGGTCACCAGACTGGCGTTTAGGCCTACCACGCTCGCATGCAATTGAGATGGTGTTTGTGTTTATAGCGACCGGGCATGCTGGGAGTTCAGCCAGAAGTTTCATGCTGTCATGAAAGTTTCTTTTTTAAGACTCTAGGTCTCAGATCCGGTTCAATCTCCGGTCACTAAGTGTCCCCATCTATATCTGAATTGCAGGCGAGCGTGAGGCCTACATGTGTATAGTGAGACCCTGGTAAACAAACAACAACAAAAATTCTAAGAAATTTAGTCAGTAATTGCGGAGCAAAGAAAAACATTACGAAGCTAAAAAAACAGCATAAACGAAACATAAGATCCCTATGAACTACATATGTAAGTTTGGAGGAAGATAAGAATAATTGGCAATATCCTAGTTTAGGCCCACCCTGGGTTCAATGTATTAAGCCCTCCTGACAGGTGAAGACCATAGAAATATACTTATGTATGTTCTGTGGTGAAGACTATGGCCTTATCTGCTTATGGGTGATGAAATTCTGTAATGACAACGAAAGATTAGTAGGGATATACATCAATTAAATCAAAAGTGTTTTATAATATTTCACATTCCCGTCATTTAGTAAAACGTAATGGCTCAATTATTATAACTAAATGACGGTCATATTTATATAACATTCACGTCATTTAGTAAAATGTAATGTCTCATTTATTATAACTAAATGACGGTCATATTTTTATAACATTTCCGTCATTTAGTAGAACGTGATGTCTCATTTATTATAACTAAATGACGGTCATATTTATATAACATTTCCGTCATTTAGTAGAACGTAATGTCTCATTTATTATAACTAAATGACTGTCATATTTGTATAACATTTCCGTCATTTAGTAAAATGTAATATCTCATTTATTATAGCTAAATGACGGACAAATATATATAACATTTCCGTCATTTAGTAAAATATAATGTCTCATTTATTATATAACTAAATGACGGTCATATTTATATAACATTTCCGTCATTTAATAAAACGTAATATCTCATTTATTATAACTAAATGACGGTCATATATTTAACATTTAACATTTATTATAAATAAATGATTAAATGTTGGCCCCGCGTCGCACAACGCCTGTCAACATTAATCCGACATTGTCTAAACGTTTTGTGTTAGGTAAAAACACTCACAGCCACATTGTACCTTAACTGCTCAGTCGACGATAACCCTTTACATACTACTTGTCAATTATCCACTCATTTAGATATCGCAGGTGGGCCTAATCCGGTAGTAGTACTACTACCGGAATAGGCCCACCCTCAATAATTAACATATCGTAAGTGGGCCAGAACTTATACACCCTTTAAATCACAAGGAAAAAAAATAAGGACCCCCTATTTAATTTCCCATCAACCCCCAAAAAATATCCAAGCCCCTATTTGCTATTTATTCCCGGGTCCCAAAAGAAAACCCTTTTCCCCAGGGGTCTTTTCGCCCAAGGCATATCAATAACATTGCAGTTTAAAAATCGTAGAATATTTCCTTTATATACTCCTACTACCGGATTAGACCCACCTTCAGTCACTTAGATATGGCAGGTGGGCCTAATCCGGTAGTAGTACTACTACCGGAATAGGCCCACCTTCAGCCACTTACATATGGGAAGTGGGCCTAAACTTATAAACCCATTAAATCCTAACAAAAACATCAAATTGTTTTAAATTTCCCATTTACCCCCAAAAATTATCCAAGCCCCTATTTGCTGTTTATTCCCGGGCCCCAATAGAAAACCCTTTTCCCCAGGGGGTCTAACTCTCACAGAAATAGATCAAGTCCAATCGGAAACACCAGATGGACATAACTTGGCAGGTGATGAAGATAGTAAATTTGATCTTTTTGTCCAAAAATGGGGCAAAGAACTAGCTTTGGCTCAACTTGTTGTGAACCCTTGGGAGACATCACCCCAGGGTTCTATCCTGGGGCCTATTTTATTCAACATTTTCCTTAATGACATGTTCAAATTTATCAAAAAAGCAGAGCTTGTAAACTACGCCGATGACAATACCATCAATGCCATAGAATCCTAACAACAGCTCGTTGTACAAACTCTCCAGATTGAATCCAAGGCTGCCATTAACTGGTTTACTTTAAATGAAATGCTGGCAAATCCCTACAAATTTCAGGCAATTTTTCTGGCATCCGCAGACATGGAATTTAAATTCGAAATTGATGACATCACACTAGTTGCAGAAGATTATGTTAAGCTTCTTGGAGTCAATCTGGATAAAAATCTAAATTACGACACACATATAAAACAGATTTGTAAAAAAGCTGACAACCATTTCAATGCTTTAAAAAGACTCTCACCATATATCAGTATCAACCATAGAATTGCAATATTTCGCTGTTTCATATTGTGCCATTTCCAGTTCTGTAGCATTGTGTGGCATTTTTGTGGAGTGGGGAACACTAAAAAGATGGAAAAAATTCAAGAGAGAGGGCTGCGTTTTGTTTATGGTAACTATACTTCAGACTATGATTCTCTTCTTTGCAAATCCAAAATGCCGAGCTTGAAATTGGGGAGGGAAAGAAACATTGCGATTCAGACATACAAAATTAAAAACAATCTGGCTCCTAGATATTTGAAAGAACTAATAACACCAATACAAAATTCAAAATTTCACCTGCCTTTGTTTAAATCAACAAGGCATGGTCTAAATTCATTTGCTTATATGGCCCCTAGGATTTGGAACACTCTACCTGAATGCACACGCAATGCTACCTCTCTGCAAAACTTCAAGTCGCGAATAAATAAGTGGTCAGGTATACACAGAAGCCAACACAAATGTGCAAATTGCATCAAATAACATAGCTCTTTTATTATTATTTATTTTTTTATCATGTTATTTTAAACTATGTCTAGGATCTTAAAATATTCTAGGATAATTATTTAATCTATCTTTGCTTTTAATTATATTTATACATAGATGCAGGACGTCATTAATTTAATTAATATATAACGTAACTGTGATATTTTTATTCATAATCTTAGCTCTGTGATAAAACCATTGTGCTATAATGTATGTATATAAGTATGTATAATTATATAGTAATTGATCATTTTGACTATAATATATTAGTATTATTTATTTTTTTATCATGCTATTTTAAACAATGTCAAAGATCTTAAAATATTCTCTGATAAGTATTTAATCCATCTTTGCTTTTAATCATAATTATACATTGATGCAGGACGTCATTAATTTAATTTACTTTTTACATAGTGTAACCGTGATAATTTATTCATAATTTTAACTCTGTGATAAAGTCAATTTCCTGTACTTTACATATAAAAGTATATACAATAATATAGTATTTGATAATTTGACTATTATATAGTATTAGTAGTAAAATAATATTGAGAAGGTGATATTTTTAATACAGGACTAGTAAAACCTAATATATTGTTTTGAATAGGCCTATGTGTTGCATACTATGTGATATTGTTAATGTTATTCATTGTTGAATTTTAGTACCACGGATCGGTCGAATAGCCTCAGGCTAATGTTTTATGGTTTAACTGTACCATGCCGATTGAAAATAAAATTTATCTTATCTTATCTCATCTTATAGTTGTGTAGGCATACACCAGCAGTGTTTGACCAGGGCTGGCTGGAGGTTGGCCCAGCGTCACAGAGGTGTGAACGCTACCACGCCAGCTGACGTAACAAGTGACGGCAATGATGGGGGAAGTGCGCTTGGGTGGGCCCTAAACCGCTAAAACTACACAGGGTGACATACTGTTTTGGCAAATCTACCATCTTGATGACAGCCGGATGACACCTTTTACATGCTGATCGGTATAAAATTTATCTGGTCGGGCAACCGGCTTTGCCAGCACTGTGGGGAACCCTGACTCCCATTCAAGTACAAAACAAGAACACAACTCACAATACATTAAACATAAAACTTAGTACATAATAGCAATGATTGAAATAACACTCACAAAAAAGGGGGTGGGACGGAGGTATTCAAATTTACCGCCACAAGGACAAACGTTGCCAGCCGCCTCACAATGACCACCGCTGGTCGCAATTAGCCCGCCACCTAAATAATCCCTGGCGGCAATGCACTCCCAACTATTAGGCAGATAAATAGAGCTAATCATATTAAGGCGCCTACCAGAGGGGATTAAAAACAAAGTTAAAAAATCAAATAAATAATAATAATTATGACCCTGTCATATAAAACAAACAAGCTTATGCAAGTATGGCCTAGAAACCCTGATTTTATTGTACTGAGCCGATAGCGCTTAGGACTCCAAATCCAACATTAAAAGTGTCTATGTGACGGAAAAACAAAATAATTTTAATAAAAGTGAGAAAAATTAAGCAAAATGAAAACATCAATAAATATTCGGTACGAGGATGAGGATATAAATTTAATCTAACGACTTGCAACATTTTTCCAACGTGCAACCTACACTTAGAGCTAATCATATTAATGTGCCTACCAGACGGAATTAAACCCGATCTTATAAAGCAAATCCAATGGATAAAAAATTAGTCTAATATTTTGTAAACATAGCTGTATTGGTTCTCCTCATGGGCCAGAATCCAAAATGTCCAGTATCTAATTATTGGAAGAGCCGAGGAGACACGTATATCTTCAACGTGTAGGCCTATTCCTTCCACCACCATCGCCGGTATCGAGCCAAATTTAATGATCAACTAAATCTAATGACACCAATATGGCGATGGGGTGGGGGGCTGGCAGGGGGTGTTCTAGGCATGCGTTGGAGCCATGACTACGCGTGGAGGGGTGATTAGAGGAAGTGTAAGGTGTCTCAACCTGTAAAAATGACTGCCGATGTTTTTTGTATACGGATAATTACAAATGATTATAGTTTAAGTGTAAAAGATAATATACATGATGCATGTTTCCAGTACCAAATATGTTGTACATATGTTGTACATTAATACAAGAGATGTAGCAACTATAGGGTTGTATAATTACTGTCTACGGTCGGCCATTGTTACATAATGATAATCTCCCCTTTATATTTCTTATATACTCCTGTGTATGTGTTTCCTAATTCCTCATGACTTGATTTTATCCGCACGCCACTGGCGCTAACAAATATACAAATTAAGCTTGAGAGAGTGCCTAATCTAACTGATTAGAGATAAATATATAATATATAGCTCATTAACTGGAATGTTATATCACAACTTTGTGCATAAATTAATTTATAATTCCATCAGTCGTTTTAACACTGTCAAACAATGTTTTCTTAAGTATTGGTATTGGTTGCGATGGTAATTAATGGACGTCAATGAAATATATATTTAACATACACTTGCTATCATAAATGGAACTATAACTGTATAGATTGCGAACAATGTTTTTTGTTTAAATTAACTGCGTGCATGGAAATGCCAATTAAAAATAACACACTGGTGAAATTCAAGCAGGATATGTTGCAGTATACATCACTGTATATGATAAATAATAGCCTGTATGATATATAGGCCTACTTTGACACGATAATACGTGTGGAACGTATACTATTTATTTCAATAATTGTTATTTAAATTTGATTACTTCTCGATGGGTCATCGCTTTTTTATATGCCTGCTGGGATTGAAAAAAGGGTAAGTCACAGATATGTTATGAAGTTAATCTACGCCTAGCAGTAATTATGCTCAACTGTTACGCCATTCTTTGATCTACCATTAACTGGAGCTACCCTTCTCTTGGGTGCAATAAACAAACCCTTTGCAAGGGCATTTCACACCTGCAATTATCTAATCCTTAAAATGTCTGTCCTCAACAAATTACATAGTAAAAAAAGTTCAAATAATTTCTACCAAATGGGCTCTATTTGCATGTCGCCCACCACGCATGTCATTTATATATGCGACATGCAGTGAATTTAGTAGTGGAGAATATGAAGTTAATTTATTATGAATCTACACAATATATTTAAATACAAGTTTACGTTTCCTCTTATGCTTATGGCTCACACAGTACGCCTATACTATGTATTACGTAAAATGTTTTAAATTTATTATTATTATTATTTGTATGGAAATGTAGAATTTGGGTTTTTGGACACCTTAGTATATGACTAGTCGATATCAAAGATTAAACACTATTTATGTTACAAGAAGATGTTATGTGAAAAGAGAATACATTTTTATTTAAATACGAGGTTGATTATTATATGTAATAACCCTTTGAATCCCCAGTTGGATATCTTGCATCATGACTGTAATAATGTTACTCATATTATTATTACTTAAGATTAAATGTATATTTATATAACCAGTAGAACTACGGGAATTGTATGCATTGCAATATAGGTTAATTCCAAAGAGCAGCACACAACTATATTTCATAGTTCGTCAAATTTTACCAATCAGTGTTCATCTAATTTCGCCAGTCAGCTAACTATATGCATAGCGCTGGGCAGTGGTCATCTAATTTTGCCAGTCGACTTACTATATGCATAGCGCTGGCCAGTGGCCATCTAATTTCGCCAGTCAGCTAGCTATGCATAGCGCTGACCAGTGGTCATCTAATTTCGCCAGTCAGCCAACTGTATACATAGCGCTCGTCAGTGGTCATCTAATTTCGCCAGACAGCTAACAGTATGTATAACGCTGGTCATTGGTCATCTAATTTCGCCAGTCAACTAACCATATGTACAGTGCTGTTCGTGGGCATCTAATTTCGCCAGTCAGCTAACTATATGCATAGCGCTGGTCAGTGATCATCTAATTTCATCAGTCAGCTAACTATGTATAGCACTGGTCAGCGTTCATCTAATTTAGCCAGAAAACATATATAATTAGCTGACTGTCTCCATTCATTAAATGAATATTATTTAAAGCTTATGCATTCTATATGTGACATCGTACTTATAACCTCTTACGAAATCCCGCGAGATCTGCTCCGAGACCGGAAGATCATTAGATTTTGCGTGATCATTAGATTTGGCTTGACACCGGTGCTGGCCAACATCCATGCAATACTTGCCAGTGAATCGTGCTGCCGCGTGTATTTTTCCACTTCTGAACATACTGTGACATTCACTGATAAGTCAGTGTACGCGTCTATACGATGTACCTCGTACACACAATGTAGGGCTAACAGCCCAATAACAGCCCATTGCTGGATTAATGCCTGTCAATCGTATTCGACGCTGGACCAATATTGAAACGGAATTGAGTGATTGCCGCGTGTTTGCTCTAACATGTTCATGAGGACTGGTGTAGGAAATGTAAACCGTTTCCCACAAACAGCACCCCTCTTTCCCCTAAATGGGAGACAAACTCAGGCGAAATAATCTTAATAGGCTACCGGCCTACGGCCGGGACTAATTAATTACTAAGCACTGTCAATATAGATACTGTAATTTATCCTTAGTATCTAATTGTGATATGTTATAGTTTTATTTTGGAAAAAAATTATAGCTGCATTTAGGTTTTAACAATATGCTCACGAAGATGTCCTTTAACCCTTTAACCGCCAAATTATTCAATTTGAATTTTCACTCACTTGAAGTTGTGTCTCGCTGACGCGATCCAAAACTTCAAGTGAGTGAAAATTATGCAAATTTGCGAAAATGGAGGTCAACTCTTTTCAAATCTTGCTGGTTGATGTCACATTTTATCTTTAATATGTATAAAACGGTGGTACTTAATGTGCTAATAAAAAATGAAAACCCGAATATATGCGACACCGGCAGTTAAAAGGTTAAGATAAATACGCCCTCGACGACCCTTGATAAATAGCCGATGCGTCTGTTAGATGGATCATACCCTGCTAATATCCATCGAATAGGTGACAGTTTATTATTAATACTCTCATGTTATATCTATTTTACAGAATGGCTGAAATAACTAAGCTGTCCATCCTGGACTACATTGTGGCCCTTTCCACAATCATAATATCACTAGGAGTTGGTATATTCTTTGGTTGGAAGAAGAAACAACATAATTCCGTCACTAATACTCGGGGTCAACTGAACATTGTACCGGCGGCTTTTTCCTTAACAGTCAGCTATATGTCGTCTATTGGAATACTTGGTACCCCGGCTGATATTTACTTCTATGGTATCAATTCATGTTTCATGATGATCACATATTTCATGGCATCTGTGTTAGGATGTGCGACATTCGTCAAGTTCTTCTATTCGCTACAAATGTCAACTGCAAATAAGGTATGTGCTGCTAGACAAACGAGTAGATTCCAAAATAAAAAGTTATCCCAACAATAGGTAAGCTCTGCCCGAGCTCACATAATTGAAAAATAGAAAGACGAAAATACAAATAAAAATACTCTGCACACGGTTGTTTATCTGTTTATGGTGAGTATGTAATTCCGAGTAAATTGCAGTGAAAGCATTTCTTATAATACACTCACTGTAGCTCATTTGAAAACGTGGAGATAGCATAAATAGAGAAACATAGTAGGCCTACTTTGGCATCCTCTTCCTGTAATATGAGTGCCAAAAACAACTTTGTAATAGTGAGTGATCAGTCATAATCACTACTTTTTGGTGGTGCATTGATCTATAGTTTTTTCTTGTATGATCCAGGTACCGCTAATGAAGGCGTATTTTATTTTATTGCTGTATAATTTACATAAAAGCATATTGACTAGTGATGCAATTCTTTTATAATTTACAATGTATAATGATAAATTTATATCGACAATATATATAATGTTTG
Organism: Flabesymbios commensalis; assembly: GCA_964017125.1. Lineage (NCBI taxonomy): Eukaryota > Metazoa > Annelida > Polychaeta > Terebellida > Flabelligeridae > Flabesymbios > Flabesymbios commensalis. The sequence goes on along the minus strand of OZ024913.1, from coordinate 26,863,534 downwards.
TGGTACATGAATGTTTCTTTTTTTCTCTAATGTTTTAGGTTTTGTTTTTACGTTTACAATCTAAAACCTGTGCCACAATAGGTTCAATAAGTCAGTTTGTTAAATTGACTGCTTATAATGGCATGGTGGTGTATGCCACAGCCCTTATCTTCAACAAAGGTAATCTAATGCAATATATAGTGCAATATATAAATTTAGTTGCAACTGTATTCTTTTCAAATAGTTAAAACCAGTAGCTTGATAAGTTGTACATAATTATAAGGACACCTGGTTTTAGATCCATTTTGCTAACACACTTACCCGGCATATAAAATATATTAAAAGAGTAGCAGCACGTTTGGATTTTACCTGTAGCGATAATTCCTTGGAATGTTTTTGATAGTGGATCTGTCCGGATAGAAATAACTTACATTATATGTAATTTTTAAATAGCATTGGTGAATATTATTATTTCATTCAATGTTGTATGCTACTAACAACATATAAATGTTATTTTAACATATGCAAGTGTTTTTAATTCCAAACAGTTATTGGATATTCAACGATGGGTAGCATGTTTGTAATATCACTGACTGCGGTCATCTATACAACTCTGGTGACTAATTTGTTAATTTTCCACTAAAAATAATTATGCTGATACTATTCTAAAAAATATAATTTATTGTCAATGTATATACTTTATGACGAAAGAATTGTTGACATTTGTTACATGTCAAGAAAACATCATAAAATTAATCATAAGTTTAGAATTATATATTATCTTTTTTTTTGTATTTTGATATATCACACGTGCGGAATATGAAGTAATTATCATACTATTACGATTAAATGGGGATTTCACATCAGCTTAACAATTAACAGTTAAGTCTTTCATTCTAAGAAGATGGTTACTCTGTTTGCAGGGAGGTTTTCAAGCTGTAGTTTGGTCTGATGTTGTACAACTTCTTATTATAGTCGGCGGCATAACATTTATCTTGATCAGGGTAAGTTTTTTTCAGTGACACAAATATCAAAGTGACGGTCGATCAATTGAGTTTGCAATACGTTGAAAAGACTGCAATCTGTATCTAAAACAATAGCAGAGAATTTGGGTTTGACAATGCATTTGAATGCTGAAAAGCTGTGAGAGGGTCAATGAGTGGTTGAATGACCGAGACAGCAGGAACCCTCGTTAGCCAGCTGACTAACAAGCTAGCTAGCTTTTATTCATTCATTAATTCACTCATTCATTCATCCGTCCATCGTTGATTGATTGATTGATTTGATTATTTATTTATTACATTCGCCAGGGCGGGGGTAATGTTTCTCGTAAGTAGTAGTAGTAGTAGTAGCAGGTATTTATTTATTATAGTGACATGCATATACATAAAGATATGTTATCAGTCTTGTTTGTTAATCTGTCTGTCTCTCTCGTTGATTACTTATAAAGTAATGCTCGGATGTGCAATAATATTTCACCAGAAGTGTGTTTCTGGCAAGTGAACAATTTAGTACTTTTTTGGGCACGACCTGGTTGCAGGATTCGCATTACGATCCAATTACATGGACTAGTAGGCCTAGTAAAAGAACTATTATTTCAATCTAACTGCATATAAGCCTATATATGACGTTATAGTCTCACACATGTTTTGGCTACTATTATACCTACATAGAAAGAATGGATGGAATAGGTTGAATTTATTACGTCATAATTAACTATATTTTACACTTATGAATGCATGTTTTAGTATCATTACGATAATTAATTTCGGCGAAAGTTGACAGTCTCTGACTGACTGGATGTCTATTTTATTTATTTATTTGTTTAATATTGTTTTTTATTTAATAATGTATTTATTTAAGAATGCCTTTATTTAATAATTTATTTATTTAATAATCTATTTATTTCTTAAAATCATTTAGTGAAACTAAATTGCCATACATTTACTACCTTTAGAAAAACAATACTCTATTCTATTTAACACATTGTATTTACCATGTTTACAGGGTGTTTTATCTGTTGGAGGAATTAGTGAGATTTGGTCTATAAACTCAGAATGGGGACGACTCACTCCAGAGTAATGTAGAAATTATGATTTGTAGCTTGTCTGATTTTCCCCAGTTTGACCTACAGTTCTTAATCCGAATAACTTATATCGCGATTTGTATCCGGTACATGTATGACAAGTAAATCCTAAGCTCGTTGATATGCATGTTATCAATGTTCTCAGAACAGTCCATATCATCCACAAACCTAATACCCACCAGAAGAATTGAAGCAAAATTCAACGCGGTCTTCTCATCACAATCATATATATCTTATAATAATAAAATTATGTTTTATTCTACTAAACCTTATGTGATATAAAAGTTCTATATCACATAAGGTTCAGTAGATTAGAACATAAATCATAATACGCTTAATTCAAATACAAATACGCAAATACAAATACGTATTTGACCACATCCCTGTAATGAAACTATGTATGCTCCACTATGATAACTTAATAGACAGTGCTTTGTCATTAAACAACACAGCCGAGGTATATATGACGGGTATACCACGACGATGGGATGATTCTCATTTAAACGCAAGTATCATCAGCTTCAATAATTTCCTTCAATTTAAAGCTAGTAAGACAGAACGTGTTTTTTACGTGGAGAACGATTCATTTCTACAACACAAGGACTACAAAATCGATGGATTACACTTGAATGAAAACGGAACCTTCAAGTTGGCAAAATGTATCAACAATTGCTTAAATTTTCACGAGAACAATCACATAAACGACAGATAAACAATTTACCTAAGCATAAAACCAAAAAGTGTAACTACAATGAAGATACCGTCAGTGTAATATGTTGGAATATTCAAGGCATCGGCGACAAACTTGACCAAAGTGAAACTTTAAATTATTTGATGAAAAAACATATTATAATACTGTTGGAAACAATGAAAAGTCCAGACTATGAAATAAATATTTCCAATTTTACATATTCCAATTTTTCGAGAAATGAAAAGCATCCAAAAGCATGCAGATTTTCTGGTGGATTTGGCATATTAATAAAAAATTCCATTTTAAAGTATGTTAAAATTCAACAAGTTCATGAATGTTTAGTCTGGATTACTATAAACAGTAAACTTTTTGGTGATTCTAATGTAGATACAAAAATAGGCTGTGTTTACATTTCACCCCAGGACTCAAGTTATAATGGTGCGAAAATTGAAGCTTTTGATATGATAGATGAACAGTTATCACGTTCTATAAAAACCCATCGCATAATCATGGTGGGTGATTTTAATGCTAGAACTGTTAGCCTTAAAGACGAGTTTGATGACCGAGAAAATATACCTGATAGATATAACATGGACACTCGTATTAATACTTATGGTAAACGCCTCGTAGAGACTTGTATTGGCAGTGGTGTATTTTTAATCAATGGTAGATATTATGCAGATAAGCAAAAAGGGTCATACACCTACTATAACAGAATGGGTAAGAGTACTGTTGACTATTTGTTGATGTCACAATTATCTGTAAACTTATTACGAGATTTTAAAATTGGACAGTTATCAGTTGATTCAGATCATTGTCCACTTTTATTTTCCTTGTCTTGCCTTGATTTTAAAGAAAATATAGATCCAGTTGAGACAATTCGTATAACAGATACACGTCAGTTCTACACTTATCTATTTGATACAGATAATTCTAAGTGTTACCAGGATTTTTTGTGCAGTGACATATGTAGTGAATTCTACGCGGAATTTTATAATTTAGCTGCAAATTTTGCTGATAGCAATAATATGCTATTAGACCTGTTACATAATATGATGACAACAGTTGCTAATGCATGTTTTAAAAAATATCTAGAAATAGAAATATTATAAAATCAACCACCTTTCCCAATAATGCCTGGTTTTATAGTGAATGCAAAGAATTAAAACGCACATGTAATAAATTTGCAAAAGACAATGATCTCACGCGCTTTTCTCAGTGCAAACAATATCATGACATGTGTAAAGACTATAAAACGTTAATACAGCGAAAAAAGCGTGAACAAGTTAAATTTTATGTTGATAAACTGCAAAACTGTATAACGAAAAACCCAAATGAATACTGGAAAATATGGAAAAAAATTTGAGTCTGGCGTTTATCCAGACACGTGGGTTAGCGGACTAATTACTCCTATTCACAAAAAAGGTGATAAACTAAACCCTGAAAACTACCGCAAAGTTACAGTCTTACCAGCCTTAGGAAAATTATTTGAAATTGTTTTAGAAAACCGCTTGACGTACAAAAACGAAGTGTGTTGTTTTAATGACCAGTTCCAGGCTGGTTTCAAGGCAAATTGTAGAACATCAGACAACATTTTTATTCTTTATTCACTCGTAGAGCATTCCAAAAAGTATAAAAAACTACTTTATGTAAGCTATGTAGATCTGACAAAGGCATTTGACTATATTGACAGATCGGCACTGTTTCACAAGCTAGCCAAAAGAAATATTAATGGAAAGTTTTTAAATATAATAAAAAATATGTACTCGAAATCAAAAATGAGAATTGCGTGGAATAAAAAAATTACACTACCGTTTGAAAGTACATATGGTGTATTACAAGGAGGTGTTCTAAGCCCTAGGCTATTTAATGAATTTTTAAGTGACCTAAATGAGTATTTAGATCCACAGTGTGGTGTAAAAATCGACAGAGAAATAATAATGTATTTATTATTTGCAGACGATTTAATTTTTTTCTCACAGTCTGCAATTGGTCTACAAAAGCAACTAAATTGTTTCTATCTTTACTGTAAACTATGGCACTTGATTGTCAGCTTGCCAAAAACCAATGTAGTAATTTATAACCCTTCAGCTGCAAAAGCAAACTGTTCATTTACCTATGGGGATCGAAACATCAAAATCATAGAAAAATATAAATACCTTGGATTGTGGTGCTCTAATAATAAGAACATGTTTGCCTTAAATTACGAATATCTTCCTGATTAAGCATCAAAATCAATCTTCGCCATACGACATTACAGTTCTGCTAGTGTCTGTAAATTGCCACCTAAAATTTCATTAAAAACGTTAAATGTTCAAATATTGCCGATTTTAATGTACTGCAGCGAGCTTATGTATAACGGTAAAGAAACAAAAGCAATTGAACAAGTACAATTAAAATACCTTAAACTAATGTTGGGCGTAAGTCGCCACACTTCTTCGCCAGGTGTCTATGGGGAAACAGGTCAATTTCCCATTTTTATACTTCGAAAAATAATGACTTTAAAATATTGGTGTCACATACTGAACTCTTCGTCCCGTAGCCCATTGAGGCACTGTTATAAATCTTTAATTCATTTCGATCGATCAGGCAAAGTTAACTGGGTAACTCATGTCAAACAGCTTTTATGTAGCATTGGTCTTCAAGATACTTGGCGGGAACAACGCATAGAAAACAGTAAACGTTTTATGAAAGATATTGGAATTACCATTAAAAATGATTACATAAACATCTGGCGTCAAGCAACAACCAGCGCCCCCAAGTTACGTACTTATATTACTTTTAAAAAATCATTTAATATCGAACATTATTTATTATTTTTGACTAATATTAAAGACATAACAGCTATGGCTAAGTTACGTTTATCGTCACATTGTTTAAGAATTGAAACAGGGAGACATGAAAATCTACCAATAAAAGATAGAATTTGTTTAAGATGTGAGTCAGAAATTGATGATGAAGTTCACTTTTTAATAACGTGCCCATATTTTAATACAGAAAGAACTTTATTTTTTAGTAATATTAATTTGTTTATTTCTAATTTCCATGGTGAAACTGCTGAAAATTTTTTTATACTGTCGTTAAACAGTAACAATTTTACTGTACTCAAAATGTTAGCAAAATATATCAAGTTGTGTTTAAAAAAAATTACCTAACCTTTTTATATTATTAATTATTATAATAGTTGTATTTTCTCTATTTGCTTGTTTACCAGTATTTTAAAATTATTTTAATGTTTTATAGTTGTTAATAATTATTGGTTGTGATAATAGTTGTACGGTCAGAACAATTATTGCTTTTATCGCCTTATTTATCTGTATTTTAAAATTATTTTGCTGCTTTATATTTTTTATTAATTATTTGTGGATATTATTTTACAATAAGAATCACCATTGTTTTTATCGGCTTGTTTATTTGTATTTTAAAATAATGTTAATGTTTTATATTATTGAATTATATTATATTGTATGTTTTTCTATGACAAATAAGTCCATGAGGACTTTTTACGTCAATAAAAATTCTGTCTGTCTGTCTATATTATATATTATAAATGACACAGATTCAGGCATAATAGTTATTCCAAGTGGGCCTATAGTGATATGAAAATAGTCAGCAACTAAAAACGAAAACAAGCAAATACCCACCTTTAGGCCTAATAACACTAAGCTATAATGCAGTGCATTTTTCAACTAGTAATAAGTAACACATTTTTAAGCATTAACACGATAAAGTAATGTATAATTACGATAATGACATGTTTGAATGGTACGAATTCGGTCCACATATTAGATTAAACTATGAAGAAACAAATATAACTTCTTCAATTGCATTGTTTGTATTTTTCAGATGGTCTCTGTCTCCTTATGCTCGGTTGTCACCGTTCTTAATGTTTTTTAACATTCCTATATATGCTGTGGCAGAGTGCAACCAGCCTGGGCTGCAGAGGTACTGCAGTTTAAAAAATGAAAAGCAAGCCATGATGTAAGTGTATCCTCTATCATGTAGGCCCTAACAGTAAAATAACAGATGTAACAACTTTGTTCCCGGAATCTAATATATCTATACATGATTTCATATTCTCAAAAAATATACCGATTAATCATAATAACGCTCATTTATAATTATGTTAAGCGTTTGCTACCATGCTCTAGCGGATATAGAAGTTTAGCTGTCAGGCTTGCTACTTTGTATGTTTCTTGATTTTTTTCCAGCTTTGTAATGATAAACTTATTTTTCAAAACAAAATCAAAAACTGCAACGAATTAATTGCGTCTGTGATATACGTTTATTAAAAATATTAAAATGAGTAATTGTTTTTCTCGTAATGACAGATATGTTGTGTTTTATTTTTAATACGATAAGTCCACGGATGCCAGTAGGCCTACCACAAGTGCATCGCATATGACAAAATTTAGCCATAGCCTTCAATCTTGCATATTATGTTGATACCATAGAATCTTGTCATGTTCTTTCCCTTCAATTTCGGTATGTGTAAATTTTAGCTTATCTATACTTTAGCTGCCATGTAGTGAAGTGTATTTTAACATTTTATATAATTACATAATTATAAAAAATATGTCCTATTTTAGCTGTGTAGTATTGAGCTCAATGATGAACAATTTATCATCTGTACTGTTTACATTATGTGGAGTAACAATATTTGCATATTTTGTAAATATCGGATGCGACCCATTTACAGAAGGTGCTATAGAAGGTCAAAATGAAGTAAGTTTGTAGAGTTTCACTTGCCTGTATTATTCTCTTCCTAATATATGAACTACGTCATCAATCGCAAGAGTATTTCAACATTATACATTTAAAATTTTATTTAATAAAATACAAATTCACCACTGGACAAAATTGATGTGACCATAAAATTTATGTGTTGCAGTTATTCTTTTATTTTGTTCGACATTCGATTGTTACTCCAGGAATCGTGGGATTATTAATAGCTTGTATAATATGTGGAGCTCTCAGGTTTGTAAACCGTTAAATGTTTGAATCTTAAAAAAATGTATTACAAAATAACCTATGCTTGGAAAAAAATGGCATAACATAACAGATATAAAAACTTAATTCCAAAGAGTGATGTTCTAAATTTTGTAGCAACCTGTCTACATCTGTGAATTCATGTGCGATGCTGATGTGGGAAGATATGTTCAGCCTCTCTGGAACATTTATGACATTCCTCAATAAACATAAATGTATTGCTCTTGCATGTACAAGTGAGTGTACAAAAGATCTTTCCTGTTTAATTTAGCATGTTGTAATACATAAGATTTTTAAAAATACATATTGATTTATATAGCTTTATAAATACATCAACGTGTTATGTATCAACAAGTATGTTTTACTGTAAAATTGGCTTAAATTAAAATTAAATTAAAGCATCTAGTTGATTCATGTACAGATGTGTTCTGTGGAGGCATTACTTTGCTGGCTGGGATTTTACTGTCATATGTGAAAGGGACATTTTTTATTGTGAGTAGGCCATTATAAATCACACAAATTCAACAGAAAGCATCTAACAACAGTAATATTATTATATGTTATTAATCAAAGTAAAATTATTACGAGGTGAATATCAGCAGGTGACAACGCAGTATTGTATAACCTACCGTGGAGTAAAAACTGCCAGTAGGTTATAACTGCCGGTATCGCCAGGCAGAGGGTGGTTTTTACTCCCTGGTCTTGTATTACAGGTCGCTGGAAGTAATATTCTATATAAAGAACAAATCAAATACATCAATATTACAATTATGTACATTATGTACGTTGATCGTTATTCATTACAACGATTGTGTTGGCTGTCAATAGCTTAGACCTATTTTCGGAAGGTTTTGGGGTGTACGAAAATATATACACAAATGGTAATTGTAAATACAACTTGTTTAGTGGAATGTTCACCTCATGTTAACATATTCTTGCGTCGAACACGTTTTTTTCTAAACGTCACTTAGACAAAGGTGGGGGGCATAGGTTTGAATAATAGTTCAGAGGATTTGTAGCTAATTTATGTATGAAATAGCAAGAATTTTGATCTCCAAAATGTTAGTTAATTGGTTATCTATTATTTAGTAGGATTTGAAGTTTTAAATATGGTATAATGCGAAGTATGTGCCCTATTGAATGACACGAAATGTCTGAAATGTGAATACAATGTGTACTACTTCTGCCGCGCTGTGATACAGCAGGCATACCGGGGGTAATAACCACCCGCTTCTTGACGATACCGGGCAGTTAGATGGCCATCTCGACCAATCAGAAGCCTACGATATATCGTAACTTGTACGAAAATACGGGCCCTGAACAGTTCTTACTCCACGGTAGGTTATGTGATGCTGCTCTGTCACCTAATCAATGTAAAGAAAACCGCAAATAAGTGGAACCATTTAAATATGTGTTTCTAATATAAAAAATATATAATTATTGTTTTTCCCAATCTAGATAGTTACTAAAAGCAAACCCTTCTCAAATTGTTATTGCGTTCATGCATCGTGTTCAATGATAAGATAACCGGTATGCTGGACATTATTTTTTTGCAAAGTACATCCGTTCTCAAACTTCAGGGCCATTCAGCCAGCACGATATGTTGATGTTAGTTGAGAATCAGAGGTATAGGTCAAATATGACATATAAATCTGGATGACCTGCATGAAAGCGGCTTTCCAAAAGCCTTTCGCAAACCCCCCTACCTTTGCAGATTACCTATAGTTCTACAACTGGTTGAGCATAATAATATACTTACCTTAGGCATAACTAAATTAATTTAAGTTTGTTTAGAATCACAGACAGTCGTCAAACATGACATATTTTGGTAAATGTATCGTGTTTACTGCGGTGTGATATAATGATTTGGATATCACAATAAATGTGTCATTGTTTAGTATTATAATTAACCCTCCAAACCCTCACGATGCATTAAAGCATCATTTTACATCCCTTAAAACAGACTTAATTTTCCTACAACTAAGGGTTTTAGAACGAAGATTTCCATGAAACTGTTTTACCAATACATGACAATTTTCTTTAATTTTTAAACCACATCAAGTCATCTTCATCCACTACAAATCGAGAATTGCGACAGCAATTCTCGGCTTGTATTGGACGAAGATGAATATTGTAATTTCAGGTGTGAAAGGGTTAAATAACTTACTAAATGCTGTCTAACGAACATCTGTCAAATCAGGGTTCTTGTTTTGAATACATTGATTTCTCGTGGAATTATTTTTCGCACATTTCGTACAAAGACGTCAACGGGAATTCATATTTTCCCGAAATATTGTTCACCACATTAGTATTTCATGAGCTTTGGGACTGATTTTAAAGTGTGTGACTGTGCGGTGCAGCAGACCGTGGTTATGTTATCTAATCGTGCGTCTGTCGAGCTAACTTTATTTCCCAGGATTGATAACTGAATGACAACATGTCAAATATATTTTAATATGACAAAATATGATAACGTAATTTGATACTAATAATATTTATTTTATGCCCATTTTTTTTTAAACCAGTCCTGCTTGTACAAAGCCCTTGATAACATAGCATATTGCCACCACAATCCACAGATCGCGATCCCCATCCTATGTTTAATTTCTCTGTTTTAAATAAGAAACATCCAAAATCTAATGAGGGAGGGTGGTAAAAAAAACATTGAGGAAAAAAAAATATTTCACCTATTTTTGGAAAAGTTAATGAGGGCGACGAAATGAAAAAGCATTGGACACATTTCTAGAAAAGTTAATGAGGGAGACGATATGAAAAAAACTTTTAATATTTTTGAAAAAAAAGTTAATGAGGGCGACGGAGAAAAACAAGCGAAACAGCTAGTAGAAAAAATATCTTCTGAAATAAGGTTGTTGTTTTTTCGGAAGTTTTTTTATCTTCCGAAATTAACTGTTTTTTTCGGAAATCGGCAACAATCCAATGCGCGCTAGAATAAAAACAATGCGCTGCCTAAATCTAATGCGCGCGCTCATAATCTAAGACAGAGACAAAACATAATGGCCTTACATTAGTCACAGACAATATAGATACCCAATTTATTAAGCCATCATTTAGAGCTCTTATCCGCCAAAGGATGTGAATATGAAAATTAGCATTACTTACTAGTCAGGGCGTCAAACTGCGATATGTGCCTAGATAACACTTTCGCTAAGCATTTTTAGTACAAGATGGAGACCAAAGCCAAGACATTCTCTAGCATCTCTAAAAACCCAAACCAGGTGTCTCCAAGCTGAAATATGATTTTTAAGGTATTTTTTCAACCTTTGAAATTATCACCCATTTTTACAATAGTTAGTCGGTTTATCTCAGGTTAAACAAACTCCAACCCAATACAATGTTTCATAATTTTGGAATGGATACACAGATACTTTTGAAATGTTCACATCACATTCAGAATATGTCATAGGATGACATACATGTGTGATGCCATTGGTTTATACTACATAACCTGTCGCTCACAATATGTTTTCTCTAAAGACCTTCTGGCGTGTTCCTACTTGACAATTATCACATTTGCCAACATCGTGCTTTTACAGTAGAACAGATTTGGCATCCCTACTCAGGGAACTCTACTCAGAATTAAGCAGGGAGAATTAATAAGGTTAATTACATTTTAAATGACCATTGGCCACTTTCAGTAAAAAGGTGAAATAGACCTACGGCCTATAGGCTAATCGAAATAATGAGACAAGTGAAGTTGTCGCACTGCTGTGTAAAAATGCAGTGGTAATTGAACTCACTAGAAATAATAATACACGGGTATAAAAGTTACAAACAACAAAGGGAGAAGTGCAATTAACCACAACCAAATCCTTATTGAGTTATTGCAAATAACAATCTGACAAGTCAAATTGACCTCAACTATTAAACCTCTGACATGGGCGACTTGTCTTAAAACAGCGTGACCAGCGCAGGTATCACTTTAGTGAAACATGTGAAAATAGAGGAGAGTGCCATTTCACCTTGTTGCAGGCAACCAATGGTCTATGGTTGCGCAAAATATGAAGTTGATCCATCAATCGAAAGATGTATAACCATGCCATACATACATGTTCTATTAGGGTAGTTCAACAGGAATGAAAATCTAAACGACACACAGGTCAATGCCTCACATGTCGAGCATCCCGGAGTTGGAATAGATCACACAATCCATATATATATACAGCACGAGATACTTAAAATAGCTGAAAATGTATATAATTAAAACGGCTTGACGACACTTCTCTGAAGAGATGGTCATGTAAATTACTTTGTAGTAGGCCTACATCAAAAACAATACAATATGGCGATAAAACATAATGTTGTGCAAAATATGACATGGGTATGGGGGTGAATAGGTAAAGAGTGTTTTTTTTCCACCGGTGCTCCATTAAATGATTGCCAGTGGCGTATGCTGGCTCCTCCGTTCAACAGCGGTGTCAATGCAGCTCCCGTATCAGTGCAGGCACTGCCAGTGCAGTGTCACTACAGTGCCGGTGTTGCAACGAATCTTACAATGTGCCGCATTGTAAGATCCGTCAATCAGATCCCAACGAAACTTGCGATAGCTAGTTCCGGTAACACATCTTCAAATCCGGTGCAATGCCAATGCTTGCTGCTCTGACTTGTATGGTAGGCCGTTAGGCCCATAACGCGTAAAGTGAAACGCGTACACGACGTCGCTTACGCGTAAACGAGTGTAGGATCAGCATCTGTCCACCCATACGTGTACATCTATCCTACTTCAGTGTATTTAGGAAAATATGGCTAACATATTGACGGTGAATTATTTTTAGAACTGCTCAAGGAACAGACCTGAGCTGTGTGATGATGTGTTAATGGGATACCCTCTTGTCTGGCAGAGGGGGTGTACATGGAGGGGATGTAATGAGGAAAGAGGAAAGCTGCATTTCTTGTCCACCTGACATGCAGCTAACAGTAACACGGGTTATTTGCCCACCGCTATTTCAAAAGCAGAGACAGCGCTGTAGATTTTGTAAAGCGGTTTACATTGTCCCCGCAAATATTGATATAATGCCCTGTCAATGTTGCTCCATGGTCTAAGACGGTGGCTTAACATTGACCCATCATTGGGTGAATGTCTCCTAGGCCTACTTGTGAACTAGTCCAAAATAACAAACGATATAGAGTATCAGTGAGTATGTAAGTATTGCCATTCGTGTCGTTGTACGCCAAAAATCTGGTACGCGGACGATCGATTGCGCAATTAATTACTGCGTCATTGTTTGATCAATTATTTTGATATTATTTTATAATGACATATTTACATCTCATTGAAATGATGCCTTAATATTAACAATCGGACTTAAACGCTGTCGTTATAGGTGAATTTATCATTTGGATAAGGTTTAATAATATAACTACCCTCACATTTTTTCATGAAATTGTTTATCTCAGCGCAGGCTACAGTCCCCCTGGTATAGACAAGACCCGTGTCTAGCAATTTTTAAAAAGGGTTGGAATTTTGGACTGCAGGGCTATTTTTGAAATTAGTAAACTACACCCCCTGTAGAATAATGCTAGAATTGATATTTAGCGTTTGGCGAAGCGACACACAGGTCAGGATTTTTATTTATTTTAGCTGTAGATTTGAGCAATATGGTTGATTCTGGAGGATGTTGCCGGGGTAAAATTTCAGCTTTGTGGTCAAGCCCTCCCAAATGACGGGCCTGATACAAGGTCCATACAAAACACACATAAAAAATTATGTTGTCCATCTCTGACGCAACACCATGTGTTTGCGTCAACTCTGACTGCCTGTTAACAGCAATGTTGGGAAATGTTTGTACACACATATCGATCTATGCTGGTAGGCTTCATCATTTACAACGATAGCCAACTTTTTTCCAACAATGGAAAATCAGGGGTAGACCAGGAGTGGACCACAAGCCCACCAAGCCTCTTATATGGGTCCGGAATTTTATAATTCACGGCTTGAAATAGTGAATTCTAAAGCTTTCTGCACACGAAAAGGGTACGATCAAAATCGTTTAACCTCCTTTGGACATATTTATTAATGCCTTCAAATTCATATTGTTTGTCCCTTTATGAAAAGAGAATTGTAAGTTTCGTTACAACAAATCTTACGAATGCTGCTATATTAAGCTATGGGTGTATTTTTTTGTTTACTTATAATAAACCACGAACATTCTAATTGACACACATAATAGTGATTGTTAATTTATATGGCTTTACCCTTTATTAAAGGAGAATTGTAAGTTTCGGTACAACAAATCTTACAATTGTTGGTGAAGCTGTAGGTGTATTTTTTGTAAGCTTATGAAAAACAGTGAACATTCTAATTGACATACATAATAATGTTTTAAAATTACTATTGTTTTTTCCCTCCATTATTGGAGAATTGTAAGTTTCGTTACAGCGAATCTCGCAAATCCCAGTTGATAAAGGTTTAGATATGTTTTATAGTTATTTCTAAGAAACCATAAACATTCCAAATGGAGATATTTATTAATGCCTTCAAATTCATATTGTTTGTCCCTTTATGAAAAGAGAATTGTAAGTTTCGTTACAACAAATCTTACAATTGCTGCTATATTAAGCTATGGGTGTATTTTTTTGTTTACTTATAATAAACCACGAACATTCTAATTGACATACATAATAGTGATTGTTAATTTATATGGTTTTACCCTTTATTAAAGGAGAATTGTAAGTTTCGGTACAACAAATCTTACAATTGTTGGTGAAGCTGTAGGTGTATTTTTTGTAAGCTTATGAAAAACAGTGAACATTCTAATTGACATACATAATAATGTTTTAAAATTTCTATTGTTTTTTCCCTCCATTATTGGAGAATTGTAAGTTTCATTACAACGAATCTTGCAAATCCCAGGGGATAAAGCTTTGGATATGTCTTATGTTTATTTCTAAGAAATCATAAACATTCCAAATTGACATATTTATTATTGCTTTCAAATTCATATTGTTTGCCCCTTTATTAAAAGAGAATTGCAAGTTTCGCTACAACAAATCTTACAATTATTGTAGAATTATTAGAGAATTGTAAGTTTCGTTACAACAAATCTTACAATTGCTGCTATATTAAGCTATGGGTGTATTTTTTTGTTTACTTATAATAAACCACGAACATTCTAATTGACATACATAATAGTGATTGTTAATTTATATGGTTTTACCCTTTATAAAAGGAGAATTGTAAGTTTCGGTACAACAAATCTTACAATTGTTGGTGAAGCTGTAGGTGTATTTTTTGTAAGCTTATGAAAAACAGTGAACATTCTAATTGACATACATAATAATGTTTTAAAATTACTATTGTTTTTTCCCTCCATTAGTGGAGAATTGTAAGTTTCGTTACAACGAATCTCGCAAATCCCAGTTGATAAAGGTTTAGATATGTTTTATGGTTATTTCTAAGAAACCATAAACATTCCAGACCTTAGCAATTATCGCGGAATAACTGTATTAAGCTGCCTTGCTAAACTTTTTTTCAATCTTATTAATCAAAGATCGACACTATTTGCTGATAATAACAATATTATCGGGCCCGAGCAAGCAGGATTTATGGCCGGTTTTTCAACGAGCGAACACATGCTATTAAGACATTAATTGACTTATATGTATAATCATAAACGTGAAAAAATATTCTGCTGCTTTGTCGATGATAGCAAAGCTTTCGAAAGTATATCTTGCATTAAGTTATGGCATAAGCGACTCAAATCTAATATATCGGATTTTTTTTAGTTTAGTCTATACCATGTATAAAACAGCAAAAGCATGTGCTTCCAGTGATGGTCGGATCTCTGATACATGTCCATGTCTGGTTGGGGTAAGACAAGGCGAAAACTTGTCTCCCTTGTTGTTTTCTATATACCTTGGTGATCTACAACTTTTTTGCAGGATGCACACAAGGGGTTGGCTGTTGTGAATAAATTTAATGACCAAAGATAGACTAGATGAATCTTTATGGAAATACCTTGAGCTTTATGTAATACTTTACGCTGATGACACTGTGATAGTTGCTGAATCAGCAGAAGATTTACAAAAATCAATTACCCTGACTAAAAACTATTGTGATCTTGCGAAACTAAATATTAACGTAACCAAACCAAGGTAAATTTTCTCAAAATACGAAATATCCCCAAATTCCAATTTGGTGAAACACAATTAGAAGTAACTGACCAATTATGAATATAAATATCTAGGCCTTATTTTCAAATTCAACGGTAAATTTACTAAAGCCAAAAAACTTCTGTATGACAAAGGAACCAGAGCTATGTCTACGCAAAGGCAGACAGTTACAATTACCAGTAGAATGATATTATGATGCGCCTATTTGACACACTTGTAGAACCCATCCTTTTGTATGGCAGTGAAATCTGGGCCCATGAAGGGACAGAACGTCTTGAAAAACTTCATTTAAGATTCAGTAAATATATTTTAATAGTAAACACGACAACATATTCAAACATGGTGTATGGTGAGCTAGGGGAATACCCGTTAATTCTATCCGCCCAAACAAAAATGGTTATTTTCTGGGCCAACATTTCACAAGACACTGAGAAGCCTAAAATTTCAAACTTTATGTACAAATTGTTATGTAAATTGAACAAAGATAATATGTATAAATCGCCCTGGCTCAATTGTGCTAAAACGGTGTTTAAATGCAGTCCTAATAATGATCATGTATCATGAAATTGGGGGTGGGTCAAGCACCCTCTTCATATATGAAACACATAGCTCAAATAAACCAAATTTGATATATATTATTAATATTAGTACTTTAGGATCCTACACATTATTGTGAAATAATGATATAACTGTTACAAGTATAACGTCTGTGTGTAGGCTAAACTGGTACATATTTCCTGTTGCTCCATATGTCCATAAATTAACATGGTGTTGCGTGCTTGCATCGCACCCTGTAAAAACACAATTAAAACAGTTTCATGTAAATCAAGTTTATGTTGCAAATTAAACAAATAAAAACAGTATGCCTATAATTAACACCCTCACATAGTTATATATTACACACGCACATAATTATATGTATAATTATATGTATAATTATAGCATGAACAATTTCAACGGTTAATTTACAAAAGCCAAAAAACTTCTGTATGACAAAGGAACCGGAGGTATGTCTACGCAAAGGCAGACAGTTACAATAACCAGTAGAATGATATAATGATGCGCCTATTTGACACACTTGTAAAACCCATCCTTTTGTATGGCAGTGAAATCTGGGCCCATGAAGGAACAGAACTTCTTGAAAAACTTCATTTAAGATTTTGTAAAGATATTTTATTATTAAACACGACAACATATTCAGACATGGTGTATGGTGAGATAGGGGAATACCCTATCCGCCCAAACAAGAATGGCTATGTTCTGGGCCAACATTTCCCAAGACACTGAGACGCCTAAAATTTCAAACTGCATGTACAAATTGTCATAGAAATTGAACAAAGATAATATGTATAAATCGCCCTTGCTCAATCTTGTTAAAACGGTATTTAAATATAGTCCTAATAATGATCATGTATCATGAATCTGGGGGTGGGTCAAGCACCCTCTTGATATATGAAACACATAGCTCAAATAAACCAAATTTGATATATATTATTATTATTAGTACTTTAGGATCCTACACATTATTGTGAAATAATGATATAACTGATACAAGTATAACGTGTGTGTGTAGGCTAAACTGGTACATATTTCCTGTGGCTCCATATGTCCATAAATTAACATGGTGTTGCGTGATTGCATCAAACCCTGTAAAAACACAATTAAAACAGTTTCATGTAAATCAAGTTTATGTTGCAAATTAAAAAAAAAACAGTATGCCTATAATTAACACACTCACATAATTATATATTACACACTCACATAATTATATGTATAATTATATGCATAATTATATCATGAACATTTGAAAAAATATATAGACCCTAATGATTTTTTGCTGAATTTGTTCCCATTATTATATAGGCTTAACTGTCAACTACTGATCTTAACCATTGTGTACTAACAGCGGGACGCAGAAAGCTTCACGCCGATTACAGATATAGAGGAAAGTGCAGGGGGTAACTGTATATTATGTAGGCCTAATTAAGTGTGTGATTGTTTCTGATCACCGGTTATTATTCTATTATTAATAATCATAAATGATGCACATGCATGAATGCTTTCACATGTTTTGATATGTAGTTTGTAAGTCGAGAAAAATACATAAAGTACTGTTTCAATGTACTTGCCACAACCCTGGTGAATGGTGAAGCAAAATTACTACCCTGCTTCACTGGTCAACACTATTTATGTGATGGCCCCACTTATCCTTAATTGTCTTTCAAAAAGTCATAATAATGTATCATGAAATTTAGGGTGGGTCAATCACCGAGAGTATGCCCTTAATTTATGAAACATAAACCAAATTGTGATATATTTTCAGTATCATCAAACACATTTTTGTGAAATAATGATATAACTGGTAGGCTTACAAGTAAAACGTCTGTGTGTAGGCTAAATTGATACATATTTCCTGTTGATCCATATATCCACAAATTAACAATGTTGTTGCGTGTTTGCACCACACGCTGTAAACACACGATTGAAACAGTTTCAGGTAAATATAATTTAGATTACAAATTAAACAAATAACCGTAGGCCTATGTCAAAAACACACGCACACACACATAATTATATAATACATAAAGACTTAGGCCCTATATATAATTAGCAGACTGGACTCGGCAATAATTAAATAAAAATGTGCCCATCACACCATTCCTATTAATTACTTATATACTATGTAATACTATCGGTAGTGGTCACAACCACAGAATCATTTGATCTTCTAATTTACATATTTTTTCGGTTTCTACACCTATTCATCCATTTATTCACCCATAGGCTATGTGTAATAGAAAATGAAAAAAAATATATACCCAGCTAGCAATTTAATGTTCTGGAAACAGTAGGAGAAAATTCTCTAAAGATTTGGGGGATTTTTTGAGAATGTTATGGGAATGTAATTGTGTGGAGTTTTTTTTAGACGTTAGCAGAACATTATTCCAAAACATTATGAAAAAACATTGTGGGAATATTCTGGGAATAGTAAAAAATACATAGATAATGTGCTGAAAACCATTGCGAAAACGTTCTGGGGATATTCGAATAATATTGTGCGAATGTTTCAACACATTAGGAAAAACATTGTGGGGAAGTTCCCAGAATATTACAAAGATATCCAATGAATGTTATGGGAATGTTTAGGAAATATTATGAAAAAATCCAACATAATATTGCGAGAACGTTCTGGGAATATTCAAATAATATTGTTCGAATGTTCTGAGAATATTCAACAAGAACATTGAGAGAATAACCCAAACCAAACATCAGAGCTCTTCAACACACCAATAAATTTATTTTGAATACATTTAGTCATTTCTTTATGGTTGTTGGTTTGTTCTCCTGGGTAGCGTCGCTTTCACACACGGCCAGCCTACAACGATAAACGTACAAATAATTAACAATATAATGATAGCAGTGTCTGCATAAATGCTACAGTGAGCCATATGTACACTGATACTCGCGTAGTCATATAACCATGCTAACAGTATGCAACTCATGACCTCGCACCAGTTGAAGGGTTGGAGAATAAACACTGGGATTACATGATGAATTCATCAATGATAAGTTAAATTATTTTGTCAGAATGATCTCTGAGTCGTAATGCATGATATACTCACGTTGTATTGTCATGGTCGCTGCGAGCATTTGTGAAATTCAGACTATTCGGGATCCAACCTGTCTGGACTGCGCGGCATTTCAAACTGACAATTCAAACTCCACGCATGCGCAGATTCCACCACTAAATATTGGCATCCACAACAACACAAGTTACTTCCAACACCTTGATCCATGGAAACATTTTTAGCACGTTTGTATAATGTTTCCTGTTGCAGAACACCCTCTGAATGCTATGCAAATGTTCTCATGATAAAAAAATCGGGAATACTTTGAGAATTGTTAACTGGGAACATTCTTAGACCATGCCTATAATATTCCCTGGTGCAGAATATCACTCGAATGTTGTGCAAATGTTCTCATGACAAGAACAAATCGGGAATACTTTGAGAATTGTTAAAAGTGAAAACATTCGTAACGTAGTGTGCCCTATTTCGGTCATAGCCCTAATTCGGTCATAGTAACTTTGGGATCCCTTTACCACGTGCTTGGCGCCTTGAGCAGACAGATAAACAACGAAACGAAAACAAAGACCATATTACAGCATAATGCCGGCATTTAAAGCTTTTTATATACATTTTATTTAATATAAATAGCCATTTGAAAATGGGTCGTACCAAATCGTATACATAGCATATGTACTACATAAAAATATTGTACCCTTGCACGCCTTAGAAAACTACTTTGTGATCGACATTACACCTCAATATGAACACTAATTAGTTCTCAATAGATCGCCAGAAGGCCTACTAGCCCCGTGAAGCCGGGAGAAGTCATTTTATTCACTTAAAACGCTGCTGAAAAATATGACTGAATTGGGACCCGATAAAAGCATGTTTTGACCGAATTGGGTCACCATAAATACTGAAAGGTCCCTTAATCGGTCACAGGGGCCTAATTCAGCCACAGGGCGTCCTAATTCAGTCCCACCCTATAACCAAATAAATCAAGTAGGCCTACACAATTACTTCTATAGACATAGATATGTCTTCACCCGTGTGACCTCGGAATTTATGGGAAGATGAAAGTCAAAGAATATACGCCAAATTAGGATGCTAATGGGAGACAAGTTTGTCAGCAAAACTAGAATTCCCGCTGTGTTTCGGGAGTTTTGGGCCACCTTGTGTGTCAAAGTCAAATTCAATAAGGCTAAACTGAGTCATCCTGAGGATGTTGAGATGACTGAGATGACACTGCCATCAAGACACAGGATTCGAAAGGGCTGATGCCGAGCACGCTACCTGTCGGTCACGGAGGTTCCCCACAATATTGAATCTTAACGAGTACACGAAGAAGAAACATTTTGTTTCTTTGAAACTTGAAGGCCAGAATTGGGTTTGAACCTGCGATCTCCAATTTTCCAAGCAGACAGCTTTAACCACTGCACCAGGGCCCCCGCATCTGTCGTAAAGGAGTCATTCAGAAAGTTCAATCTGAATGCAATTGATCAGCATCTTCCTGACAGCCAGGCTCGCTGCTCTCAAGGTCGCAGATCGAGCCTTGCTGAATCAGTGTTATCATCCACCTATTGGGGTAGGGAGGATGATTTAGATATTGAATATTCATTAATTTTTCAACCAAATGCCAACCTAACGTTAGCCCACTGTCTGCGCCATTGGCTCAACATTAATCCAACCCTGCCGCATGTAACGTCTCGTGTCTGGTGAGATGTGGTGGGAGCTGTCTGTGATGCTTCCTGTGAGATTCTGGGCCACCAGACATGTGCTGCTTAATGCATCGTCATATACAGTGGCCCTGCATTAAAGCAGCACTCATGTCAGAGGTCAAACTTGGGTCAAACAGAAAAAATCTTTCTTGAAAGTCCCCACTCCGATAGATGGTTTTGACACTGATTCAGCAAGGCCTCGGGAGAAGCGAGCCTTGTGTGGGAAGATGTTGATCAGGAGCTAATACATACTCAAGCTCCACAAACATCAGCTTCAAACCAGCTAGAAGAACTTTGTAGCCTACCAGAGTATCAGTTTAACCATGCAAGGAGGTTAAAAAGACCTCCTTGGTTCAACAGACAGCGGACTGAATGACATGGAATCGGTGTTTTTTTTATCTCATAGGCTTACTTATGTGGTATCCCCGTCTGTCATCCCTCCTGATTGTTCAGTAGTTTTAACTGTTGGAATATTACATATTTCGTGTATACAACTACTGGAATATTAAATATTTCGTGTAGACGTTGTCCGCCAATTGTGGCACTTCAAGCTGTGCAAAGGCCTTAGCTAAAAAATCAACTTTTCTGATGATAGACGTGAAAAGTCGTGTTGCTGATAACTACCCAGTGTAGGCCTGTACGCAACATGGAGTTTTCTCAAATAGTCCATGGGCCATAAGGTTAATCAGTACCAAAAAAATTGAAATTTTCTAATCATAATGACCATGTGAGTATGTGTATTGTGATACATTTTCAGTATGATAAACATTTCAGATGAGTAGCTTAACAAAGATGGCGATAAATTTCAAAATGGCGCGAATCTAAGCTAAATTGCGTGTGTTTACATGCTTGAAGAGTTTATCATACAAATCAAATGTATATATATAATCATTGGTGTATTAGAAGCAGGGGACCACTATGTTAAAATACCGTTTACAACCATCATAGCTGACTTAGAAATCAGTAAGTCTTGCTATGGCTTACTTATATGTCGATCACAATATATTCGATCCCAGCTGACAAGTATCACGTCCCCCATATCGTTTTTTTAGCCCGCTAATTGATGCATTGTTTGATGATGGGCCTAATAAGGGGAAATCAATTCAGTTAATGAAAATTTTAAAACCTATCGCCAATCTTCTATGTCAAGGCCTAAATGATTTTGCAAAATATGAATTTGATCCATCAATGACAAATTGGTCTGTATAACAATGACCGAGACCAGGCGTGTTTGCCTCAGATCAGAAAGTTATTGGGCTGTGGAATAACAAAAACTCGAAAAATCAACATCTAAGATATCAACAGATGCATGCCAATTCTCACCAGGGTTTGAGACAGAGACACGAATTAAATCTGGAGAGATTCAACAGCAATACGAGAAATAAGTTATAAGTATAGTCTAATCAAATGATTAGGTCCACATATGTGTGACGCTGTTCGTACACAGTGGACTAACGTTACTCCTTTAAGTTTGATTTCCAGTAGAAGAACATGATGTGCCTCGAAAAATATGATAATCATAAAGCAGGGGAAATATGGATTCAATGACAGTCCTGCTTAAGTTGGACACAACAGCATTGTAGGCCTACAGTAGTTGTAATTTTAGGGGGCCACCATTCAACTAGCAGGGGGGAGCTGAAATATTCTTTTAAATAAATATTCTCAGGCTAAATGTTCGTGAAATAAATAATTGTCTGAAGGACATGTTGTAAAGAAATATTCAACTTTAAACTAATTTTAAAATAAAGAATTATATAAACTCCTCAGCATAATTTTAATGGCCATTAATGCAATTTTGATTGACTGACCCTTAAATGTGTGCAGCAGAGCGCACCGGAAAATCAATACTAGGCCTAATTTGGCATCTAAATTTATAGACAGAAAAGTTTTAAGGAAGTGAAATAAATATTTGTCTCCACACACAGATGGAAAGATATATTTTGCTTCAGGCGGAGTGTGAAAGTCTGAAAGATTGAAAGTGAAATAAATAAATTGGTCCGAATAAAAAACTCCATCCCCCCTCCGCTAGAAAGTAAAGGGTGGCTTCTTTATCGTGTGTATTTGTGATACAATATTATTATTGTCAATAAAAAAGGTAAAATATGTACACTGACCGAATTAAGACACCATGACCACTTTAGGTCGCCAACTATGACTTATTTGGGACACCAGGTCCCTATTCAGTCACAACAGATTTATTTTTTACAAACGTTCATAATTTTTTCTCTTTTTACCATTTTCTCTCATTTTCAAAAGAAATGTTGATACAATGATGAAAATTTCAATTTAAAAACATTTGTTTTCGTTGCTTATGCACTGTGAACTAGGGATATTTGAAATTGTGAAAAGTATGACTGAATAAGGGCATCTTACGTTAGAACATGTTTATAATATTTCCTGATATAGAATATTCCCCGAATGTTATGCAAATGTTCTCATATAACAATAACAATTCGGGAACATTTTGAGAAATGTTAGCAGAATGTTTTGTGTTAACTAGGTAGGCCCGTTTAGACCCAAAAAATAGACAGTCCGCCGCCGATAAGTGATATAATTTGGGCTGCTCCGCTTGGCAATTCAATGCGGGCTTATTAGTACGAGAAGATGCGGTCACTCGTCGTGGTCTTGAACATTGTTTCCCAGCATCATCAGCACCACCACAGCGATCTGAGACTCTTCAAAGTTTAGTCTGGGGGTGTACTGAGGAGAAGCAGAAGAATCAGGGAGTTTTTGGCAGGCAGATTTGTAAAGTGAGGAAATCGGCTTGGCACTCATTGCTTCTAACCCAGCAAACACGACAGTCACACGTTGGAACAATGATGTTTTAATGTTGGGCCAGCGTTGCAGACGTTGGGCCAGCATTAAAACATCATTGTTCCAACGTGCGACTGTCGTGTTTGCTGGGTACATTCGATCCTTGTCGGGAGATGGTGAAAGATCGACAATGTCGGAGGTTCCGGGCAGCCCTATTCGGGGCTAGCTAATCTATCCCAAAACAAACAGATAAACAAACAAACAAACAAACAAACAACTGAGGGCGCCGTTTTATTTAATTTAATATTTAAAGTGTTGAAACGAGCCCCGCTCTCCTTTTGGCCTACAATAAATTGATCCTCTTGCTAGCTTGTGGGCGCCCACGTAAAAAAGTCGGTCTTTGTAGCCAGTGTCTGAGTGCGGGATATTAAATTGTTGCATGAGACCTTTATTCATAGCAAGTGAACTTCCAGCTGTACGATAGATTGATTGTTTAACAGTAACATTTGGGAATCCGCTACCGAATCATACAATCCTAAATTATTGTAAGTTTGGTTGATTGTAAGAACCGCTGCAACACCGGCACTGATGTTGGTCGTGGTAGCCTTGAAACAACCGGCAATAGAGTGTTTGACATTATGTATCAAACGTGGGATTAATGGAGTTACCCTTAGCTATTGTTACTCTGGGGACTATCCGACCCGACGCTAGCGTCTCTAGACGTCTTGGCATGCCTGAGGGTAAATCCCCTAGACATGCCCAGAATTGGGCGAGTGAAGGAAAACACTCTCAAAACCCACCATATCCTATCACCCCACCCTCACGTCATCATCTGTACATCATTCATCTCATCAATGGACTGCACCGTTTTTATCATATTACATTGTCTCTTAAATGACCACAATTTACTACTACTACTTCCATTGATGAGGTTTACCTCATGTCCTGACGGTCACAGACTTTATTTTTGTTGTGCAAATTTAAATGTTGAAAAACTGTAGCCTTCGCTCAACACTATCACCTATCACTGGGGCGAAACTGGATTAGCTAACGCCGGCGTTAGCCTATCCAAGATGGATGCACCGAAAGTGGGTAAGTCAGTTTTCTGCTCTTTTGAGGTATGTTATCACAATTTCGGGCTAGCCATTCACCCACCGTATTTATATGAATGTAAAGGATTTTTAGGGAGTATCGAGGTTTGTTAAAAACGTAAGAGTCTGGTAAATTTGACGGCCGAAAAAACGCGGAAAGATTGACTAACGCATTTTATAAATAATACAAAGATTGACTAACGGGATTGATGAGATTGACTAACGTACCCTAGGATTAGCTAACGCTTATATTATATCTCATTCCTGATTACATATAATAGGCATATGCATGGTGATTTTTCCAAGAATTAACTAGGTATTGTTCAGAATTAACTAGGTATTAACATCAAACAGTAGACTATATAGTCAGTAAACAATATTGGTCCGTATTATTGACTTAAGTAGGCCTATCATTTATCCTGTATGTTATTGTTAGATACATAATTGACTTCTCTGTAGGGTATATTGTGTCATAGGCCTACCATTTTGAATATCCCCCCCCCCCCCAACCACACATGGCATGACAGGCAATGACTGAAGAATTAATACAGACAATCAATGTACATAGGCCTACAGGTAGAGATCTGTAGAGAACGGTAACATCTAGGCTACATATGACATCAAACACGATATAGTGCCAATGTAACGTTAGCAATGTTAAATCTGTTGTAGACTGCTTTGATGCTATCTCCCCCAAATGTGTGTTACGTTACATCCATATATAGTAGACCAAGTTTTGTGCTTATGCGACACTCAAATCGGATTTGATTTAGAAAAAAAGTGGCCTAAAAAAGTGTCTATTTGCGGTTCTGAAACTAACATGTTGTTAAAAAATTGATTTTACTGCACCATGCATCCAGTATTATATCAGTGGTTGGAATATGTTTTTAACAACAGAATGATTTTGGTAGTGCCATTGGCAAAAATGAAATCCCTTAGCCATTCTACAATGCAACAATCTGAAACCAACCATTCAAGTAAATATTTCTAGCTGTGTGCATACACATTCTGGGCAAAAATGCGACTTCTATTAGCAGTGTTGCTAACGTGACACTAGAAACATGTCAAAACTAGATGTGACTGTTTTCGACAAGAAAACAATAAAAGCATCCCCGTTACATGACTCAAACTTTGAGAGATTGCCACAATAAAAAATCTAAGTAAAAAAATTACCCCTGCCAGGTATTTTTTTTCAAGATGGCATCCATCAGCCATCTTGTTTTTAATGAATTATTCCCAAAAGTTAATCAGATCATTTGAAATGCCTAGAGAACCCATCTTCATCTATCCAGTTGTCTGCTACCGGCATACTCCTGGATATCATGTATATGTGCTATGAGTTCAGAACCCCCCTCCTCCCTGGCCAATTCAGGCAGCCCAAACAATCTGACCTGAGTGTGACCTCCACACTACAGTCAGTAAACCGGTGACGTCATAATGAATATTCATATTGCTCGCACCCCCTCCCGTTCGTACAACTGTAAGGCGCACCTGTTGTCAAGGTCAGACTGGTAGTCTGACGGTCTGACCTGATAGGGCAAGGTGAGAGAATCACTGCATGAAATTTAAATGCAATCCAACCAATGGTTCGTAAGATATCGCGCCCACAAGCTCTTCGGGTAGCTATTTTTTTAAAAGTCCTCCATCGGCCATCTTGTTTTTAATGGAACTACCCAGAGAACCACCACGTCAAATTTGAATGCGATCCAACCAACGTTTCATAAGATATCGCGCCCACAAGCTTTTTTGGCGGGCATTTTTTTCAGAATATCCTCTGTCAGCCATCTTGCTTTTAATATTTTTTTCACAAAAAATAATCAGATCGTCCGAAATAACCAGCGAACCACAACTTCAAATTTGAATGCGATTCAACCAACGGTTCATATGATATCGCGTCCACAAGCTTTTTGAGCGGACATTTTTTTAAATGTCCTCCATCAGCCATCTTGTTTTTAATGATTTTTTCCCAAAAGTTAATCAGATCATCAGAAATACCACCTATAAAATTTGAATGGAATTCATTCAAAGGCTAATAAGATATCGTGCCCACAAGCTTTTTGGGCGGCTATTTTGTAAAATGGCCGCTCATGGCATGGTGACAAAACAATATGTGGGAAGAATTGCCCAGGCACATTGGTCATGTATGTAAAAAATAAACAAAATTCATCAGATAACTTCTTAGTGAGAGCTAAATTCCTTATGCGCCCGCGTCGGCGGTGAAGACGGAATAATGCTAAACACTATAGTATCTGGGATGCTCAATAACGTCAGGTTAGCCTGACTCAAATGCAACGAAAAAACTTAGCTTTAAAATATATACTTGTTTAATCAGAAATATCATATTCTGTCTTTTCATTTTCACTTGAAGCTGCTTCGTTAATTTTAAATATATTTCTTTATCAGTATAATAATTGTATCCTTGACATTCATCAGATGTGTCTTGACTTTTGTCACGTTAGATGTTGCTGTTTATTGCAAACCGTCGAAATACAGTTCTTTTAGCCATTATACAAAGCAATAATATATAACCACCAACAATACAAACACTTTTTCCCGAGTGGTGCAGAAAAATCCTAGCCAGCGAAGTGGCTTCTAGTAACACTGTTGCTAACGTGACATTAGCAAGTGTCAACAGAAACGTCACGCTAGCATATTTTAAATTCAACAAAAATGACACTTAACATTGAACAACCTCCTTGTTTGATCACAAATACAATATACACTTTTTTAATTCCAATATTGTTTATGGTTGCTTCATCGTTCACAGTTCTTTCAGCAGATTTTATACTAATTCTAATAAATCATTTATATTTTTTTCACAAAAATCACTTTCTTATTTTATTGATCAATTAAACTATCCACTTTGAGGGGATGATGTACATGTTTCCCTGGCATGAATTATATCACACACGTTGAATAGAGGTGGCAAGTAGTGGTCCCATATTTTGCCCGATTAACATGATTGTAATTTTATCACAGAACATTGTGTGGGTAGCAAATTCCTTATTGTTGTCCTTGCAATCCTGAACATCGATCTTTGTGACACATTGATTGATGCATCAGAAGAAGCTATTAAAGAACTACAATATCTAGACTACTTCAGCTTAGATAATATAAATTTTGATGACATCCCTTGGGATCTCTATTATCAGTTGGGAAAAGATGCCGTATAATGTCAATATTTAATTCACACAAACGTGTAAATACATTATTGTGTTTACACATAGTTACAATGTATATGTAAGAAATATTTACTGAAGTATGCAAATAAACGGGACTTACACGCATGTTTATTGCCTTTATCGAAACGTAACGTGTAAATAAGCAAGAAAAATGCCAAATTTTCAGGATTGGGATAAAACAGAAATAATTTCTGACAGGAAAATCATCATGCTAGATCCGAATTACCCTCTTTATAGCTGTAGAAGTATGGTATACCAGATAAAACATTTTTCTATTTGGCTATATCGTCGCCTCGGAGCTAAAGGATCCTATCTGACACTCGTCAGAGTGGCAGATAGGAAGGCGACGATATGGTTTAAATAATTTGGTAGTTTTCTTACATTGTTGATAGTACACATTTGCGTAGATTTGATTTTTATAAGAGAATGACCGCATATGCGATTATCAAAATGAATGCCTTTCCACAAAAAAATTATACTGTATCCAAAATGACTACTTTATTGAAATAAGCAACATAGATAAGGCTAAAATGTATTTACACGTTTGTATGAAGTAAACATTCACACCAAAGTAAACATTCACACTATGGCATCACAGAAACATCACCAGGATATTAGTCGACAAAATATTAGTAGATGATTAGTAGATGATTGTCTTGACAAATACAATAGCTCAATTACTTCATATTTATGGTAAAAAACTGAATCCACCACTGAATGTTATGTCAATCAAAGAACTTAAGAGCCCGCACTAATTTATCTGTATTAAACTCATAATTAAAGATGAATAACACCATATAAATGATTGTGCATGTCACTATACCTCTGATATTATCATGTATAGTCGTATTAGAGTGTTGCTTTCTAGTATCCATAATATTCGCCAACCTGGGTTCATCATTGACATTTACAAGAGTATTTTAGTGGAGCATTGCACAATTCACTTTACAACATCTTTAGAATGCCTGCTCCTTCGACCTCCATCCAGATTCGCTAAATTTGTGCTTCGGAAGGAGTGATCATCTCGCTAACTGTTTTTACTTTGCTGTTCTTTCGCTGATTGTTGTATACTGGGAAACAAAGGTTTTTATAAGGTTATGTGTCCACAGCTTCAATTATATATAAACTTACTTACTTGTTTGACCCAAAATACAAAAACGCTCAACTCGTTCGATCAGTGTTAAAACTTCGCATCCTGTTCATGTCTTATTCCGTTTGGTCCACAAACGATGGCACGCTCAGTTCGGCTATGGCTCGAAAGTCAGAGGTACTGGGTTCGGATGCTACTGTCATTATACTTAGCTATTGTTGTCAGACAAAATGACTAGATTACAACAAAACGGTATCACAAAAATTAAAAATAACTACAATTTTCTTCAAATTCACTGAGCTGCGACCAAACCTTTCGGTTCTTGAAATAACGTAATTACAACATTGAAATGACCGCTATTTTATTAAAATTGCTGAAACGCGACCAAAAAGTCAGACAAAACATATAAACAATCCCTACATAATCACCTCGGATAAGAGATTTTTTGGATATTGCGTTTACAAATAATCGACACTTTTAATAGCTGCCATTTCGTAAAAAAATGCTTATCTGTAATCACCATCCTTTGTTTTGCAACCATACAGTGCAGTGCCTTTATGCAAAAATACGTGTGATTTGGTTGAGCGGCTTACACATTTATCATTGCGAGCTACAGGGACGGCGCAGCGACTGTATACTGAACACATGCCTGCTTAATAATAACATAACTAATGCTGAAAAGGCTATAACCAGATAATAACTACAATATAGAGTTGTATATTTGCACAGCTAATGATCATAACCAACCCAAAATTAAAATAGAAACATATAGTTCAGAAAATAATTCAACTTTCACAGATTTAATAATAATCTAAAATATTCACGGTTTATTTTTACCATTGTCAATTGAAAAACAACTATTTATATTGGAGATATCAAGTTATGTATGTTACTCGGTAATGACTAGGCTATTTTAAATTAGGATTTAAAAAAATCATGCTAATCTGTGCAGAAGGACTTGTGTTATGGAAGATTATGTCAAAGCAGAGAAACACTAAAACTGCATTTTACCGCTAAAATAGACCAGAAATGGGTATGTTTTTAAATGCATATAAAATACTTTAAAAGCTAAATTTCAGTTTGGAGACACCTCAATATGGTATCTAGGAATGTTAAAGATAATATTTAAAGTGGTATCTTGCTTGTACTAAAAATGTTTAGCGACATCATAGTTTTTTAGTTTGACACCCTGACTTATACCATGCTTACAAAGCAATGAACAGATTTGCATGAAATGTTCACAAGAGGTGTGTTTGGGCCTAGGAATAATCTTTGAAATTTTACGGATGATCCAGTCTATGCTTTTAACTCAATATTTTTCACAGTTTTCAGCCAGCTGTGGAGATCTTATGATCGCGACAGAGCTACACAGGCGCGGATTCAGAGGGGGCGCAGGGGGCGCACGCCCACCCGTTTTTGAGCCAAATTCTTTAAAAAGTCCCCCAAATTGGCTTAAATATGCCTAATAACTCGCCTCTGAGCCACCTGCGCCCCCTCCTTTTTCAAATCCTGGATCCGCCCCTGATACAGGGGTGTCTGCAACTAGTGTCACACATTTTACAATGACCAAAATATATTTTACTAAGAATTACCTAGCTACAATATATGTGCCTAATAATTAATCTCACGCAAACATTGTTTGGTTTCAGTTTAATATAAAATATTATATTTATAAGGATACATGATCAGTGGATCCTACACCATAAAAAACATCAAACTTGATTCTGTCTTTTTAGCCTGATAATTAATTCACTCTAATTGTGTATGCATTAATAAATAGTCGTTTAATAATAATACTGTGTTACAGTAACCTGACTAGTTGCTATGTTACAGGTTTTACTATTGGCTGTTGCCACGGGTGATACTTGTACTGCACTGTCGTTTGCTCTTCCTCTGATTTTACCTCATGTGAACTGGAAGGTAGGCCTACGGTATGATGGCACACTGTTCTACAAACCTCCTAAAAACAGTAATTGCTTACATAAAATGTGAGCAGTTGATGCATATTGGCTTTGCACGGTGGTAGGCCTACTTTTTTACATTTTACATTTTACATGTGGTGATTTAACATGTAGGCTTAGTATATAAACTAACAATATAAACATTAAAGGATGAAACCATTACGAATAATCATTGAAATCTATATTGACACAGCATGTTTTTTGTTCACATTTGACCAAACTGTAATCATATTATATCATATGATAAAACAAGAGTGCAAATATACAGGCTATCAATTTTGTCAACATAAAAGTGACTGCAACAATACGGCATGCAATTGCTTTTGAGTGATTATTGAGATATGAATCAAAATATGCACAAGTATATACGCTTAACTTTAGTATATCACAAACAAGCATGCGAGATGTCCTTCACATGACATTTTGTGAAATATATGTTTACTTGTTATCATTTTGTTCAGAGTGCATTGGCCGGATGGGTGGCTGGTGTATCATTTGTTTTATGGATATCAATAGGATCTATGATATATTCAACGAATAAGGACAGTTTGCCTGTACCTACTGCAAAGTGTCCCAACACAACTTTGATGTATAAGTATGTATCCTCTAGTCTCATATCTAGCTATTTATGTTGTGAAAACAATTCCTTGTTTAATAGTACGTATTACATCGGAAACAAAACCCATATAAAGACAATAATTTATTATGTTGTATTTATTTATTTCTTATCGTTCAGCAATACTAGTTATTTCCACGACATGGCTGAGAACAGATATACATCACCAGCTGCCATATCAGCAGAAATACCGTAAGATTTTTTTGTTTTATTTAGTAATAACACATTAGCTTGATTGTTGTATGAACATGTGTTATATATGTTTATATAAATAGATAGAGTAATGTACATCGCTGTCATGCTTACAGAGACGTCAGTGGTATCAGCTCACTTTACCAGATAAGTACATTGCTCCTTGCTCCACTTGGAATGTGTGTAGGATTCTCAATGGCAATTATATCATCTCTTATACCTGGTATGTACCTAGAAGATACAGATCAATGTCAACGCCTTGTAATTAGGTATCTATTTCATTACACTAGAATTATCCTAGGTCATTGCTTTGCAACAAACTACTAGTACGCAATGTTAGTCATATAGAACTGCATTAATGAATATTTTCTTGGTTTTATTTAGGATTTTATGATAAAGACTGGAGAAATAATCAACTTGTCATACCTCCCGTATTGTGGCTGATGAGAAAATTATGCGACATAAAATATGATGATGTTCCTCTGAATGATAATGTCGTAAAAGTATAGTTGTGCTGGTAGTTCGTAGAAGTATAGTAGTGCTGTTTGTTCTTAAAATCATAGTTGTGCTAGTAATTAATTAATATAATTATAGTTGTGCACTTGTGCTGACAATTTATGTTGAATACTGTTGTGCCACGGGGTCGGTAATTACTGACTAAGAACATTAACCTTTAGACTGCTAAACACGTATATATACGTTTTTATGACGTTGCTAAACACGTACATATGAGTATTTCCAGAATTTTAGGGACATAGCAAGTCCCCAGTAGTGATATTTGCACCAGTGTGTAAACTTCTATTTTATCCGACAGATTTTTTGACATGGACACTTGGTAACAATATTTTCGTAGGTTTGACATTTTAAAATGATGTTCCCTTTATTTCTAAGTCCTGTCGTATTGACCAAATCCTACAGTCTTCATATGAAAATAAATGTCTCAGAACGTAGTATCAACACATTATATCGATTTGTGACCTGATTAGTTAACACAGAACATTTATTCAATAATGTAGATGAACATTAGCTGGGAAACAACAATAAAAAAAATATGGCGAGGGGGATAATTATGCAAATTAGGTTAATGCTGTCACGTAGTATGGACCTCAATATAATGGTCACCTACATGACACATGTTTCTATTCAATCGTTGCAACTCATTCTAAATTTTAAAAAATCATATACTGACGTTTTTTCACCATTTTCATACACACTTCAAGTTTCAATGGTGGGGAAGCAGATTCAAAACTTTGGTAAGTATTTAAAATACGCTGTACTTTGCAAAACTTCAAAATATGTTTATTTCTTGTCATTTACATGACGTCAGTCACTTCGTCATATTCATGTCAAACAATAACATGTAAACACAGAACATTCTGCGGAATCATCCCTCCATGCTTGAAAAAAATGGGCGATATTAACAAGATTTTACTGGGCCAGGAGGACTGGATACACTAATTTAGTCACATACGCGACAGTCACCTACATGACACCTCGTGACAAACGATCGTCATGTATGTGACATGATCCGTCATGTATGTGACATTATCGTCATGTATGTGACATGGTCGTCATGTTAGTGACATATTATTAATATATTAAGTTGATTTTACTGATGTTAAAATCCATTTATGCCTGGAATTTCACTTTATAAATAATTTCAGTGAGGTTTAAACCTACCTTGTTAAAGTTTGTCTGATACCCACCAGCAATGTCAAGGTTTCTCATTTGGCCGTCATGTAGGTGACATGATCCGTCAAGTAAGCTCTGAATTTCACAAAGATAAAATATTTTGGATATGGTAAAATGTCAAAGTATTTTTCAAAACCAAATGTCTGTCTATACGATTTGTAGTTAAAACATTTGGGAGAATTATTAATATCCGACGTCTTTCTCTGGATGAATTGATCTTTAATGTTTTACTTCAAAATGTAATCTACCCAGGTATCTGATTGTTTACAAATATAGGTGAAGCCGCATGAGTTTAAAATGTTTTCTATGGTGCAGATTCATGGGGAGGAATAAATATCGGCTGCGTGCATATTAAATAAAACTTGATAAATTTTGCTTCACAATTTGTTGTTGTTTGTGGCGATTAGCCTCATCCATAATGTAATAATACTTTTTTTTATTTCGCATTCAATCGGGAGTCTGCCAAGCTTTACATATATCATACACAGTGGGGTGCTGTTTTTTCAAATGCAAAGTAGTATTTAAAAAATTGTAAAAGTACTTTTTCTATAATAGCAAGCTTTTCAAATCATATTTCGCAACCGTAGAGAAGTACGGGCAATACTACAGAATCAAATAGCTGCAATTGAACATCAATAGGTAACAGTGATTTAGTCGTATATTTTTAAGTAAACTAAACATGGCTCTTCGTGCTTTTTTATACCTATCATCTCTACATTTTTAAAAGTACCCGTTCTACTGAACGTAACAACAAGACATTTAAAATCGTCAACAATATCTTATACTTTATTATTTAATGTAAAATTTACGTTGCCAGAATATTTCCTTCTACTAAAAATCATAACTTTTGTTTTATTTTCGTTCACAGCTAATTTCCATTCTTCACAAAATTGATTTAAAGAATGTAATGCTTTTTGCAAACCCTTTGCAGAGTCAATAAAACAGTACAATAAAGCGTACAATAAAGCGTACAATAAAACAGTAATTTTCAAAAAGTTTGCCATTTCTATATCATTAAAACTGAGTTGTTCACAATCATTTTCAATAAAATACTTCTCTAGATCTTTCCGAAAAAAAAATAGCATTGGGGATAAGTTTTCCCCCTGTCGTACCCCCATGTAGCTATTGAAAAATTGCGAGCATTCACCGTTCACAGCCACACATGATCGGATGTACTGATACATGTTGTAGATCAATGTGTACATCTTTCCGGTAATTCCTGATTTAATGAGTTAGTACCATAAACTGAGTCTCCACACAAAGTCAAATGCTTTACTGTAGTCAATAAAAGCACAAAATGTTTGTTTTTTGAAATAAATATCAATCAGTGATTTGGGGGTAAAAAGGTGTTGCAGGAAACCTGCTTGATTTTCATTTTGTATGGACAAAGTCTGTTATTGATAGTGGATGTAAATAATTTACCCAGACAGTTTATTAAAGTTATACCTCGGTAGTTTGCTGGGTCGTTAGGTGAACCGTTATTTTGAATATTGGGATGATCTTACCTAACAACCTGACTAACAATCATTTGGGATTTCTCCTGAATTTAATATAAAATTAAACAGATTAACATAGACAGGGAGTAATACATCAATTGTACTTTTTATATATTCGTTGTTAATGTTATCTAATCCACACGCTTTTATTATTTTTTAAGTTCTTCACAACAGTTAAAAAAATTCATTTGTTATTTCTTTGTCCAGTAAAAAATTGATATCTGGATTAATACAATTTCCGTTTTCGTCAGGTTAGTTATTATCTTTGTTAAGATTTTTGAAATGCTCCATCAAATAATTTGAAACAGTTTCGTCCGTTTTGGATTTATTGCCGTTCAGAATTTTCCAATATTCTTTGGGGTTAGTCGTTTTTAGGTTTCTTATTCTATTTGCTTCAGTGCGTCTATGCTTGACTACTCTGCGTCTAATAATCTCTTATAGACTCGGCTGTAGTTCCGCGTCGAAACTAGATCAGTGTTCATATCTATTCTTAGCTGATTTATATTGTTTTCTTGATTCTTCGCATGAATCATCGAACCAAGGTTTCGGTATGCATGTTTTGGTACTTGTTTTGGGTTTTTTAGTTTTACATGCTATACAAAAGCTTTTGAATGTATTGTTTGTGGCTTTTAATAACATATTTTTAAGTCTTCGCAACCACTATCAGCTGATGTGTCTCTATTTATTCGGGGATGGAATTTTCATGCATAGCCAATTGGACTTAAACCTTGAAAACGTCCGCCTTTGTATCATCCCATACTGTCTTTCTGTCGTGTGAGGCGTTACAAACTTCAGAAGAGTCTGGTTTTGAGTGATAGGATCTGTTTTTATTTTAATTTTGTGGACATATCAAGACTTATACGTAGGTTACATGATATGGGACAGTGGATGTCTGAGAACATGCTATCAAAGTTTGATATAGCAAACTCATTCATATTAGGTAAAACTCCTGTGGAGGCAATTACATAATCTACGATGCTTCTTTTGACCGTCGTAAAACTCCCCTCGTTACAGTCACGTCCGATTCGACTATTGCATATATATAGGGCATGACCCTGGCAAAATTAGATTAACCTGTTCCCATATTCATTTATCTGGTGGTCAGACGAAACCCTTTTACATGGACTGCCTTTATCGTTTATTTCACGCTGGTTTAATAAGGTTCTATACAATATTGGATCAACATCAAAATCTAGCGGCTCCACATCTGATTGAACATATTCGGATTTTACACCACACCTGGCATTAAAATCGCCAGTAAGGCAAACATGAATGTTCTTACTACAGGTAAGTCTATCTAGTTCTGCTGATACTCGATTGAAACCTTCAGAGTCTGAATAAGGTGAGCCACTTGGTGGAATATATACATTACCTAGTAATAGATCATTATTACCATCAACAGTGACACGTAGCCACATAACAAATTCACAGGACATGTCATAGTAATGTACAGGATTTTCCCATTTATGTTTTACACATATAATTAAACCTTCTGAGCTGACGTTTGACAACCTCTTTTGGTTGTTCAAGAATATTTTAAAACCTAGTCGATTCAATGCCTTTTTCACAAAATCATAACCAGCATCATCACATTTGGTCTCTTGGAACATTAAAACTTCATACATTTGTATCAAGTCCTCAAATTCGGGCGAGCAAAGTTTGCTCTGTAAGCCACATACGTTAAGCGATAAAAATGAAATGTTTTGAAAATGTATAGGGGCCTATCTGATGTACCATTGTCGACACTATTACTATGGCCAGTAACAGGTGGCGAGCAATGGTCACCTCTCCTAGCGTGTCCCTGGGGTGTCTTTACTGCCTCTGGCATGGATGGCATGGACGATGTACTCGTTTTTGTCAAATCGTGCTCCTTTGTTTGGTTTCTGGTTGCTCTGAGGGCTTGGTGTAGATGTTGGGTGCTTCCTCTTGCTGTGGGCCCTCCTCATCGTGTTCTTGATGTGGTTTATTACTTGTTTCTTGCCCTCTTTGTTGATGTGAATTCCGTCACTGTCTTGGGATGCATACAGACGTTTGAGAGCAGGCTGCTCAGCTGTATTCCACAGCACAAACCAGGTGTCTATGTAGACCAGTTGATCCTGTTTCTGGCGGCAGTGTACTTCAAGGAAAGCGTTCAAACCCCTTGCTATTTTGTTTGATTCACGTCGAGTCGCACCACCACCCTTTCCAGGTGGAATACTGCAAATGCCGAGAGTTATATCTGGAAAATAGTCTAGTATCCCAGCGATTGTGCTTGTGAAGGTCATCATTATGTCCATGGAACGAGTCTGACTATCTGAGACATTATTCGTGCCTAGATGGATAGCCACATTCTTGGGATTAAGTTTCCCTTTAAGTTCGGTCTCTTCATTTTTAATCAGTTTAGGGGCATCCTGTATCTTTGCTCCTGATTTATTGCACACAATATGGCAGGTTCCACGATAATGTGTACCACCAACCTACTGAGTGGACCTAAAAATAAAATAGTTTAAATGATAATTTTGACGTTTTAATATGTTTGTAGAATGAACAAACAACATGTTTTTGATAAATTCGATATAACTTTTAAATTTTATAATGTTAAAAAAACATTTATTCGTGCAGTTTTGCAATGGGAAATAGAGAGAAATTTTTACTAACAGTCACTCACAAATCACCTTTATTTTGCTTAATATTTTTTTGTTTAATGTTGATTTAGTAAAAACCAAAATGCTAACGTGACGTTTCAAGCTGTCTTGGACGTACATCTGTACGTAATCACGTTAGCATGTAGGCCCTACTTCACATAATAGGGTCTAATAATAATATGATATATCTATATGGCGCACATATCCAGCTCAT
This sequence comes from Flabesymbios commensalis, assembly GCA_964017125.1. Classification (NCBI taxonomy): domain Eukaryota; kingdom Metazoa; phylum Annelida; class Polychaeta; order Terebellida; family Flabelligeridae; genus Flabesymbios; species Flabesymbios commensalis. The sequence continues at coordinate 26,825,460 of OZ024913.1, read as the reverse complement.
CAGGGGAGCATACATCACTGCAAACGTTTTGGGCTATTGATTTTTTTTATTATCGAATATATTTTCCATCTCTATCCCACCAGGTAATCCTACTCATCCACACCTGAGTGAAATGAAGCATGTGGGGGCACAACATTGACACATCAATGTCCTAGGGTGCAGAGAGAAAAAACATTGATATTTCTCTGAAAATTATGCACAAAGCGGGCCTTAAACTCGCAAGGCAGACATGCAGCGGCGAGTTGCAAAGTTCTAAGCTTTATCCATTGCATCACGACCCACACACCCCTAAAAAAGTTTGTTCTGGGTATGGCTATCGATCAATTTGGTTACTTCTCGTTTGAACTGTTATATTTATGAGTGGTAGATGTTTGTTTTTTCATAATTACAAAAAATTGCTAAACTTTTCGCTTAAAGAGGTTGGCCTTTTTGCAATTAACATGCACATAGATTGTTTCAGAACAAATGTGTGTTCAAGATTCAAGTGCTTTTTAATTTCTATAGGTCTCAACATGTCTCAACATGCGCTCCTCAAATAAATACAAACTACTTTGATTTGATCATGTTTATGAAGTAGAATATCACCAATATGCCTTCATCTGTTTTGTAACCATAAAAGTAAAAACATCTAAATATCATAGCGTTCACAGACAAAAACATCCACAAAACATAACGTTCACATTAAAAACATCCAATTAACATAACGTTCACAGTGAAAAACATCCAAATAACATAACGTTCACAGTGAAAAACATCCAAATAACATAACGTTAACAATGAGAAACATCCAATTACCATAACGTTAACAGTGAAAAACATCCAATTAACATAACGTTAACAGTGATAAACATCCAAATAACATAACGTTAACAGTGAAAAACATCCAATTAACATAACGTTCACAGTGAAAAACATCCAAATAGCATAACGTTAACAGTGAAAAACATCCAAATAACATAACGCTCACAGTGAAAAACATCCAAGAAATATAACGTTAGTGTGAGTTTTGTCCAGTATCCATAAACGATAGCAACATAAACACAAATGTGTTTAATTATAGCCTTGACTGGTACAAAGCATTACATTCGCTGTAATGAGATACATTATGTCATTTTCTATGGAAATGGCATGTTCAGATGGTATAAACTGGGCACTTAGCAGGCTTGAATTGTCAAATTTACCAAACCAAAATGCTAACGTTACTTTCTGATAAATCACGGAGATGGTGACGTAATTTTTTACCAATACATTTTACAAACATGCCTACCACTTAGCGGTATTTTTCTGAGCTAACACGTGCAGGCAATAGCCACAGATATCAGAACCATGTCACATGGGCAGCTAATATACAAATCTGTTGCTGTACAGTGCGTAAACTGTAGTGCTATTGTCACGCAAAATAGGACAGCGAGTTTCATGACTGACAAATAGATGCCACTATATCTAGACATTTATTATTTTAACATTTTGTGCTATATATTTTAGTAGACAAACCAATTACCTGGTCAATTGCTCAAGTTCATATAAATGGTGTAAATTGTTTTGACGTACGAAGACTTTTAATTTTGCTAACGTGATGAATACATCTTTGATGTACAAAATCACGTTTTAAGTGTCAATTTTAAACATCCATATTTTTGTCAAAAAATGCCTCGTGTTAAGATAGACTTTCAATAATCATAGTTTGATATATTGTTTTTATGATTCAGCATAATGCTAGCTAAATTAATTTAAAAATGTTGACAAAAACGATGTACAAAAACATGACATGTCGCCAAAGTAGGTTTTATACTCTTGATATGACAGGTTTTTCACTACGTTTTATTAATTTTAAGTTTTCACGATTTTTCTTTATCACAGGAATTTTGTACACTATATGGCAGTATGGTAACCTTTTAGCACACTTATTTCCGCTTTCATATACTAAAACAATAAAATGTAATTTGCAATCATAATAATGCCAACGTTATGGTACACATTATCGTGGAACCTGCCATATAGCCTTCTGGCGCCTTAACATGACTCATTAATGACTCACCAATAATGATTGTATGAAAGTCACTCGTTGTGGACTGTTTGGTATCAGATCTGGATTTAATCGATGTCTCGTGTTTGTCAGCATTTGTCTGTGATGCCAATTGAGCAGGCTGTTGGTTACCTGTTGTATTTACAGTCACCTTTGCTGGTAGATGTCTATCAGTTTCTTCAGGTTGGTAAGCAGGAGTTAACGGTTGAGGTTGTGCGACTGCAGGCGTCACTACAACATTTTTATCAGTTTTGCTGTCTAATTGTTCTGTCACACCTAAAGCATCTGCGCTTTTTAGCTTCGAGTGCAGGAGACTTATAAGAAGGGTGAGATGTTATTGTGCAGAATTTGCAGCGAGTCTTTTCGTTGTCACAGAAAACTCGAATGGAGAAACTTACTGTTTGCACATCAACAGGTATCGGTTCCTTGACATCTAACAGTGTGAGGTATCTCGTTCCAGTCATGATATTAGTTTTAGGGATTTTGCCTCTTCTAATACTACCATGTAATAACCGTCCGTAAGCTCGACGGGTGCATCTTTTATTGTGACGTTTGTGAGATCATGATTTGCTGGCCACAACGTTAACTTCTGTCCTTTCAGGGAAACCCTTGTTTGTAAAAGCGTATCCCTTGTCATGTTATTTCTTAATGTAATACGGCATTCATTCAGAAATAGCTGAATTGCTTAGATATGGACGTATCAACAATTGGATCAACGGTATCTAACACATCAGTTTCTTATATTTTACCCATCAGCTTGGATGTTGGGAAGCGAAGGGTCAGCGGTCTATTGTGTTTATGGCTTTGCTTATCAGTATATGTCATGTGCAATCAAGCGTGACCGTATAGTTTGATGGCCGATCGTGTCCTTTCTTTATGTACAGAGGAGGGAGTGAGGAATTAACATTATGTATGTTCCAAGGTGATTTGATAAAGCTGGTAGTAATCAATTAGATACTGTTGAATTTTTTTTTCAACTCTTATCGAACACACAGCACACATGGGCATGTCTAGGGGATTTAGCCCCAGGTATGCCCAGACGTTCAGAGACTTGGATTGTTCCTACAAAACATGGATCCGCTTATCCTTGGGTCGGATAGACTCAGAGTAACAGTAGCTAAGGGTGACTCCGTTCATCCCACGTGAGACACATGATGTCTAACACTCTTATTTCCGGTTTCAAGGCTACAACATCCAACATCAGTGCCTGCGCTGCAGTGACACTGGACTGGCAGTGCCTGCACTGATACGGCTGCTGCTTTATCAACGCTGTTGAATGGAGGAACCAGGTTATACCGCTGGCAATCCGTCCGAAGAGTATCATCGCCAAACACGTGGAGGCTGCAGCTTCCCTTGAATTGTTTTGTTTCGTGCAACTTTAAGCTGATTATGTTGTAAGGTGATTACCATAAGAAAATGCTATAACACTGTAAGGTTTATTATTAATGTTAGTTAATAATCAAATGTTCTATTATCAAACGTTATTAATAATATCTAGCGCGAGACATTGATTTCACAACATGGACGCATAAATGTGTGTACTAGCATGCTTAGAACAGATAAAATCGCTTCAGGGTTGGCTTTGTGTTGATGCTTGACCATGAAAACATAGATCAAAATAACTTTAAAAGCAAATTATCTTAAATATCGACCGATTGACAAATTCAGGTTTCTACCAATTTCCAGTAGTCGTTTTGTCAGGTTGTACACCTAGGTTGTGATCCTAGATATTATTTAAATATCATTTCAGGTGCCCAACCTTTTACAACACGCCGTCTCAGTAAATATCCTATTGACCATCGGGTATAATAGACTATGTAGATGGAATTTGATAAATTTATAGCTTTGGAGAGCTGTTGAGGACCGACGCGAAAATGAATAGCCTACAACAGGTTTCAAAACACAGTATAATGCATGCACTAACAGTGGTGCATGTGTCTATCTCGACGGATTTTAATTGGAGAAAGTCCCTAATATTCTGTTTAAAAAATCATATTTTAACCTTATTATACACATGTTAAAAAAATAGTTTGCACAAAATATTTTGGGATATGCTAAGCACATCACTCGTGCTAAGATACTAGAAAAACATAAATTGATCCGTTTTTTAATATTCAGAGCATGGCATATTATCCCCTAAATTCGAAGGAACAAAAATTGGAAAAGTAGACAATACCAACACCACCGACACGGATCACCGGACGAACGCTGCCATGCAAAGCTAAAAGGCAGTCACTGCTCACTTAAAGAGTAAGCAGTTACTACCTTTTAAATTCACACGACAAATTACTGTTATTAGAAATAAAATGTGTGTTTAAACATCGATATTTGCTCGTGTTTGGTCTCAAATTGAACAAATATAGGTAGTGTTCACCAAGTTGTGGGTCGCGGCAAAAAAGGGGGTGGAGATTTAAATAATATAACGGGAAAAGCTTTGCCACTATGCTTAGCATTGTTGCATACAATGTAAGATTTTTTTTATATTGACTGCGAAGCGAACTGCGCTTCAAGAATAATTGACTGGCCGAGATGCAAGGTCACGTTAGTTTTACAAATCTAACCTTCTAGAGGAGTATTGTGGATACAACTTCAAGTGGGTGGAAATTTGAATTCACGCACAGTGTTGTAACGTTAGGCTATAGGGCCTACAATGGAGGCATTATTTTTTATATTGCCTGCGAAGCGAGCTGCGGTTCCAGAATAATTGATGTGCCCAGGGTCCGTATTCTCGTACAAGTTACGATAAATTTTAGGCTTCTGATTGGTCGAGATGGCCATCTCGACCAATCATAAGCCTACGATTTATCGCAACTTGTACGAGAATACGGGCCCCGATGCAAGGTAAACGCGCGGTTATTTGTAAAGAGCTAACCTTTTAGAGGAGAAAAGTATATGGTATAAGGGGTGCCACACAATGATAAACCAACATTGGTTCGGAGGCTTGTATTCAACACTTACAGCGCTGACATTTGTATGTATAAAACATGAAGACCAAAGGGTGTTTTCCGTTTGAAATCATCACAAAAGACTTAATTAGCTCTTTCTGATTTATTTAAATTCCTATGTTATTGGTTTACGATTATTAGAAATGTTTTATTTCTTTCAGTGCGGTGACCGTTTTTATACTGACGTCAGATTCTGACGTATAACGACGGTCCCCGCGCTGAAAGGGTTAATGCCACGGGATATGTCGCGTACAGTCGCTGTCAACAACACCATTAATTAGACCCATGCTTACTTGTATCATAGGATGACATTTCGTCTGACCTACAATGGCATATTTTATTGGAATTATTAAAGGCGTCCATTTAATAATTCCAAGCAAATGGGTCATCATGGTCATCCTCTCAGTCTGACAACTAAATGGCTATACAACACTAACACTGCAGCTGAAAACAAGATAAATAGTTCTGAAAGTGTCTGCATTTCAATACCCGAATGTGCAGAAGAACTTATCTGTGCAGCATATTGTAGATGTCTGGATAAAAACAATGATATATAGACTGCTTCTTTTGTGCTTTTTGCTTGGTATGTACCGTATACTAGATTAATCGTGTCACTCTAATTTATTTTCAAGTGTAGCTACCATGTATATATAGCACGAATATTATCAAATACTCTATTGCATCATTGCCAAAACACACAAAAGCATTTTTTGCGCTAGCGTTCGCGTTGGTGTTTTTACGTTTATTATGTACATAAACAGTTTTATTCACATAATTATTGCATATTAATTGTGTGCAATCACAAATTGCACATATATTTATGTATGTAAAGCATAATAAATAACATGAAAATAGTGAATGTAATGCTGTCAAAGTATGCTATACATATAATTTAAAATAAATAGTTTTATTATTATGATTATATCTGTTCATCGTTTAGTACATTTAGCACATAGGGCCACTATGTTTAATTTATCTGTTTTAGATCAGAAAAAATCCAAAATTTAGTGTGAGGGTGGTAGATAAAAAATTTAAGAAAAAAACATTGAACCTCTACATATTTTGGAAAAGTTAATGAGGGCGACAAAATGAAAAAAACATTGGACAAACTTCTAGAAAAGTTAATGAGGTCGACGAAATAAAAAAACACTTTTGATCTATTTGAGGGCGACGGTAAAAACAAGCAAAAAAAATAGCTGGAAAAAATGTTTTTAATCTCATAAAATAAGCTTGTTTTTTTTCGGAATGTTTTTATTATCTCCCGAAATTAACTGGGTTTTTTTCGGAGATCGGCAACAACCCAATGCGCGCGCTGGGCAAAAAAAAACACATGTTTTTTATTGTAATGCGCTGCCTAGATCTAAATGCGCGCGCTCATCTAAAACAGAGGAAAAACATAGTGGCCTAGAAGGACGAGGTGTAATAGTTAGGGTATGGTGCTTCGCTATAACCGCTGGTTGCCGTGCGCGTTCAAAGACCGCTTGAGGCAGGTTTTTTTTATAAATATCATGTTCCTCCCATCTCAACGTCGGGACATTGCTTTATCTTCACATGCTTCACTTGACTCATATGAGTCTACGGCATTGGCCCAACGTTAAACCAACATTGATTGAACGTATTGTGTCTGCTGGGATACGATATTTTCCGTGCTTGATGAACTTTACTTGGAATGTATAAAACCTTGACCCTTTTAGCGCGGGAACCGTCTTTACACGTCAGAATCTGACGTCTGCAGACGTCAGATTCTGACGTATAAAGACTGTCTCCGCGCTGAAAGAATTAAAACATGTATAATGGTCGTAGACCCATAACATGGGTATTCAAATGAATCAGAAAGAGCTAACTAGGCCATTTATGATTATTTCAAATTGATCCTTTCAGTCTCCATGGCGTGAAAAAAATAACTCAGCGTTGTAAGGGTTATTGCCACGACAGCGAGCAGTGACTGCTTACTTGGAAACTACATCTTATTGCTGCTGAAATTTATTGTTTTCTATCCCTTTTGGTTTCAGCAGCAGAGCAGTATTGTCAATTCTGCCCAAATGGATTGCTGAAAATACAAGGCGTAAGTAAGCAGGTCAACCTTGTCACCGCGGGGACCGACTTTAAACGTCATAATGACGTCTTAAGTCGATCCCCGCACTGAAAGGGTGATTTCTATGATGACTGTAGACCCATACCATTAGGTAATAAAATGAAGCGGAAAGAGCCACCTAAGATATTTATAATGATTTTAAATTGAGTAAAACACCTTTGGTCTCAATGGTTTCTATACTTCAGCGTTATAATAAGGGTTAACGTAACGATAATCAGTCTGTATGATTTTGCAAACTGGTTATCGTGATCACAGAGTAGATACGTCAACGCTTACAATGCTGAGATATTTGTGTATAAATAGAAATGAATGGGGTTTTAGGCCAATTCGTGTATAAACCATGGAGACCTGAATTTTTTTTCACTCTTGATAACATGTTTCTTACTATTGTCAAGGAAGTAGTGATTATTAATGTGGCTTTGAGTGTTTGGAACGGGTTGTTAATAAATGAATAAACAATACAATACAATACAATACAATACAATACAATACAATACAATGCAATGCAATGCAATGCAATGCAATGCAATGCAATGCAATGCAATGCAATGCAATGCAATGCAATGCAATGCAATGCAATGCAATGCAATGCAATGCAATGCAATGCAATGCAATGCAATGCAATGCAATGCAATGCAATGCAATGCAATGCAATTTAATTTAATTTAATTTAATTTAATTTAATTTAATTTAATTTAATTTAATTTAATTTATTTAATTTAATTTAATTTAATTTAATTTAATTTAATTTAATTTAATTTAATTTAATTTAATTTAATTTAATTTAATTTAATTTAATTAATTTAATTTAATTTATTTTAATTTAATTTAATTTGATTTAATTTAATTTAATTTAATTTAATTTAATTTAATTTAATTTAATTCAATTAAATTTAATTTAATTTAATTTAATTTAATTTAATTTAATTTAATTTAATTTAGTTTAATTTAATTTAATTTAATGACACTGTCACCTGGTTAAGTTTGGCCGGAAAAGTCCGACGGAGAAGGAACGGCATTCGTTGTTGTTCGTTCTGTTTTTTTTTTGTTCTGTGACAGTTGTACTTCTCCGGCATATACGCTTCATTATGGTGATGTTCTTTTATGCCGTTTGGCCTATTATACGTAATCAAAAATGAAAGAATAGGGTTTTATGGTCTCCTTTGTGCACATCTAGGCTAAATTGGGTCAGGGAAACCTCCTGAGGATGGTTAGATGAATGAGATGACACTGCTCTGCGGACATAGGATTCGAAATTCGAGCCCTGGCGGTCTAAGGCCAAGCACGCTACCTCTCATTCACAGAGGCTCCCCACAATACTGTTTTACGAGTGGATGGGGGAGAAACATTTACGTTTCTTTCAATTCGCCGGGACCGGGAACCGATCCCCGAAACTCTAGCGTGAAAAGCAGCGGTGCTAACCACTACCCTAGGGCAGTGAATTATTTTCTGATCAATATAATGTTTATCGTAAGGATAGAGAAGAGACAATACAAAGCAAGAGAGGCGGTGGTATTTTAATAGTATTCAAAAAGATAATATATCTTGCCGTCGCGCTGATTTAGAGCCTAACTGTGAAATAATGGTGTGTGATTTGCAAGCCAGCAAATTGCTAAGAAATCAAAATTCTTTGTTATAGACCTCCGCCTTTTGATAATGAGTTTTCTTGTACCGCCATGAATAATACCCTACAAGCTGTTTACCACAATTATGGTCAATTGTGTTTTGGCGATTTTAATTTCCCATCTATTTATTGGAGTGGTAAAGAAAATACACCAAACTTAGGCTCATGCAGTAGTGTTTCATTAAAAAATATAATGTCAAAATTTGCACACTCACACATTAATGATGTAATTTCCAATTATGCAGGTAATATTTTCGATCTCATTTTGACAAAAGATTCCAGAAATTATATCTACTGTTTCTGTATATTTTCTGTATATTTCCCACTGATCACGCTGTGCTAAAATTTTCATTCTAAAGACACGACATACTGAAAAAAACGATTTGTTTATAATTAAAAGCAGTTCAGTAGAATGAGTTGAGAGATAAGATTGTAAATGCAAATATTTGTAGAGTGATTGAAAATGATGTTGGCGTCGTGCTAAGCGCTCTGCCAAATATAGTGACTGGAACAACTTTACGAAAACAACTCAAAAAGAGAATGAAGCATAAATACCAATTTTTTTGTAAAAGACTTAAGTGATAAAGTCATGACTATCCAAAAACATTGTGGTATTTATATGATAAAACTTAATCTAAATAAATTCCTCATACTCTAACTGATGGTGATTCAGAGTATACTGAACCAGCTGTCAAAGATAATTTATTTAACAATTATTTTCAACTCGCTGCAACGCGGACAATGTCAGAACCACGTGAATAAATGTATCATCATCTCTCGAGTTTCATTATTTGGAATTTTAAAAAATATTATCCAGATTAGCAGTGATTAGATTCTAATAAAGCATATGGTCCCGATAACCTTTCTTCGCGTATTCTCAAAGAATGTACAAACGTTCTAGCTCCATCATTAACCTTGCTTTGTAAAGCCTCTGGTTACATAAAAACCCATTGGAAACAAGCAATGTTATGCCAGTTCACAAGAAGGGAGACAAATCACAAGTTTCAAACTACAGATCAATTTCACTTTTATGTATAGTATCTAAGGTTATGGAGATATATATACAATAGTGTTTATAATATTGTTGAACCGCTAATTAGTACTCACCAACATGGCTTTTTGACCGGTAAATCGTGTACTACACAACTTAAGTCCGTTTATGATACAGTTGGTAAGCATTTAGATGAGGGTAAACAAAATTGTATATTTTTTGTTTTTTTTAAAAAACATTTGACTCGGTTAATCACTGCATGCTCATTCACAAATTACCAAAAACTTGGATTTTTTGGTAAATTATTACTTTTGATTACCGATTACGTGAAAGACCGTTCCCAAAGAGTGGTATTTGATGGTTCCACATCTAAGTGGGTACCTGTTACATCTGGTGAACAGCATGGATCAATGCTTGGAACTAATTAGACCATTGTTAACTACACGTCTACATCTATAATACGAACTCGTTCTTTATATGTTAGTTCTGGTAACAGCCACTATAACTCACTCTTTATACTACTCTTGGTTTACGCCCATCTGGATGGACGTGGCCTAAACCGAGAGAATGCAATCGCTTGTTATCACTTTCCACGAATTGATGATAATATATTAAGATTATCAGGCGGACAACTATGATGATCCCATATTGGGAAATGGTGTAAAAGGTGATTTTAATATCGTTGGTGAGAATTATGTACAATTGTGTACAAATCCATGCTCACCCTTCATGGCTACCCTGAATGAGCAAGGATGTTTCATTTCAACAGGGATCTCGTGATCCTGCGGCTAAATGTTCTAACATTTATCTCACATAGGATTCATCCTTTACCTGCTGATCACGACAATAGTCGTTTTTAATCCGCTTTATTAGCCAATTAAATCGCAGCTTTTTGTGAACGAAATGTGTGTATAAACATCAAGATTTGCAAATTTTTGGTGTCAAATTTAACAAATATCAGTAATTCTCACCCAGTTGAAAATGTGGGTCGCGGTATAGTAACGAGACAAAACTTCAAGTCCGTGAAAATTTAAATAAATTTACTTAGCAGGACAAGGGTTAACACTAAATTATTACACAGAACCAATAATTGAGATTCAAGTAATTGTGCTTAAAACTGCCTGGCTGGTCCGCCACATGTATGTAGGATATATGTGTATGGGGGAATGTATGTAAATTAATTTCTTTAAATCTAAATTAGTTACACTGTATTAACCCCAAAAGTTATTTGTCGTATATTTATAAGGAGAAAGGCTCTACATACATACCAGGTACGTATATTAAACATTTTACTATATTATTGTACAGCTAAGAACCTTGAATAACATTGTTTACGTAGTATACTTTACTGCTGTATATAATAATTGTGTGTATGGAGCAGCTTATGACATGTGTTATTCAGCTATCAGAGCAGTGCTTCTTTCCAACGTTCCTGGGAACTTTTGTCCAACAACAACAGGCATGTGATGATTCGGGTGGTGTGCTGGCAAGTTTCCAGAACAGCAACGAATTGCAAATGATATATCTGCATCTGTAAGTAGCCTAAGGCATACGACCAAAGATTATGTACAATAAGATTTTCGTCAAAAATTGTAAAATAAATATCAGGGGTTGAAACTATGGCTTAGCTACACTATTCAGTATAATTTTACCATATTACGATGCATAATTGTGCTATGTAAAAAACAGTAGTTTCCGTCCAAAAAAATATTGACTTTTCATATTGAAATATTTCATTTTTTATCAAATAGTTTGCTGTTAATAATTTTTAATCGTCATTTCCCTTTGTAGTCCAGGCAAAGTAAGCTATTTCTTCATCCAATTTGAACAAATTGCAACATATTTTTTTTCACAAAGCACTTCCTTAAGGTCCTCAGAACACCATAAAAAAGTCCCGAAAGATCCGCTGACGGGGAAACAGGTCAAATAGGCATAAATCCAAGATTGCTGCCAAATATCTATACGCGATCATATTTTTTGCTTTCAGATGAGGTATTTGAGTGATTTTAAGTTCTAGACTATGGTTTTAAAACACAAGAATATCCATAGACAATAGTAAAATTAGATTTTATGAATTTTTTTTTTTTTTTTTAAGAAATGGCCGCCAGCTATCTATATACGATGATATTTTTACTCCTAAATTATCCTAAGTTACAGACTAGGGGTTTTGGCAACATGAATTTGAGTAAATGATTTTATTAATTAATTGGATAATAATTGATTCACTAAAAAAATACAACATTGCATTACTTTTATCGTTACTCCAATACGTAACTCGCATTAGTGTGTTCCTGTTAATGTTAATAGGTGTTACACTGTGGGCCCAGTGTGGGGCATAGTTTAATTAACTTAGAAATTACTGGAATCAGTTTACATGATCTAAGGGGTTGGCATCAATTGGTCAGAGTATAATGAAAGCAATACGTCCAAGAGCCATACTTGCTCCACTTCATACAGGACTGAGGGTGCAAATGCATCACCATTTCCCGTCACGATACCTGATGGATACTCTTCGCGAACACGGTTTTTCAGCTTCTTACGTTAAAGTGAAACGATTTGAACAAAATGCAACAGTAACACCAGTAACAGATATAACTGCTTACATGGGTGATCGTCACATTCAGTATATAGCTGTAACGTAGATCACAATGTTGCAAAATTTGATGGTACAGGTACATTCCATGGAATGGGGATTATCGCTACATCCACTCCCAAGGCACATATCATCAACAAAATAATTCCCAAACGAAATGTGACGGCTGTAGGTATTACAGCAGTAGGTAGTATAAACATTGAATACTTTAAGATTCCACCAAAATTCCCACCTCTCACATATCTACAACTTGAACCTGTGACAGCGTATGATCCAACATCACAATTGGATGTGCTGTGGAAGGCATCTCTACTCCTTCACTCCTCCAAGCCAGCATGATCAGGCATGATGCAAATGTTGCATCATGGTGAATATCCTGGACAGTCATTTGTCACATTCCGTCCAATTATAGACCTTGATCCTAATGATCCATCCTTTATATACTCTACATTGGAATTTGTTTCCTCTCAAGCTGGAAAATATGATGTAACACCCGTCCTCACATATGACCAGCCCTTATAATGGAAAGATCTAACAATAATTCGATCACAGCCAACAGACAATGTTCTCAAATACTTCACATGGAGATGAGCTTACTGGGTAGTATCGGCAACCTGATGGCAGGCTCAGGATTACAAGAGGTACTTCAGGTTGTGTATGCTAGCAGCACTCTCAACCATATGCTGTCTGGTATTAAGGCCGTTTGCAGAGCTTTACGTGGACATTTGCTTGTAGACGTTGCTCTCCACACTATTCTTCTGGCAGATGCATACAATGTGCTACTGCCACTTAAGGACAACAGAAATAAACCCAAAGAAGAAACAACCAGCAAAGGGGCTCATGATGATGTAATTTATGTGGAGATGCAAGTTGCGGATAATACTGTCGTGACAGATTTGCCAGGGAAAATTGCTCTATGCCAGCATAGTAGCATCTGATTCTAGAGTGTTAGTTGAGGAGTCATGTTCATCAGATGTCTTCAAGAAACTTCAATCTACCTTGAGCGAAAAGAAAATGTCAATAACCACAAGGATGGGGTTGCTCTGGCTTACTCAGAAAGTTTCTCAAAGTTGAACGATCAAGCAATGGAGATTGCACCTTGAATCAGTACATGGGATGTTGCCATTCTTTGCAGCAGCAAGACACACAAAATATGCAAAATCTGCCCATGTTTATTTACAAACCATGCTTGAACTACCAAGAACGCATCCTGATCTCCACCAAAAAATTGAAGCAGGATTTCATGTTGTCAGGCGTAGTGATCGATATTGGGCTTGACTCTCCACTGACATCATAATTCAGCAAGTATTAATGAGTAGTGTGAAGACACATGGTGGCTTAACAAGAGGGAGGGGAATGATGGAGATCCAACGCTTGGTATGGTTTCTTTCTATGTAAGCATGTGCGAATGTTAATGAAGCCATGCAAAAACTGACTGGCATTTCTCAGAATGACTCTCTTTTCAACATTGCTATTAGAATGACCGCCCAGCAAGTAGTCAATGTTGAGATATCACGAATAATTGGAGAACGTATTTTAGCATCAATGAAAAACGGTGGAGGAATTCCACTTTTCGAAACGCTGATCAAGCAGTGGCACTAGGATCAAGGTCAACTGTCAAGGTTAAGGGTGAATCGGTTAAGGTACCGGTAGATCCACAGTTGATATTGCAGAGACTCTTGCTGATGCTTTATGGAAAGCTGTGAAAGAAAAACAACGTCACCCAATTGGAAATGTTCAGTATATAGGCCTACTTGATAGTGGGGCTTTGCGCCATAGTCGTCCATGGCGCAGAGGCTCCATATATGCCAGTGTGTGTCTTCTATATATCAGATGTGTAACACAGAGATATGGTAGGTGTGATATAGTTTTTGATGGATACAAAGACGAGCCATCAGCTAAAGATGCTACACACCTGAGAAGAACTGGAGCATGTACAGGTGTCACTGTAAATTTCACTGGTGGAATCATTGTGCAATCAAAAAAAGGAAGGATTTGGCACAGTTTAAAAGTAATGTTTTGTTTTTCCAGCAAACAGAGGTATTCAACAGTTCTTGGCCAGTAGCAAAGAATGACTTTGTTGTGGCAGGACAAAAGGCACTGGTGTGCTTATATGGTGGTTCTAGTGATGAAGGACCAAATACATTACGATACAGGAGATTTTGTGAACCACAAACCCTACCTCCAACTGCAGCTGCTGCTGAGTACCATAATCTACGTGTGTACTATCAAATAATGGACTGGAAAGGAAGAGTGGGGATGGCACATCGATGATCAAAAATGCTCAGTGTACAGTGCTGCCTATGCACTATAAAGAACCATGGAAGTCATTTGAAGTAAGGGTAGGGTTCCTTCTATCGCGATTTGCAATGATTGTGCAGAAAACGACTTAAAGCAATATTCATTCACTCACTCTTATCACTGTGTACGTGGGTTTTGTATATAGGCCTATATTATATAGTCATGCTATGCAAAGCCAAAGTTCCAAAGTTGTCAGGGTGTCACTCGAATAATGCTTAACATTTATACGTGCAGTGCTCAATACATAACCAGTTATTTGATTCCGCAAGTGTTCACCTAGCTCTCCTCAGTGCGAGTGGTGTGTTCAGAATCGTCAGCCAACTCCAAGCCGGCAGTTATGATCACGACCAATCATCAGTGAGCGTCCGAACAACAAATAACAATTCTAGCCTATCAAGCTGCGCTACCAGCGGACCAAGAACCGGCTCAAGGTCCTCCAATCCGCGTGACAGGAGACAGGGTCGGTCAGTCAGAGGTGTGCCGAACACTGCGTAGTGCTGGCACAATATCCAAGAGGAGATATTCAGCTACTGTTGGCTTAATGACTGGGCCAGCGTCATACACGGTGTCCAGTATTAAGCCAACTTTGGAAATGGAGCTGATGCAATGGTGAACACTACGGCCTGCCATGCTAGAGCTCAGGGCTTCTCCTTTACCACTCTCCGTATTGAGATAGTACCAAATGTTTCTCCTTCGTCCACAGAAATAAACATTTTTGGGGGAAGCCTCCGTGAGGTAGTATGCTCGGCTTTATATTGTTAATCCACCAGGCTTCAAATCTGCCTTTGAAAATCGCTTTCTGTGTGTAGCCGATGAAGGAATGAAGGAATGGGATTGTAGGCCACGTTTGCGCACATGTAGGCTAAACTGGGCCAGGGGGACTCCTGAGGATGGTGAGATGAATGAGCCGACACTGCCCTCCAAACACAGGATTCGAAATTCGAACCCTGGCGGTCTGAGGTCACGAAGGCTCCCCACAATATTTAATCTTTACTAGTGAGCGGGAAGAAACGTTTTCATTCTTTGAAACTTGAATGCCAGAGCGGGCTCGAACCCCATTCTCATTCATTAGATCCACTATCCTTCCACTAGCGTCAGCTAGTGGCTCTGATTGATTGCACTGTGAAATGTGTTCCGTTGAACATATTCATGAGCTTGACCCAATTTTCCGACCAGCCAATCAGGATATGTTTAACAAAAGTATGCCCTTGACTTGTAAACAACGAAATGTAAACAATACACTGACCCACCACGTGGCTGTCAAACTGACACTGTTTACACGCTAACTCCTATACTCTCGTAATGATGGCCAAACGTTTTATTTTCCAATAGTCATTACCAGGGCTGTTTTTCTATTGTGTTTACTGGGCATTCTCTGACAAAGGGCCGTCTTGATTCAGTTCACATAGCATTATTAGATATGACCTAGGTATTATTAGACGCCCAGACCTTTGTCTTGGTTGTCTACTGAGCTCTATCTGGCCGTCTACGAAGCACTATCTGGAAGTGACAAATAGGCCGCATTGGTCCAGCATTAGCGTCTTGTATTTTCAACGTTGTCATCGCTGGCCAATATTTAATCAACTTAGGGCCAATGTTGCGTGTTTTTTGGCTAATAATATTTGGTACCCCTATCTCTGTGAGCAGCTCAGTCACTTGAACAGACGGCCCGCATTAAGACACACAGCTCTGTGGCGGATCGAGAGAGGGGTATCCCTGTCAATGCCCCACCTCTTTGGTACGTACCCAAAACATATACACGATCATCTAAGGCCTCTGGGGCAAAATATTTACAATTCACCCTCTTGAAGCGTTATAATTAAAAAAAAATCGGGGAGCCGTACCCTCCTAGGGCATAGCCAGTTGTAGACCTATAACTTACAAATTAGTCAGCGTGGACATGGAGGTGGACGATGATAGGGGAAGTTAGAAAAGTTCGTTTGCAAGTAGATCGGTGATTGGCCAACGTAATGTCACATTTGACACAGTTGGGAAGGGTCAAGCTTGGGGTCACGGCCCAGCAAACACAAAACATTTGTATAACATTTGTACAACGACGGCCCAGCGTCTTCGACGCTGGACCAACATTGTGCAAATGTTATACAAATGTTTTGTGTTTACGGGGGGTACACCAAATGTTTATGCCCTACCAGGACGTGGCATTACAGAAGAGATTCTCAAAGCACTGTAGCAGGGCCACCTAGCTGTGCTAGTGTCCCTGAGAAGGAGGCTGGCTAGAACACGTGATCTCCGACTTTCCAAGTAGGCCGGTTTAACCAGTGCCCCCGTTATATCTAAGGCACCATAACACATAATTTAATAATAACCCGACTGAAAATGCAAAGATTATGAAACACATGCATGTAGGTCAAAACTTATCACTTAGGTAGGCTGTCGTGCAAAGGCAAACAGCAGTGACTGCTTACTTCTCAAGTAAACAGTTACTGCCTTGTCTGTCTTTGCATTTCAGTGTTGTGGCATCATGGATCTGTCTTGGTTTGATCGCAGGGTATTTATGGGTATCTTGAGCGACATTTATGTTGGCGCTGTGCGTTGTGGCGGTGATTGGGCATGGCTGGACGGCACACCGCCAGGCGCTCTCAGTGCAGGCTCAATCAGAGAGAGTGAAGGCAATGACTGCCTGGTTATCACCGCAAGTGGCTTCTTATCAGCTGTCAACTGCCAAGATACATTTATTGGATTATGTCATGTGATTCTGGATTCAGGTGAGCGAATATGTAAAGCGCTTAGTTGTGAAGTTTTAATTCCCACCCTCTTGAAGTTGTTTCTCACTACCGCCACTCACAACTTCAAGTGAGTGACAGTTGCTCAATTTGAGACCAAACATTCGCAAATCTTGATTTTCAAACACCCATGTCATGTCTAATAACTGATTTAACCTACTAATAAATAAGAATAAAGGGTTAAACAGTATTCCTCGCTCAAAAGGTTAAGTAGGATTCATAGTGTTTGCTTCAAAGTAGTAAAGTTATTATTATGCAATTTACGGGGTTAACGAAATTTACAGGGACAAAAGAGAAAAACATACTATAATTCGAGTCATGTTTGTAAAATAAAAATAATGAAAATTTTGCTTGTATATAATAACATTATTGATATTATTGACATCATCAGACAAAAGTATGTTAACAATAAAAGTTAAAATTTAATGATTTCCAATGCACCTGCCAAGTTTTGAATATTGACAACGATGTCTAAAACTAGATGGTAGTCTCTTTGCCAAATTATTGTAAATGCTGGTGCTTATAGAGGTGTAAGGGTTGAAACAATGAAAACAAATTACATGTACACACTGGAAGCGGTGTCTCGCTATCGCCACCCGCAACATAAAGTGTGAAAAACAGACATAGACGTGATTATTGTTTAAATTGCAGATTATTATGAGTTGTATGTGTTGTTGGGTTGACAGCTGGATCTTATTTAAACGCCAGACCCCCGTGCGCAACAGGCCTCTGCATGGAAACGTGCATGTGTTATTGGATTACAAATCTCCAGTTTGATACCTGGTATGATTCTCTGAAATTATGTGAAGCAGAAGGGGGAACACTGGCTATCATGAAAACAACTGAGCAGATGGGGAACATTTCAGCCGATCTGGGTATTTCGTAAGTACCTCTTAACCCTATCAGCGCCGAGACCGTCTTTATACGTCAGCATCTGACGTCTGTAGACGTCAGATTCTGGTGCATAAGTTCTAATGGCCGTAGACCCATAACATAGGTATTCAAATGAATCGGAAAGAGCTAACTAAGACATTCATGATAATTTCAAATTGACAAAACCCTTTAGTCTCCATGGTTTATACAAAAATAATTCAGCGTTGTAAGGGTTAATCACTGCTAATCGTGTTAATCAGACGTACGATTCACTAAGATTATACTGGATTCAATGAGTGGGATTGGAACTTTTTTGAGTTGATCATATCACGTTAAGGCCACTTGTTTTAATTTATCTGTTTTAGATCAGAAAAAATCCAAAATCTAATGAGAGAGGGCGAAAAAAAAATATTTAAGAAAAAAAAACATTGAACCTTTTTTAGGAAAAGTTAATGAGGGCGACGAAATAAAAAAAACATTGGACATATTTCTGGAAAAGTTATTGAGGGCGACGAAACAAAAAAAACTTTTGACCTATTTAAAAAAAAGTTAATGAGGGCGACGAATAAAAAGAAGCAAAAAAAAACATAGCTGGGAAAATATTTTTTATCTCACGAAATAAACTTGTTTTTTTCGGAATGTTTTTTTATCTCCCGAAATGGACTGTTTTTTCGGAAATCAGCAGCAATCTAATGCGCGCGCTGGGCAGAAAAAAACACATGTTTTTTTTGGTAATGCGCGGCCTAAATCTAATGCGCGCGCTCATCTAAAACAGAGAAAAAAAATATAGTGGCCTAAACAAATAAAATCATCGCTTGGGCGAGTGGATCGTCGTACACTGTGCACAGGCTGTATCGGTGTCATGGAATGGTATAATGACTGAAGTCGGGACTATGCCCTACTTTTATCAAATGACCTGTTGCAGTGCACATTGCTGTGGAAAAAATTGCATGCATGCTGCAGGCTTTTGCACGGTTTAGAGCACTGCATTTGCACAACCATGCACTCATTGTCCAGATATTATTCATGAGACAGCATTTATTATCGACTTGAACAAATGTAGCTTAATACTGAACTATATACACACGTTAGCATATATATCATCTTCTTGGATATGAGAGGGTGCATCTCCCACTTTACAAAGTGGCAGATACACCCTTTCACATCCAAGGGGACGAGATGATTGATAATTTTTTATGCACATCTGTACAGTGCTCGTGTTTGGGAGCGGTTGCTACCTTTTGTCTCTTTGCACCGCAAAGACCAGGAACCAACATGACCAGGTTGGACTGAGCATGTTGAGCAGTCCAAACAGCGTGCTATTTTCTGGCATTGGCTGTGGAAAGTAAACGGCTCACCACGTCATGGGCACGTGGCCCAGACACGTAGTGCGACACGCGCTAAATATCACTATGCTGTCAGAAAAGTAAAAAGAGATCAAGAACGGATTGTTGCAAATAAAATGGCAGAATCTTTGTATGAATGTAAACCTACTCAATTCTGGGATCATGTAAAAAAAGCCAGAGGGTCTAAAAATGTTATATCTAACAATGTTGACAATATTACAGGTTTTAAAGGTATAAGTGACTTATTTGCTCATAAATATAATGATTTATATAATTCTGTGTCTAACACAGTGGGTGACTGTTCGTCTATGAAGACACAATTAAATAATATATGTTCTGTTGATTGTTTATGTGGAGGCAAATGTAAAGCCCAACATATAACAGTATGTGATATAGATAAAGGTATGAATGGTCTACATAATAACAAGCGGGATGGGACATGTGACATGTTCTCTGATCATCTCATTAATGGTACACCTAATTTAAATGGTCATTTGTCACTCCTGTTCACAGCTATGCTTCGACACGGTTTTTCTCCGTCACAATTTTGCATGTCTAAGTTGATACCAATACAAAAAAAAAGAAAAAGTCTCTAAATGATAGTTCGAATTATAGAGCGATAGCTATGAGTAATATTTTAGGTAAATTACTTGATTAAGTTATTCTTGCTAACCATACTATGGCTTTAAAGATCTTCAGTTCGGTTTTAAATCAGAAAGCTCCACAACTGCTTGTACATTCGTTTTTGACGAGGTAGTCAACTCTTATAACAGAAATGGCAGTGCCGTACACGTAGTACTTTTAGATGCTAGTAAAGCTTTTGATCGGATAGATCATATTAAACTTTTTAATATACTTGTTGGTAAAGGTGTATGTCCTACATTATAAAAATTATTATTTAACATGTACTCACAACAGACGATGACTGTTCAATGGGGTAATGTAACATTCGATGCTTTTAAAACTTCAAGCGGTGTAAAGCAAGGAGGGGTGTTATCGCCCATATTGTTTACCTTATATATTGATATATTATTGTTTCGACTTAAATCATGTGGTTTCGGCTGTTATATTGGTCAGTCATTTGTAGGTGCATTAGGCTACGCAGACGATATAGTTTTGTTGGCACCGACGCGTTATTCATTATCAAGACTTTTAAAAGAGTGTAAATTGTTTTCCGAAGAGTATTTTTCAACTTTCAATGCTAATAAAAGTAGCTATGTTGTATTTCCACATGTTGGTGATAACGTTAGCAAAAATATTAATTTTATGAATAATCAGATAGCCTCTTCAGAGAGTAGCATTCACTTGGGTAATGTTATAGGGCCTGATATTTCAACTAAACGTGTAGAGGCCAGTATTGCTGATTTGAATAGAAAAACTAATGTACTTTTATCTTCCTTTCAAAATATTAGCACCAATTGTTTAAATAAAATATTTATATCAATATGTATGTCAATATATGGCTGTCAGTTATGGGATGTATCCAACAAATTCACCAACAATTTTTTTTTGAGTTGGCGTGAAGCCATTCGTAGAATGTTTAAATTGTCTTATCGTACTCATTCATGTTTATTGCACCTTATAACTAATGATTTGCCTGTGGACGGTCAGATACATTTACGTATCATTAAGTTTTTCAACTGTATGTATAAAAATAAAAATAATGTAATGTCTTTATGTGGCCGACTGGCAGCAAACAGTAGTGGTTCGCCTGTATCTAACAGTTTGAATTTTATATGTTACTTGTATAGGGTTGGTAAGTCAGACCAGCCTCACCTTTCACCACAATGTGTGAAGCAGGTAGTATATTCTCATCACCAGGCCAAGGACACTTTAGCCAGCAAACAGAAGGCGATATTTATTAACAATAGTTAAATTGATATGCACTCACACAGTTTTTTCAATAGCACACAGTTTAAAGACATTTTGAATTTTGTTTACTGTGATAATATTTCAATTTATTTATTTGCTTGTATATGCTATGTACCAAGAGTACGACCAATAAACTATTATTATTATTCTTACTACCCTGCAAAGCCAAACGGCAATATCTGTTCACTAATAAAGTTAGCAGATACTGCCTTTATTGATTCAATAACATCATTAGTATCCTGTCAATTATTGAGTTATGTCTATTTGAGTCATTTCCAAACATATAGTGGACTACAATAGATTAATAATGCTAATAATAATCAGGCCAAATAATACCACTGTTATTATATCAATGATCGATTTAGGACCCTCGGAGGGCTCATTGGAAAGTTGACTAGTTGCACCAATAGACATGCCATGCACTGCTAAACATACAAATCATTCTTTTATAATGTTGATAATTATCTCACTTCGCGTGGGGGAAGGATGGGTCAGTGCGGGAACCGACATTAGACTCACAATCTGACGTCTATAGACGTCAGATTGTGACGTGTAAAGTCGGCCTGAAGTAATAGACACTGTTTGACCATGTGGTCTACAAAAACCACTATGCCTCCCATTATACCCAGAGTCTCATTTAGCAAGGGTGGATAAATTTTCTAGTCATGCGGCGTTCAGACTTTAGACCATTTGACATGTGATAAAATTCTGCGACGGAGCTAATGGGTTCGCTGAGGGCGATAAGTGGCTATAGTTATATATTAAATATACTAACTTTTAAACTATAGGCCTACAATATTTTTGTTTGTAAAATTTCAAGAGAAATCAACGAAAATCAATCACCACGGTTAATGTGAATCCTAGTAAAATCACATAATTATATGTAGTTCGAATTTTACCATGTCTACATATTCCCGATCCCCGTGAGGATTGATTGAGACCATTTTTTTTATTTGAAAATTAAATTTGATTTCAACGTCTAAAGGCGGTCCCCCGGCTGAAAAGGTTTAGCAGCATTCAAATGTCAACGCTTAGTCCCAGTGGCTGAAACAGGTCTCAGCCACATATTAATCCCATACAAAATAGTGGACTTGGCCTCGAATAATTAGGTCAATTTTTTTTTTTTAAATCAGTAACATTTCAGCTACTATAGATCGCATGCTCAGCTCATTTTCCGCAAAGTCATTATTTTTTTTTTTTAATAGAACGTTGTGGACATTTTGGGACCTTGTGGTCGAAATCGCTTTCAGTCACCGCCATGTTGAAAAACGTTGATTTTTCGAGTAAAACGAAATACGCGGAACACTATGTCGCGTGCATGTTGTTATGATGGCTGCATGCGCCATTGATTGCAGTGCCGCGCTGGCGCAGTGTCGCTCACCTCGAATTAAATATTTTCTAAAAGGTCAGCGTGCCCATCACTCTGTCGCTCAG
Source organism: Flabesymbios commensalis (assembly GCA_964017125.1). Lineage (NCBI taxonomy): Eukaryota > Metazoa > Annelida > Polychaeta > Terebellida > Flabelligeridae > Flabesymbios > Flabesymbios commensalis. Next base: position 26,802,616 of record OZ024913.1, on the reverse strand, counting down.
CTGACCAACATGACCATGTGAATGTCACTCATACCTACTGTGGAACTGGTAATATTCGCGAGGTTTTAATTTTCGTGAATATCGGAAGTTGAATAAATTTACAAATTTAAGAATCTCGCGAATATGAGCGCTATCTATCATCGAAATCAATATCCGCGAATTCTGGACTTCGTAAAAACTCCCAAAATCGCAAACTCGCGAAAGTTTTATCACTCCTGTTATAGTTACTATTATGATCATGGTTATGATAATAATAACTTCAAACGTATAATAGAATGGAAAAGAATGGAATAGAAGACAGGGGTGAATATTCAAGAAAATTTTAAAATCGCTGACCTCCATTTAGCCTTATCTAAATAATCACACAGCAAAATGTGTATTTCCATTATCCATATAATTTACAATAGTATCAACAACATTTAGAGCAGCTAATTCAGTCGAGTGATATTTGCAAAATCCATATCCATCATAAAAGGTTATTCAAAGGTTATTCAAAGTAAAGTAATTATTCATTTGATTAAAAATGACACGTTCAAATATTTTAGAAATTGCCGGTAAGAGAGATAAAGGCCTATAATTCTCGATTAGAGTAGGGTCTCCCTTTAAAAAAGAGGAATGACTTTAGCTATTTTTATTTTGTCAGTGAAAATACCAGTGTGAAGTGATTGATATATTACTGTTATTAATGGTTTTAATTAATCAGATTTAACCAATTTAATCAGAATTGAACTATTTTTAGAATAAATGTTATTATTTAGTTTTTTTACACAGTATCTTCGTCTAAATTTTGAAATGAAAAAAGTATAAACTGGGTCATTTAAACAATTCATGTGCGAATTGTCATGTATATCATTAAGCCTGATGCCAGTGTACTGCCAATGCTTTGCCAGTATTTACTGAAAGAATGAGCTATAGTTTCTTTATTTTTAATTAAACAGTTATTAATTTTTATTTCCTCTGTTAGAGAACTTTTCGATTTGTTCTTATTCAATATATTTATTTCGTATCACTGACCATGTACTTTTTATATTAACATAATATTATATGTGCGAACATTATTTTTTCTGTGTTCATACTTAATATAATCTGAGGGTGTTTCTTTAAGTTTTCTATATAAAAAGTCTCTGCGCTTAATGGACCTAAGTATAGCCTTTGTCATCCATAATGATTTTTTGTGTTTATGTTTGTTGAATTTCACTTTTTTACATTGTAAATGTTTCTGTTTTGCTTGTGTAAGATTTTTCTCTATAATATTATAATTGTAATTAGGGTATAAATTTGGATCAGAGTCTATTTGTTCATCTAGACAATCACTAGTTATTTCTGTTTTAAAATGATTCATTGCTTCATTTGAATGATTATTTACATATATATATTTAATTGGGTCAATAATTGCACGTGTGACATTAATGCTAATACAAAAAGGGCAATGATCAGATATTCCACTTGTGAAAATACAGAATGATACATCAGATAGGCTAGAAGTAAACTTGCAAAAAAAGTTATCAATAAGAGTACCTGACCTATGAGACAATCTAGTGGGCAATGTTATGTGAGGACAAAAGCTATGTGATGTGATTATGTCAAGAAATTCATTAAAAATAGATTTTACATTTACATTTAATAGATTTAAGTTCAAATCACCCGTCAAAATAATTTCACATTTAAAATTACCTAAAGTTGTGAGCACTGGAACTATTTCGTTAATAAATGATTGCTAATTTTCATTGCGATCTCGCGGAGGTCTATACATATTACCTATGACAACATTTTTACTTAACTTTTACTCCCATTTTGTTGAACGTTTATAAATTGATAACAAAGTGTAATTAAATGTATCGTGTAGATAAATTGCCAGACCACCATGAGAGCTATATATAGCGTTAGATACACTAAACCACTATTTTATTGGACAAACCTAAATTTTACGGTTTTAGAGGAACGTCTATAAACCTCATAAACCATTATCTATCAAACAGGAAACAGTGTGTTGAAATTGACCGTTTCAGATCTTCTTATATAAATAAATCCACAGGGTTTCACAAGGTTCAATATTAGGACCCTTGCTGTTTATCATCTATATGAATGATGTCCTGAACGCAAGTCGTTTATTCAAATGCATAATCTATGCTGATGACACAACCCTTATCGCAAATTTTAATGATTTTTATGCTAAACATGATTCTGGACTAAATAATAATATATTAAGTGACGAATTAGAAAAAATAAGTTACTGGTTATTAGTTAACAAGCTGTCCCTAAATAAACTAAAATCAAAGTTCATGCTCTTTCATCAACCACAGAAACGTGTAACAATTCTAAAATTAAAAATAAACAATACATTGATCGAATGTGTGGATGAATTTAATTACCTGGGACTATTATAGATAAACACCTTATATGGAATTCACATGTTAATAAAACAGGAAATAAAATATCGCAGACACAAGATGTAATTAATAAACTTAAACACTTAGGACCACAAAAACACTATTGACCATTTACAATTATCTCATTCTTCAACATAATAATTATTGCATATTAGCATGGCGTCATGATTCAAATCAGATTTTAAAATAATAAAAATAAGTAATTCTAATTATTGCTCAAGGTACAGTGTAGTTTGTATACACACTCCGATCCTATCTTTTAAAAAATCAATATTTTGAAAGTAAATGATATACATCTTCATCACCAACTAAAATTTTATTTTAAATTAAAAAACAACATTCTTCCTGATGAATTTTATGAATTTAATCTTGCTTTAAACTCTGACATTCATGATTATAACACAGAGGGGAAAGCAAGCTGAGAAATGCTGATTTTAAACATGAGTTTGCTCATAATTGTATCAGAAACCAAATGCCACATTTATTAAATACCACACATTTATCAATTTTAGAAAAGGTACTCACTCATAGTTTAAAAGGTTTTGGACAATTATTCTATACACTATATACTATACACTATCTAATAGAAAAATATTCTGATATTTGTCTAATTCATAATTGTTATGTTTGTAATTTGACAACACCTAATTCAATCAATATGTATGTGTGTATGTATATATATATACATGTATTTATATATACATTTTCCTTTTGGCTACAATATCATTTATTTTGTAATTTTTGCCCATTTTGTTGCTGTGTCTCGCTGACGGGATTGACAGGTTCAGCTGGGTGGAGATTATTGTGATTTGATAAATTTATGTTTGAGTTAAAATCCTATCCCATATTTATCCAAACTTTTTCATTTGCACAGTCCCTTTTAAATTTAATCTGACAAGCTGCATAATATTTTGTATAATAATTTTGTATTGTGATTTACTATATTATATAGTATTTTATATTTTATATTATTTATACTAAGGTGGCTTCCATGCCAGCGACCCTTTGAGTCTTAATGGTAGTCATCCTGACATGCTATTTAATTTGTATTTTTGTAGTGTCATTTGTGGAATAAACATGTTTCTTCTTCTTTTTCTTCTTCATTTTCACTCACTTGAAGTTGCGGGTCGCGCCAGTTTGCTAAGTACATTTTCAGTCTTCAATTTTAATTGGTAATTAATTAATGAAGTAAAAATTCATGAAAATCCACTCAACATGTCGTCATTGTGCCATACACTGCAATCACTTTGCTAAATTGAATTCAGTTTTTTCAGACTTTAAACATTGTAGCGTGGGGATCGACTTTAGTCGTCAGAATCTTCATATAATAGGTATTCAAATAAATCGGAAAGATCTAATTAAGACATTTACAGAGATTTTAAATTAAAACAAACTTTTCTTCTCCGTGGTTTATACGAAAGTATCTCAGCGTTGTATGGTCATATCAACTGAATTTGTTTCAGAAATGACCCCCTGTATTTCTGGATTGGACTGTCCAGTCAGCACACCAGAGGTGTCCTTAGATGGCTTGACGGCACACTGCTGACGGAAGGCGAATGGGAACCAGGTCACCCGCTGTCTGGACTCGATAGGGATTGCGTGTATTTTTTCCAGGACATGTTGGGTTTGGGTTATTGCTCGTTCCCTGTGCAGGCAATTTGCCAAAGCGCCTCAGCAGGTACGAGACTGTCAACATGCTGCTGTAGATTATGGTAGAGTTCCACATAATTATGAGGATGTCAGATGTGTCTCTCTCTCTTGGATACGAAAGGGTGTATTTACCACTTCACAACGTACCAAATACACCTTTTCACATCTAAGGGGACGATATGTTGGCTTTAGATTTAAAACAATGGTCTGATTATCTTCATTTGAATTAAAAATGTATTTTGAGTTTTATTTAATGTGAAGAAATCACAAATATAAATATATATATATATATAAATATGTAAACAGTGAATCTAATGTAAATATATGTTAATTGCAGAGTTTTTCGACTGTGATGATCCATTGCAAGGTTGTCTAAGTGAGAAAGGTTGGTGTTTGTGGTTTAAAATAATTACCATGGAAAGTCATTTATACCAGTGTGAACAAGAAAACTTAACTCTCAGACGAATAATTATACTCATTATACAGAACATCCGATAGCTATAGAATTTAACCCTTTCAGCGCGGGGACCGACTTTAGACATCGGAATCTGACGTCAGATTCTGACGTCTAATGTCGATCCCTGCACTTAAAAAGTTAAACATGTTTAATGACCGTAGATCCATAACATAGATATTCAAATGAAGCAGAAAGAGATAACTATACGACATGATTATTTTAAACTGAAGAAAACCCTTTGGTCTCCATGGTTTATACAAACATATTTCAACGTCGTATATTTTAACGAATACTATCATACTAGAGATAAGACAATACGAAATCACTGACATATAACATACGACAGCTTTGTTCGTATTCTCAAAGCCTATGACCTATTCTGACCTACATGGCGGTATATTAGGAATTAGCTTAAAGGCCCTGTGAAGTGATTTTAGTTCATCAATATAATTAAAGTATATCACAATGAACTATCTCATATTATTTTAGTCCACTAATTATCAGTTATTTTTAAAAATAAAAACTGAAAATGTGCACATTTCTTGGGCTGGGCGGATCTCCCACCTCATGACTTCACACATAAAAGCCGCCCATTATTCAATCTGAATTAACATTGAAACTGCATGGGGTATTATGTGTCATGTTTCTTGTATTTGTGCATGAGCTGAACTGGATTTCTATTCATTTCAATATGCCCGCATGAACAAAGGGCGAGTGAATGCTATATATACATGTATATAGACGCTGGCCAGGAGCGGTTGCGGTGATGGCCATCAATTCTAGTGCTGCACCTGCTTTCAGGCAGCGTTGGACCGGCGTTCCGTGTTGAATTTGGTCAGTTTTATAAAATCATGCAATACATCATCAGCTACATGTACATGTACATGTATTATAACCAGCCAAGCATGTCTCCACCTTTTGACGTCACGAATTAGCTCCGCCTCCTACTTTTGCCTTTGGGAAAATCGTTCCCAGTGGTTTAAAAATGGGAGCTAAGCACTTTAATATCTAAAAAGTCATATAAAATAGTATGAAATATGACATTGTGCAGAGTAGGTCTGGTGATTACATGGGGCCTTCAATATATTAGGCCCTACTGTTAGGGTAGGGCATAAGCTTCCTCGGTGGGGTTCATCCCGAATTTCATAACAGTCACCCGAAACATCATGAAAATAAAATTAAATCTTACCAGAAAGGATTTCACCATGAACATTAATAATCCAAGTTGGAGATAGCAATCATATTGTAATGATTTGACTTCATTAATGGTATTTATCAGCCAATTTTCGCACACGATGTTCATAAAAGTATCTTATCTGCTTATAAAGTCGCTCACTTTGTTACTATCATGTTTATGAGCTACAGAGAAGGAAACCAAGACCAATCAAACTAGTATTATTTGTGTCAAGAAATATTCGTCCAAAAGCTCAAATTTAATATTTCAAATGTTGGCTTATTGTCGGTAGAATTTATACGACGCTTGCCCAACATTAAACTATCATTGTTTGAACTGCTGCTGTGCAGTGTATAGGAAATGGCTTGTATATTCATACACCCGGGTAAAGTTATTTGATCTTTCTGATGACTATTTCTTGACACAAAAATTATGAAGTTGATTGGCCTCGGGGGCAATACACGTAAGCATTAGATTTCCTTCTGTATATCTCATAAATGAGCGAGTTTATAAACGGGTGAGAGCATGTTATGAACATCGTGCGCGAAAATTGACTGATAAATACTACCAATGAAGTCAAATCATCATAATATGATTGCTATCTCCAACTAGGATTACTAATGTTCCTGGTGACATCCTTTGTGGTAAGATTTAATTTTATTTTCATGATTTTTTGGGTGCCTTTTTTGAAATTCGGCATGAAACTTATGAAGGAAGCTTAGGCCCTACCCTAACGATAGGGCCTAATTTTAGGCTAATTAGAAATCACAAGAAAACACTCGTTGACGGTTGCCCTGGTTTTTTATTTGTCTCCATCCAAGGGATAATCACGCCTGTCTTAATCTATTGAGAAATATTCACGAGAGAGAGAGTGCTAAACCTGTAAAATGATGTGTCCACTACATTATGCAATCTTGAGGCCTCTATCAGTGCATATACCTTTCAAACTCGCTCCGAGCAAATCTCTAGGCAATAATCTCAAGATTATCTAAAGGCGATAATTGCAGCGACTACTTAATTATATATGTGTGTATGTATACAATTTATAATAATTATATATGTATATATAATGCTATCAATCATTAGTAATACCAATTCTAAAACTAAAAATAATAAGGAGTTCCCGAACTCAGAGGCCCGGCTTTAGGCTGTATGGGTGCTATAGACAAAAATTATGCTTAATATTTTGTAAAAATAACTGTCTTGGTCTTTCTCATGGGACAGAATTATAAATGTCCAGGATATAATTAAGTAAATAACCAAGTTAAAATATATATTTTGAACGTTTATTCATTCCATAACCCTCACCGGTGCTGACCAACATTAATTTAATACTTGCCAGTGAATCGTGCTGCGTGTGTTCCTGCGATACACACAATGTAGGTAGTCCAGTAGCCAGCCTATGGTACCCGGAAAACTGTTGGTACTATAAGGTTTTTTCGTGTTGGTTAGATACTGTAGATGTCAGATCCAGCTTTGCCGGCTTGGCAACTCTGGGGAGAATCCGTGATTTGCATAAATCCAAAATGACCGCCATCGAAATAGGGTCGAGCAGTAAAGTAGCAATAACTTTGGATATAATTCAGTTAGAAGGATGATTTTGGTGTCTACGGAAAGGTATTTACACAGTCAGTGTCATGCATGGGTTAAAAAATAGTGTTGTCCTGCTGGGCAGCCATAATTAAAAATGGTCGATATTTCCACCCGGTGAAATAGCCGACCGGCTGTCGTTTTCGAGAAAATTGTGCTGAAAATATTATGTTTGGGTGTTCGAACATACTTTGTACATACAATACATATCTGAAAATGTGTAATAACAAATATGTTATTGACAACATCAACTAATGGATACACGCAGCTCCAGCAAAATCTACAGACAAATAATCCTATCTGTGGATAAATCTAATTTGACAGACATATCTTTCAAATTAATGGCTGCATAATATTGACTAGTAAATCTTGTTTATTTCTTATGACTAGTTCATCATATTTTCATAGTGTGGCATATTAACCTTCCGACTAGTATAATAGTATAATATATCCTATTTCTATGTAAAAAACAAATTTGTCCATCATGTTGTCATAGTGTGATATTTTAACACATTATTGTCACTCTCTTGACTAGTACATCATATTAATACAATAATGTTATCATCTCTAATAATTGAATCATTTATCTATGTGTAAAACATAATAGTGACTAGTAAATATTTTTTATTTCTCATGTCTAGTCATATTACCATAGTGTCACATTTTACCCTTTTGACTAGAATAATGGTATATCATAGATAATTATAGGCATGCTTCGAATACTCCGAAGGTCATGTAACATGTGGGGGTCCCAGCACCGGGAACAATAATTCACAAGCAGAATATATGTATCTGTTGGGATGTTACAAACCATCTGTCTGCATATATGATGCGATGTTATTATGCATGTTTGTGTCAAACATGGTATCAAATATTCAAGGAGATCTGTGACAAAATCAGTGTGTTCCTCTTCGGCATCATTGATAGTTGCACTGTCCCCATGCTTGGCTGTCATTGGATTGTGACACTGATCAAGGGAACCTTCGCACTGAAAGTATGTTGTACGGGACATACTTGCTGTCAAACAACTGCAGTTTGCTTGTGTGCAAGCCTTCCCCGCAGCCCTGCACTGACAACTTACAATTTTCGTTAGGTCAGGAGGTGCTGGCGGTCCACTTGCTATTACAGGAGATGGGACGTTGTTGAGCCACTCCCAGCCAAAATACAAAGTGATGGGGCATTCTGCTTATCTGCTGCCTTCCACAATAATGCTTGACAATGTGCTCACAGCATGTGCAGGAGCAGATTTTTATCAGTGGGAGGCAGCGATTTTACAAGGGGTGGTTTACCCTTCTTCTTAGTATAAATAATATACCGGGCGGTATTCATACTGGAGCAGTTTGGCTGACCATAAAGTGCAGAAAACAAGTTCTGTCCAGTTCTCATTAAATCTTCATGTGTGGCTGTTCCCTCTCCAACGACAGAGCATATTTCTGGAAAGTCACCTTGTTGGAGTTTGCTGAGTGCTGTGAGCTTTCCCTTTTTGAAAGGGTAAGACACAGTATCACATCCTGTGACTGCATGCATTCCAAGGATTTGAAGACTTTTATCGCCCAGAGCTGCTGCAATGTCGCTAACATGCAGCTCACTCCCATCCCACTTTTCCAGCTGAGCCAAATAAGTGATCATAAGCTTTCTAACCCAGAAAACCAGAAGAATGATAACGTCTGTATCGTCACTGATGATACGAATGACCATCTTTCTCTTTCTCACAGCCTCGATCATGTTGCTGATCATCAATACATCTGCATCATCGTAGTTCAATAAACCCTCATCTTCTCCAACCATTAAAATATGTGAGTCCATTGTACATGTGCAAAGTGAACGTGAGATAAGTCTCTTATTAGCTTTGCTTTTCATGATAATGTCTCAGTTTGGGAGAGGAGATGTGAGCGTAAGGTTGTATTCAGCAGGAACAGCACCTCCGGCTCTGCGAGATCCCTCATGGTCTTTAGCAGGGACATTGCCATACTTCCCAAAAATTAAATTAGTATGAATTACACTGTAGTTCTTTAATCTGGTTGCCATACTTGTGGCTACTGTAGAGATGGTACTACCACAGGGCCAAACGATATGATACAATAACTGTCCTCCATCCACGATCACTTCATCTGGAGGACAGGGCTCAGTTGAAATGATGGCCAGTTTTTTCACAATATTGGCCTTATCACCTTTGCGAATTAAACAAAAAGGAGGGGACTGCACAAAGCTCATACTCAAATACTGATACAAGACTAGTGTTCCTGTTCTGACCAACAATTAGGAGACGACTGAAAAGGTGCTTCCATGTCATAAATCATTGCATCTCCTACTTTTATTCCCCCTTTTCATCGTTTCCATTGTTTTAACTTTCCTTAATATTGTTTTATGAAAACTTTCAGGTAAAGAGTTGACGAAATTTCTTGTCATCGCCTCACCGATATTCAGTGTGTCAGCGACATTGATGCTGTCATCATTCACCTTCCTATTCACTATATTAATCAGTTCTAGTGATGGATCAACAAGAGGATTGATGTGTTTTTTAAACTCATGTAGAATAAGATTTCTATCGGCAGCATACAGCTTTCTCCTTTTCAATTCCTCCTCTTTGTGTTTAATAACCAGAGTCAATGTTGCACCTTTACTGCCAGCAGATTCAAACATCAGCTCGAAGGCCTGAGACACACGCTGACACAGAGGATAAGAGAGAACCCAGCATGCAACCTGCTTAGGTGAGAGGCTGATGCCAACAAGACCACCTTTAGATTTGCCATAGCGTATAGAAGTTTGTTCCCCAAACTGATCTGTTGAGACTGAGTTCCACACACCTTTTGATGTCTACATACACAAGCACCAGCCATGAGATCAGACTTTGCATCCTCAGGCAGACAGCTCATTTCTTGCAGATACCAAATTATGTGTCGTGCATAGTGCCAATGACCAGCTGCAAAGAAGTAGGGAAGCATCTTTTGGAGGCAGTGCACATGCAGGAGTCAGTCACCTTCACGTTGAGCTCTAATAAATATGTGTGCAAGCAGAGTTGGCCTAATGAGACAATCCACCCACAGCTGCCCAGTTGGTGTCTTGCAGACCTTCTCAAGAAAGATTGACAGATCTTCAAATGTGGGTATGCTTCCCTCTTTATAGAGGAAGTCACTCCACAAGACTGCATACCATACGTAAAGCACGCATAGCTGGTGGCCAGTTCTTCCCTTTTAATATACCCGTCAATCCACTGAATCCTGCTCCAACCAGCTCTTCGAGACCAGATCATGTCATTAGCTTACCAATACACCCGAGAAATGACATAACACAGTGCATCCCACCTGGATGCATTACAAGTGTTGCCCATTTCTCTGGGTCTGACCACTTCACTTGAATTGCAACCATGTACAGTTGCATATCCAGTGTTATATGTATTGTATTCATACCCAAACTTTGCAAGTAATTTTTACAGTAATCCAAGGTTTTCACTATTGTATCAGGGTGAGATGGAGGGGCATTGATCAATGGTCCAAATGCTAATGGGGTGAATGGTTTGGGAGAGGTCACATGGTGATCCCTGGATAATGTTGTCATGTAACCAGACCTCTCCAGAGGGTATTCATCACCATCTGTGTTAAATAGTGTAAGAAGCCATTTCATATCATCTAAATGAGCCTGAGTGACACTTTCGTTCAGTTTGCACACATCTTTAAAAGGCAGACCAATGTGATTTGATACGGACAGTGGGTTAACCTTTTTGGGTCCATTATAGTGTAACATTGTAACTGAATATATATCTGTGAGACTCAATTTAGCAGCTGCAAATTTTTGAAGCCATGGAATAATGAGAGGAGAAGTTTTCTCAGAACAAGCAGATCCTGGTAGAAAGTCTCCAGAAGGATGACACATGAATTGGAGAGCCATGCGATGGATCTCACGTCGACCATTAGGGGTAAACGCCATTAGGTCATAGTTGTCACACCAACCAAAGAGTGGACCTACCTTTCTACTAAGGCCAACCACCTGCTGCAGCACATTTTTTTGTGATCAGCCATATATTTAGCTGCCGATTTGCAAAATTTTAATACTTCGTCATAACTGAATCCATGCTCATGTATCACCCTGACAGGCTCTGCACTGCCAAATTTATGGTGTAACTTGAGAGCCAACCCGAGTGTCGTCTGGTTAGGTGATGAGGTAATATGTTGCGCTATACATTATGCTATTGTCAAAGCAACCTGGTCCTTTTCACCTTTCGACACTAACTGTGAAATAACAGTCAAAAGCGTTTCACTAGTACTCTCACATGTCTTAGTATAAGTGAACTGATTCAAGTCATAGTCCTTACACTTTACAATCGCTTTAACCTTTGACCTAACCTTACGTACAACACTGTCAACATATTTTTCAACATCATCGTTTGTTTGAGTCACAAGTTTCATAATTCTGTACATCCTTCGGAATTCAAAATAACAATATGTTCATCAAAATAATCTGACAGGTTGGCCATCATCTGTTTACTACCCAATTCTCCACCATAGCTCTGAGATTTATCGTACAACTCAGAAACTGTCCACGTTTGCTCCCACTTAGAGTTTATCTCATCAACAAGGCTATGTAGGGCCGGATCAAATATTAGATGTGTACAGTTTTCTGCTTTGAGAATAGGTTTTCTGTATGCATTATAGCAACTTCAATGGTATTTTCCATCAAATCTGAGACACCTGCTAAGCGGAGTTCAACATCACGTGCCCATTCATCTCCACGACCCTCACCAATATCAAGGAGCTGCTGCTTGAATGTTAGCTGACCGGGTATGTCATTGGTCTCACACTGACAAGCTTTGTCCCATCGCTCAGGATGGCGACTATCCTTCTCAAGACATACTTCGCCACATAATATACATTGTTTCTTAAAGTTGAATTCCTGCTGTTGTGATCTCCGCCGCATTGGGGGTGGTTCACTTAGAGTTTTTCTTTTTTTTGCTGACTTCCCTTCCCCTGTGTTCTTTTGATATGTAGGATGCACCACATATTTTATGGCAACGTAGCTGTAGTGGGTGATCTGTAGCTAGCTTTGCTTCAAAGCTGTCTCCCCTCTCCTTGCTCTTTCGATGATGATTTTGAGACCTGCATCTCCAAGATTCCGCCACTTGTCAGTTTTTGAAGTAGGATTACAAGGTGCAAATATGCAATCCATTTTGGTTCAATACTTTATCTTCATAGTCTGAAACATATTTTTATCTATTTAGTATTTTCATAATCATAGTATGATTTTCTATAGGAATCATTGCTGGTTAATATTTTCTTTTATGTAATCAAATCAGAAGCAATATCAGGTAGTTGAAACATAACATTATTGAAAGTCCTTATCACGATTATCAGAATTAAGAAGAACAATAATGTTATTGGTGTAGGCCAATAAACACCAACATCACCTTTATAAGGTAGGATTTATGACCAGCTAACTATTTCACATGGTCAAATGTCAGCCAGTTTGAACTATAATTGCATAGCAACATAATACCTATATAAATATAAATAAATGTGTCCACTTATCGTTTGTCACATATATATTATATATTGTATTTACAAAAGATGTATGGTCAATGTAATTGTATGTACAATATATGTCTGAAAATAAAATTCCTAGCACAATTTTTTCGAAAATTACAGTCGGACAGCTATTTCAAAAAGTGAAAATGTCAATTTTATTAAATTATCGCTGCCTACCACCATGAGGTTCAATACATTATTTATATTATTTGTTCTAATACCTATCCATATCGTTCTAGTGTAATTATATCCAAAGTTATTGCTGTTTTCAAATTTGACCTAGTTTCAGTGGCGGCCATTTTGGATTTATGCGGTTCACGGATTCTCCCCAGAGTTGCCACACCGGCAAGAGCTGGATCTGATCTACAGCATATTCACAATACAAAATCATCAAAAAATCTTATAGTATCAACAATTTCTTACACTCCGTAGCAGTGTGTGTGCCTATACACTGCTACGCCGTGTGCTGATTAATGCCGACTGCAAGTGGCCTTCCCCGACCCCTCCGACCACCCTCCCCCTGTATGAAATCATTACTTGTTTCATTTAAACGAAACTGCCGCTCGGGCAGGATTTTCAGCGTAACGCGACAGTGTTTAAATGGGGACAGTGTACAATTTCCGGATTCATATAGGGCTTGTATAGGCTTTTATACTGGACAGTAAGGCCTACCCACCCAATTCCAGTTCAATATAACCACTGTCTGTGACGCTACACCAACATTATTCCAGCATTATCCTTTTAAGCTGTAATCACGAGTATAATGGTAAATATATATTTTTTGAGCACTTTTTAGACACGCAACTAATTGACCTAGAGACCTCAAATGTTCTATTTAACTTGTTCATAATAACTGTTCCCCAGAAATGTCAACCGTTTCCAACACTCGGCACTCTTTTTTTTCCGCAAATAAACACACAAACATTAGCGCAATGGGCCTAAAATGGGCCTAAAAAGTGATAATCATAACCAATTTGTATCCTCTTCGCCCTCATATCCGCATACCAGAGGCCACAAATAAAAGGGTTCAGTTTTAGAAGTCAGATTCTTAGTCAACTAAGACATATACTCTTTTTCTCTCTATGGTTTGCATAAGAATATCTCAGCACTTTAAGGGTTGATCTTGGGCTGGGAATTTCTCACTCGAGACGAATGACACTGATGTCTCAATTATCGATTTGAAGTGGATGAAGATGATTTGAACACTTGAAGAGGGTGACAAGTTTTCATATATTGTTAAATTGTTTTATGAAAATGGTTGTAAAGAATTAATGTTTGCTTCATCATATGCTGTTAACCCTTTAACCGCCAAATTATTCAATCTGAATTTTCACCCACTTGAAATTGTGTCTCGCTGACGCGATCCACAACTTCAAGTGAGTGAAAATTATTCAGATTTGACAAAATGGAGGTCAACTGTTTTCAAATATTGCTGATTGATGTCACATTTTATCTTTAACATGTTTAAAAGGTGGTACTTAATGTGCTAATAAAAAGATGAAAACCCCAAATATATGCGGCACCGGCGGTTAAAGGGTTAAGGGCTTGAGCTGATGTTACACCACGACAAGATAATCTCGAATAATCTGTTTTTGTTTCAGGACACTTTGGTGACTTTGTTAGCACACCATGCGGTTCGGACACGTCCGCTGATGACACAGGGTACCAGGTGTCTGGTGTCGGGTTTGGCGACTGTCAGAAGTACTGCTCTCGGATTGTCTCATTTAAATGCAGGTAATTTGTAATTAGCACCTCCACTTGTTCCGCCTTAACCCTGCCACACTGAACCAGTTCGAAGAACTTCCTGCCCGCTCTGAACATTTCGTGATACGGGATGAGGACGGGCTGGAACGTGCAATTTTGACTTTTACTACCACACAACTCAGTTTGAAGTATGTGCATTACGACTGCATACAGTTTGTATAACGCTCGCACAACGTTTAGAACGGAAATACGTTTCGTTTTTATGTCGTTCGCGGTCCATTCTTAACAAGTTCAAACCAGCTCATGGTAAGTATTGCTCGTTTACATTGCGTCCTCAAGCAATCTTTAACACGATCAAAACGGGTTTCTGGGTGTGTTGCAGTCCGATCTGATATAAATGCGACCACGTTCTAACCCGTTTTCATTTCGCTTGAGGTACTTCATGATTAAACATGCCAAAAAATGGGGAAATCCGAGAGGCAGAAGGGGAAATGTAGAGAAGCAAAGAAGCGCAGTCTTCAAACAGCATGTTCTAATTCTCCTCATTCTCCAAAGCTCTTCTTGTTTTGCTTATTCACGTTGTTCTCTGATCTCTTTATATTGTTGCTCTGCTTCCACCGTCATTTATACGAAACTAATATTCATCATATTTAGTACATATATAGTACATATTTAGACAACACTTGCATTTGCTACATGCTAAAATATAACATATTTAGAAGTGAAGTCTGTGTGATGACGGGTAAGGGCCCGTTCCCATTGGTAAGGTTTAACCCGCGCGTGTGGACCCGCGCGGGTGTCATATTATCCAGCCTTATTTAAATCCATGTATCATTTCCATACACGCGGAACCCGCGCGGGTGATTTGCCGCGCGGGTAGAAAATCGAACAATGTTCGATTTTTTCCGCACCGCATAACAAAAACGCATGGGGAATTTCAGAAAATGACGTCACACAGATGGGCTTTCCCGTGTATATTGTGAGGATAAACCTTACTTGGACAAATAATCACCTGATTATCTGCAAATATGGCAAACGAAATCCCATCTTTAACACCATTAAAGGTGGACAAGAAATGTGTGGCAGAACATTTCTAAGAAACTAGACGTAGAAAGAATGACAGGTAGGACCATTTTTATAGTGGGCAGGTGTCGAAATCAACGCTATACTGTGGCTGAAGTGCTATTCTCGCTACAAGCCTATTGCAGATAATCTGACACAGTATCCAGACAGGGGGGGATCCAGTATTGGAAAATATATATTTTGACGAATTTAGCGGACTTTTAAAACTATTTGGCAGAAATAAAAGAACGGGCACCCACACTACCAGACACTTGCATGTGCCCCAGTTAAGGGCGCCTAAACCACTATCATCATCATCATCATCATCATCATCATCATCATCGCCAACAACATCACCATCAATGGCATCATCACCAACCGTTATTGGCATCATCACCACTACCATCACCACCATCATCATCACCACCACCAGCAGCAGCAACATCACCACTACCGCACTACCAACAACACCACCACCAACACCAGTACAATCATCACCACCATAATCATAATCATCACCACCACCACCACCACCATCATCATCACCACCAACACAACCACCATCACAACCACCATCATCACCATCAGCATCACCATCATCACCATCAACACCAACAACACTACCACCACCACCGACACCACCAACATCACCATCACTACCACCATTATCACCATTACCACTACAACACCACCGACACTACCACCACCAACACCCCCAACACCATCATCACCACTACCACCAGCACCACCATCACAACCACCAACATAATCACCATCATCACCACCATCACCACCACCATCACCACTACCACACTACCAACAAAACCACCACCAACACCATCATCACCATTACCACTAGGACCACCATCACAATCACCATCACCACCACCACCAACACAATCACCATCACCATCACCACTACTACACCACCAACACTACTACCACCAACACCCCAACACCATCATCACCACTACCACCAGCACCACCATCACAACCACCAACATAATCACCATCATCACCACCATCACCACCACCATCACCACTACCACACTACCAACAAAACCACCACCAACACCATCATCACCATTACCACTAGCACCACCATCGCAACCACCATCACCAACATCACCAACACCATCACTACCATCATCATCAGCATCACCACCTGATCCATCACCAAGGAGATTACTATTACCCGCGCGGGTGTCAGATGCGGATTTATATAAAAAATGCACCAGTGGAAACAGACGACCCGCGCGGGTACCCGCACAGAACCCGCGCAGGTGGACCCGCGCGTCTAAAAAACTTTACCTATGGAAACGTAGCATAAGACGGGGTAAAACGGTACGTCAATTCCGTTCCCAGTTCGGCGATCTCGTTCGAAGTACAGCCTTACCCAGTCCTTACCCAGTCATATTTTAAACAGGTAGAACGGTATCGGATTTTAAACTTGCTTGACGTTCTGGACCACCATCCCGTCCTTACCCGTCCTAATACGATTGTATTCGGTGTGTACTACATCCATTACATTTCTCCTCGTTTTACTCCCGTTCTGCAGAACGTAGTGCGAGCTGGCTCAGTGTGACTGTATTTTAGCAAGCACTGTTCATCAAAACAGTTGCTAAACAGTAATATATAATATGGTAGAGTTTCGCCGGTGAAACAAGATCAATTTAGCCCCTCTTAACCTGTTCACGACACAGAAATCCTAATTGGACTTATTCAACTTTGTGACCATTTAAAAGTAAATTTTTGAAACATTCGATCAGTTATTTATCGTGTGAGAACATCTTTAAAGCACCTGCCAAAAACCATTTCAGTCATTTGGACCATTCGTTGAAAATCGTACAATTTATTGAGTTATGTGTTTTGTTCTAGCCCGAGACATGGTAGAGGGTGAGATCTTTCAAAGGGTATGTGTCATGGTGCAGTGGTATAAAGTCGGTGATCGACCTGGTATTCTAGTTTTAAAGAAATACAAATTAATGTTTCTTCCCCGCCCTCTCGTCAAGCTTCAGTATTGTGGGGAGCCTCTGCGACCAGAGCTCGAATTTCGAATCTCCGTGTCTGGAGGGCAGTGGCATCTCCGATTCATTCATTCATTCATTCACTCATGCATTCATTCATTCATTTATTCATTCATTCATTCATTTAGATCTTCCAACATTTAGTAATCTGTAGCTATAAATTTGACACAAGAAAAAAACGAGACAATGATTTATGGAGATACTGATCAAAATATTCAATATACTTGAACTGTTAAAAAAATTGAAATAATAATAAACGAGGCATTTTAAAAAGCTGTTTCTATTTCAGAGGGGTGCGGTATGACAGAAGCAACGGAGATTGCTACCTGCTTCAGAATGCTGCTGCCAGTCCGTGCAGAGATGAGGTCAATGATATCATCGTGATGAACAGCGAAATGCCTGACGGTCTGTACAAAGTAATATATTCTGTGAAATTGTAAGAAACTTCTAAGGCGCCCAAGTCCTCACAAATCCGGGCTCAGTTGCGCTCAGATAATAGATAAATTCCATTTGACGCTAAAACATGTACATCTACAAGTCCACGAGGAGTAATGAGGAGCGAGGGTGACTCATTTGCTATGATTGGTAGGCGACCATTGAGGTATCCGGTTCGATTGTTTGTCATTGGGGTTGAAGTGTTGCAGAAAAGGAGTGTAGTGTACATGTAATGCTGCATAGCCAGCAAACACGAGACGTTGATCCAATGCTGGGGTAATTTTAGGACGCCAAAAACGGTGGATCAGCATCAGGCAAACATTCGGTCAATTTATTGTGTTCGCTGGCTACAACGCATATTGAGCAAAAAGCTACGCTGAGCTACATTTACTCATTTAATTATGTAACTCTGGTCCTATTCAGATATCAGGTAAAATTTTACTTCGTTTCCTGCTGGAACAAAATTATTAATGTTGGTCCACCATCTGTGCCATTGGCCGAACATTAAGATGTCATCGTGGTCGAACATCTGAATATTTTAGTATGTGATTTGAGTAACTGCAATGAGATATATAAACTTTAAATCCAAACCAATGAACGATAGGTAGGGGGATTTTGTACTTTGCTATCTGTATCGTGTTATCGCTAACATTGCTACCAGCCATTTGTTCAGCACTGTATGCCTGCGCTTCGTCTAATTATTTAAATAATCTATATAATAAAAGGCAGAAGTTTATTCATGTCACATTTTTTAACAACGTAAGAGAATGCATGTATATGCATGTATGTACGTATCTGTTGTTTTGGTGTGTCACCACTTACAATAGTCTATCTAAAAACATAAATTTGCAGTGTATTTGACTTTCACAGCTCGAGGTGCGGATTGGTGCTTAGTCCACAATAAGGACATGCTGGATTGGACTACGGCACAGACGGCTTGCAAAACGATGGGAGGAAACCTTCTGATGCCCAGTAGTATGCAAGAACTCGAAAAGTTCACATGGAACATGTAACAAACCTATTTTTAATTGCATTATTGGGACATACTGCCGTCAGGGTTGGGGTCAATTATAATTGTAATTGAGTAATTAATTATAATTACAGTGTAATTGTAATTGTATTTGTAATTGGAAAAATATGTGGCAGTGTAATTGTAATTGTATTTGTAATTGAAAATTTCATGGTCGTAATTGAATCAATTACACTTCAATTACATCTCAATTACAGTGTTTTTTAACAAATAAAATTTCATAAAAACACATAATATCGAATGAGCATTTTATAATTTGTATGATATAATTTTTTTATAATTTGTATGCTAGATGAGCTGCCAGAATTATATACATGTACCTATATTTATAAATAATTAGGCCTTGAAATGAATGGAATAACTCACCCTCGGGTCAATAACAAATTTTTGGGGGTTAATTATGGGCCGATGTCCCACACAGCATGCTAGCATTAACTCATCATTGGTGCAGCGTTTTGGTATTAGCTGATCTTAGCCAACATTACGTTCAGTGGGATAAGTCGAGTAATCATGTTCTTATTCGGCTGATTAAGGAGTCAAGCATAGTCAAGCATTAGGGTCAATACTTGATACATATATGTAGTTATCAATCCAATATTGTCTTAATGTTGATTTAATGTTGGACCGACGATTTGACACTCTAGCTTAATCTGTAATATATTTTTATATTTCTGAAGTTTTATGCTAGTAGAAATTTATTATTTAAAATATTAAAACGTTTTTTATCATCTTACATGTGTATGTTTATTTGTTTTTAATGCAAAGTGTATGCAGCCAGGGTTTTTGAGATATTTTAAAAGGGTTTAATTATAAAACTATAGGATCGGTACTCGTAGGGTTAATTGCCTGACTATGGCGCGACTCAGCGTCTACACCTTGGACATGCAGTGACTACTTGTTGTTGTAGGGATTAATTTCTATTCACCTGCGAGACGGGTGAATGAGCAAGGTTGGATATTCCCGGCTTGGTGGGGGATCCTGGTGGGGGAGGAGGGGGGGTTAGTATGAACCAATGCACAATGAATTTGCAATTTCATTGTTTTTTTGTTTTTTCATCAACCTGTCTTTCGATAAAACGTGGAAATACACACCGGTAATTGTAATTGTATTTGTAATTGAAAAATATAATTGTATTTGTAATTGAAAAAAACCAGAATGATAGTAGCCTAATTGTAATTATAATTGTAATTAAAAATTATGAAGGGGTGTAATTGTAATTGTATTTGTAATTGAAAAAAATAATTGACCCCAACCATGACTGCCGTACAAAGAAACAAAAACGTAACTGCTTACTTTTTAAGTCAGCAGTTGCTGTCTTTTGGCTTTGCAGGGCTGCATGATCCTAATTATATTGTTCCACAATAACATACCAACAGTTTACGGTTTTGTTTGCCGAAGTTGACATTTTGCTATTTCGTCGTAGATTGTCAGCTAATAAAATAATTGAAGGGTCTAGCTCACCACCTACTATTAGTCTAGATTTTTACATAAACTTATCAATTTTAGACGAAACATTTGCATTTGATGTTTAAGCACACATTTTATTCTCCATAGCATTTCAACCTTGACACCAGTCTTGCTAGATGGCATATGGGTTAACATATGGTTACGTGTTTTTTTGTTAATATAATATTAAATAACATACTGTAGATCTGGTAATATTCGCGATGTTTTAGTTTCTGCGAATTTTGCGAAGAGGACAAATAAGCGAGTTAAAGAATCTCGAGAAATTTTTTGTTATAATAGCGCTACTAAAGAAAAATGAAAATTCACGAAATCTAAACTTCGCTAAAAGTCCCAAAATCAGAAATTAGCAAAAATTTTAATATTAAAAATATACAATTTAATAATATAATAACGTATATGAGGGGTTTGAATTCGTAACAACTATAACTAAACCTTGCTGGTGCAATGTGGTGTGATAACCCCTTTAAATTGGAGAGAATTTCAGAGAAGTCAATTTTCACATAAACAAATGTGTGTATTTTTTTAGAATTGAACCCGTTTGGATAGGGTTGACTGATGCGGCCAGAGAGGGTGTGTTCAGAAACGTGGACTCATCATATCCTGAATGGTCCAGGTTTTATTACTCTGAGCCTGACGGTCGGGACCAACAAAACTGTGTCACTCTGTTAGCTGACACATATTACTATATGTCAGCCATCTGCTCCTTACATAAGCAGTCACTGTGTGAGGTCAAACAAGGTGAGATACGCCCAGCAAACATGAGACGTTGGCCCAGCGTTCGTTTACTGTTGGGCCAACGGCGTAGCTGCTAGGTTGCAATTTTTCGTTATTGTCCTTTTGGTATCCAACATGACTGTATTATGTATTCATCTCGGTTTTACGCAGCATTTATCAGAGTTTATTATTGCACGACATTATTTTAACTTCTGCTTATTTCCGTTGCATGTTTCTGAAAAAAACTACAGGTCATATTTAGTGACATCTACTTGCTTTATATTTAACTTGGTACCATTCTTATTTTTATATCTGCGAAATGTTTCATGGATTGGCATGATTATCCTTGTGTGAAAATCAGATTTTGTTTGATAATCATGACCTGTTTATTGTGTATTCATGCAACCTAATTGACTCAAATTTAAGGATGTGTTTCTGGTCTTATGGAAGTTAATCACAATTTTTGCTTCAGATCAGCTTTCCGCGAACACGAATACGTATGTCTATTGCTTCGAAGACTCCACCACAGCAGGTGAGTTGTGTGTATACACGTGAGTGGGCCATTTATACCATTATAAAAAATAGTTCATCAATCAGACAGAGACTTGTCCAATATTGGCTCAAAGCTGGACCACCATTTACGACGTTGGCCCATCATTGAGTCGAAATTGGGACACTGCTTGGCTTTTTGAGCGACCTTGCGGTTTTAATGGAGGTTTCCCAAATCACCCTGTACAAATTAACGTGTTTCATTTATATTTTATTATCATGGTTACATAAACAATTATTCATCTTTTTTTCATCTACCTAATTTTCAATCCAGTGCGTAATGTACATGTTAACTTTCTCAAATGATGATGTCATCCTATTTAGTAGAAGAACATCTGCCTACCACTAATAGACAAGATACAGAAGAGCATCTGCCTACCACTAATAGACAAGAAACAGAAGAGCATCTGCCTACCACTAATAGACAAGATACAGAAGAGCATCTGCCTACCACTAATAGACAAGATACAGACGAGCATCTGCCTACCACTAATAGACAAGATACAAAAGAGCATCTGCCTACCACTAATAGACAAGATACAGAAGAGCATCTGCCTACCACTAATAGACAAGATACAGAAGAGCATCTGCCTACCACTAATAGACAAGATACAGAAGAGCATCTGCCTACCACTTATAAACAAGATACAGAAGAGCATCTGCCTACCACTAATATACAAGATACAGAAGAGCATCTGCCTACCACTAATAGACAAGATACAGACGAGCATCTGCCTACCACTAATAGACAAGATACAGACGAGCATCTGCCTACCACTAATAGACAAGATACAGACGAGCATCTGCCTACCACTAATAGACAAGATACAAAAGAGCATCTGCCTACCACTAATAGACAAGATACAGAAGAGCATCTGCCTACCACTAATAGACAAGACACAGAAGAGGGACATCTGACTACATCTAACAGACAAGAAATAGAAGAGCATCTGACTACCACTAACATGCAAGAAGTAGGAGAGGAGCATCTGACTACATCTAATAGACATGAAATAGAAGAACATCTGACTACCACTAAAATGCAAGACGTAGGAGATGAACATCTGACAACCACTAATAGACCGGATGTAGAAGGACATTCGACTACCACTAATAGACAAGATGTAGAAGAAGATCTGCCTACCACTAATAGACATGAAAAAGAAGAACATCTGACTACCACTAATATGCAAAACGTTGGAGAGGAACATCTGACAACCACTAATAGACCGGATGTAGAAGAACATCTGACCACCACTAATAGACAAGATGTAAAAGAACATAATTTTACTACCACTAACATGCAAGAAGTAGAGGAGGAACATCTGACTACACTTAATAGACAAGAAATAGAAGCACATCTGACTACCACTAATATGCAAGACATAGAAGAGGAACATCTGACTACCTCTAATAGATCAGAAGTAGAAGAACATACGACTACCTCTAACACAACATTTGAAACCAAATTGTCCACTTTTTTAGACAATGTCACAACAGACAACGGTAATATTTTGTCTACCTTTAAAGTCGACGCTCCTAACAATAGTCTGTCAACAAACGGCATGACGATACTGACAAATTTTAGTGATCAAAGCAACATAGTAAATACACCCGAGTATGCCTCGAATAAAACAGAAAGTGTATCGACTTTGCCCTACAACTATGGCCCAACAGATGTCCACATGCTCACAGATTTATCAGCTGATAATACCACAAACAACAACAATTTAAATATGTATACTCTTAACTATACTGTAACAAAAAATGTATCGGCAAACTTCAATAAAACCAGCACAGGTGGCCACACCACTGAACCAACAACTTATTCGGGAGTGAATTACGAGAAGTTAAATATTTCGTCCAGTCCCAACTTTACTTTAGCAGAAAATGCATCGAATTTTATCAATGACAATGTCACAATCGATGACAATATCACCACTGGTATAACAACAACTTCCAGTGACACAAACAACGAACATCTCAATACTAAATCTAAGATCGACTTCAATTCAAAAACGAAATCGCCACACATTTTAAATAAGGATAACACAACTATCGACAACATCCTAATTCACTCGTCAACCCAAGTTGAAAACATGACCAAACCTCAAAATAAATACGACCTCAATTTTACAATTGAAAATAATGAGGTGACATCAAATGCTAAATACAGCAGCTTGGTAGCTGGTGATATCGTCACAACTGATACTCACGCTAAAACAAGGGATATCTCAGAGGAATCAAATGACCATCAATTCTTGACAACTGCAAGTGATATGCATGTGCCTGAAACTGCAGACACTACGCATCTTGATGGCGAAGAATCAACCATCCATGATGTCAGTAGTCTACGTGAACTTTCTTCATCGGCTCTGGTGGACGACATCACAGGTTTTCATACCAATTTATTTTCAACATCCTCAGAATTGATTGCTCAAGAGCCCACGCGTGAGTATAATCTATGGTATACAGTATATTGTATGTAGACACATTATTGTATCTTTCACTTTGTAAAATGGCGGCTATGTCGGTTCAATTTTAAAATAAAGCAATTTTAATGACATACAATGTTGTATATGTGTATAGATCATTATTTTAACCCTTGTGTTGCTGAATTTCACGTTCCTCTTTTTTATTCATTTGAAGCTTGATTTGCTAACGCAAATTCCAGTTTCAAATGAAGAATCATAATTATTCACAAACAGTAAAGCGTCTCCCGAAGAAACGCATTAGATCAACTGAGCATCTACAAAATATGTTTTACCAATATATACGTGGCATCGTATTTGGTTTTAAACTTGTTGAAGCCGTTTACGTACAGGCCTGATAGGACAAGAGTGTATTCTTTAATAATCATATTGTCCTATTTTATATTTGTATCCAGTACCCCCGCTATCTTGTCCTCGTTTACAAACACAGCCAAACACGGACCTCTACTCAGAAGGCACCTACATCACAGCTTTATCGGTGTACCAATGCTTTTTGCACCACATTTTCAATGATGGAGGGATACAGCGATCAACCCAATGTAGAGAGTCTGGTCACTGGTCATCTAAACCTCATGGCTGTACAGGTTCGTCCGACCAGACTGTTACTACATTTAATTATAATATCTACTGTTTTAAACAATGATTAAATGCAAGTTTGAAATAAAAACGAAGGAAACATCAGTGCAATATAAGGGCTCATTCACATTTTGTGTATACTCAATATACACCTTTAATTTAAGTATTTCATAGCTTAAGCAGTGTATAAGTAATTATAAAATGCATCAGCTTATAACTGACGTTTTTAAAGCGTTGTATACGTGTTATGCAAATGTTTTGTGATATTTCACACCTCGCGAATGATAATAGTAGCCTAATTGCGCTCCCTGTATTGAAATCTCCCGATATAATATGATACCCCAGCCACGCTTATATATGAATCACCCAATACGTCGTTGTATGACTATGCTCATAAGTTTTGTCGTGATTTGCCAGTATTCCATTTTATGGTAATGTTCAGAACGTTCTTTGAAAAGTATTGTTTTTTCAGTTATCAAATGTCCACCTGTACCGGAAGTTGAGACTGCTCTGCTGGTTTTTGTTGAGGGTAGAGCAGTTGGATCACGTGCTCGTTATATGTGCCCCGGAAGCGGACGATTCAAAAATGGATTGAGACATCATAATATCAAATGTGTCCAAATACCTGATAGCCTGAGGGGAGGATGGACACCCACACCTCAGGATTGCCAAGGTGACAATGTATATTATGCATGTTCTACCAGGTATTTCTTTTTCCCCAGCCAATGCTGTTTTAATGATAAGCGAGCGGTGCAGACGGTGAATGAACATTAAACCAACATTAATTTATTAACGTCCTGTGTTTCCCAGGTTAACACTCACTAGTAGCCTATAGTATACTGTGTTTCTGAGCATAGGGTAGGCCTATATTGTATTCATGGGCTCACATATTCCCAGATCGGCGTTCTTCATCACGTTTATATGAAGTGAATGTCAGGTAGGCTACATCAGTTCTATATTGTAATGAAAATAGGCTTATGCGTCACTGGGTGTTTTGCTATGTCATATTGTTTTCTAAACATGTGTTATAATGAAAGGAGTACGAAATTCCATGAACTGTCTATCGCTGAAGGCGTTTACTGCTAAATATAACTAAGCCCTATGAATATGTACAGGCCCTGTGCATATGTGCACTATAAAAGTCTATATACAATGCGCATGTATATTTGGATGAAATTAATATCCCTATGATTTATATTTCTACGACCCGAGAAAATAACCATTGACGCAATAGTGAATAATCAGCTGATCAGGCCTATATTTAAAATGACATAAAAAGTTGATATATAAAGAAGTCCAACAATTCCCTATATTGAGTTTAAAGTATTCTTAAAAATGACAAACAGAATTACAAAATTGTACAATTTGCATGCCATTTTCACAGTTCGTTGTCCTCCTTTGCCATTGATAAGAAACGGACACGTTCTGCAGTATAATTCTGAGGATGACGTGTCTGGAAGAAGTGTGAGTATTGCCTGTGACGCAGGGTATCGATTTGAAGATGGTCACTCCACAGCCGATATCACGTGTATGGATAATGGACACTGGTCAACTATATCTACCTGCCAAAGTAAGAAATAGAATAACCCTTTAAGCCCTCGCGATGCATTAAAGCATCATTTCACATTCCTGAAAACAGACTTAATTTTACTATAATAAGTGTTTAAAAACGAAAATTTCCAATAATTTTAACAATACATGGCAATTTTCTGTAATTTTCAAGCCACGTCAAATCATCTTCAATGCTGCATCCACTACAAGTCGAGAGTTACGACAGTAATTTGCGGCTTGTAGTGGATGAAGATGAAAATGGTAAGTTCAGACTTGATAGGGTTAATATTAATATTGTATATGATATGCAGTATACATTAAATTGTTGGCTTCTCATACAAGATTGTATTCCGCACACTATTATCAGTATGATAACAGCTAGGCGTTTATTCTCTTCTGGGAATTGTTTTAGGGCATTATTTTGTGTTTACATGTATGTGCAGGTGGGATGTGATGTATTTCACGTATGAATAATTTATGATTCTGTAAATAAATAATTATTCGTGAATACCAGCTTAAAGGTCATATTATTTAAAAAAAAGCTATGCAAGTATAGCGCAACCTAATTTCCATACCAATTCAATACTCACCACCTCATGATCCCCACCAATTTTCTTATTTTGAAAATTTAGTCGTATAATAAATGTGTTGCATACGAAGTCCCCTAATTAAAAAAAGCTAAAGCAAGTTTTCTGGTTATTCTTGGGTTTACATTATGCAATGATCCCTCACATAGGGTAACATTGTATGATTTGATCCATCAATTTTTTATTATGGAATGTTACGTCATATCTCATATCAGCGTGCAGTAACATTGCATAATAAGACAAAAAACTGTTGCATATTATTGCACAATTTAAAAATCTGTGTGGTTTTGCATTTTGTCTTGCATAAGTTTAATAATAAAAATGTCGCTGCAATGTCGTATAGACACACTGTGTAACGTGTAAAGTGATAAACCAGCAAACACGATACGTCAGCCAATGGGGATGTATTATTGTGCCAACGTCGTAGACACTGGACCAACCTTTAACTAACATTAATTTTGGGAAACATATTGTGCTTGCTGTTGAGCAAGAATCAGAAAAGGCACCTTCCTTCACCCCTACATCAGCCTCCTTCTCAGGGCCAGACTAGCACAGCTAACTGGCGTCTGGTGTCTGTTGACCTACTCCTGACCCTGAAAACTAGTTCGAGGTCTCCTTGCACCTTGAGAGAAAAGTTTATATAATTATGTCTCCCCCATACTGGGTTACGTATGGTTGTCACTATATGCCTAGTAATATTATGACAGTACATGCAATGGACCTGTGTTGTATTATAGTTGGTCCATCCTATACAATGTCAGCCCAGCCTGAAAGCAACATTGGATCTGCGTGTTTTATTTGTGTTATTTTAGACCTGCTTTTTAAAATAAAGATACCAGCATGTGCAGTGATCGTAACAACCACTCTTTGTTTAAAGTTGGGTCATATTCTTACTGGTGTGCAGACTTAGTCAGCCCGATACACTGACCCGATATTGATATAACGTTGGACCATCGTTTGCCACGCTAGCCCAACATAAAATCAACATTGACCATGTGTTTAGAATGTATATTCTGAATGTATAATACAGCCATACTAGGATAGTCAATACACATGCTACATGTATAGATGTAGGCATATATCTCACCAGACAATACTGACAGCATCAGATAATGTCAGGCCTGAATATCCACAGGATGTCAAGTTGGACACGAAATATAGCATTTTAGATGTAGTGATGTAGTCAAACCCCTCCCTGGTCTATCCCACTATCTCTTAAACATGTTAAAAAAACTGTCAATTTCATAAAAATAGTCACGTGCCTGGCCACGTGTATTCATTCCTTGGTCTGACCATGTGGTTTAGAATGTTAAGGAAATGTACACCATTTTTAGGTATTGCTTTATTGGCTGGATAAAAAATCCAGTCAAATTCATTAATATTTCTACAAAACACATTTTACAGTGTAATCAATCAGAGCCAATAGCCGACGCTAGTGGAAGGATAGTGGATCTGATGAATGAGAATGCATTACATGGCTATACTATGTCACCACACAATGCCATGTCACATTGGCTAACACATGGCTTGATCAGGGAGTGTGCAGAGCGGCAAGCATAAGAAAGTATCAACAGTGGAAGATGGGGTAATGTGAATGCATGCGAAATATTTAAAATGATACTTATTTTAACAGTTATGGTTTGTCCGGCACTGGTTGATTTGAGCAATGTGAATTTGAACACGACGCTGGCCATTTCTGGTACTGTAGTGGAAGCAAGGTGTGTTACTGGATATATATTCACTTCAGGGTCTTCAATCACGATTACAACATGTTTAGCTACCATTCGAGGGACGTGGAGCTTTATTATATCCTCTTGTCAACGTAAGTGGTACAAATATGAAATGAGGCAAAATGATTAACGTTTGTCTAACACCGACTTGCCCATTCGCCATTTTTTCCTTTTTCTGTGAATTTTTTTATGTTATCAAATATACGGAAGGTTTTTATATAATTATGTTGTCATATGTACGGATTTTTAAATGTATCATCTAAGATCCAGAAGGGGGTTGCTGCCACCTAGCTTTGAGAACATCTAATTCCGCACGTCTGTAACCCGTTGATCTTTTCCTTTACTCCACCCTCCCCACTATGTACACACCTTCATCGATCATCAGATAATACGTAATATATGTAAACGCATGGAACCAGTGAATGCTATCAAGGTTTTTACATTGTTTTTAAATCGATCGCAATGGCATAGTGGGGTTGAATGTTACGTAGCAATAGTTCAAAGAGGTATGGCACTTTCTAAATATTAGACGGGCAATATTAAACATTGCTTTTTTATTATTTTTAGCAAAAAAAATCACAAAGTCAATTTTTGTAAATATGTTTTTTACAATGTCAATAAAATTTTCTGTTTCCGTGGAATTATTTATGAATTTTATTAAATATGTTTACGTTTATTTTACAATTATGTTTAGTTTTATAAAAAAAGACTCATAATACATTAGTAGACCCTATAGAGTGCAATTTTGTGAGCTCACTTTTTTGCTCGGTACGAATTCTAATTTCACGCGTTATCAGATTGTCGTAAATTCTTGATTTTTTTCTATCCATTGAGCAACCTATAGGATTTGGTACAAGCACGATATCTGGACTGATAAATGACACAATTATTTATTTGATATGTTCATCACCTATACAGCTGTTTTATGTGGCCCTACACCGACTGTGAACAATGCAATACGGAGTGGATTGAGCTACAATTACTCGTCTGAGTGGAGCTATCAGTGTGATGAAGGTCTGCTCACTGATGATGGGTACGACAGCAGAAACATCATATGCCAAGAAGATGAAACCTGGGCAAATAGCAACTTCACCTGTAAAGGTTATTATTATCCACCTGTTTACCCCCCCCCCCCCCCCAAAAAAAAAAAAAAACACACACACACATATATTTAGTCGCATTTGTGGTGACCTGAAGAAGTGATATCATTATTTCCAGCTCGAGGTGAATAAAATACCCAAATAAAATATATCGAGTGACATCTCACTTAACCTCCTCATTCTGATGTCTTATGCCATTTATCATTTAATGACGTTATTCAAAATAAGCCATATTATAGGTAAATTTACTATATCCCTGAAAAAACAAGCTCATTCAATTTGTTGTCAACTGCATCTATGAAATCTCGACACTGTACTAATAAAAATGTGTTTCCCCGCATTGTATTTACTAGGAATTAAATCAATTCACCAACAAGATTAAGTGAGTCTAAAACAAAACGTGTAATTGGAGAAAAATGACAGGATTTAAGGCCTGACTTGGAAAATTGAAACCTCACCTGGTCTACTCGATATCCAGCAAATAACACTGCATAGATAGGTTTTAAGTGAACAAATGTCTTTCCAAGCAGAGATTGTCACTATGGTTATCGCAATCTAGCTATTAAACACTGGCATTTATCACATATATATTTCACCAGAAAAGCTCAACTAACCATGCTATCGGAGCGTTACCCTTTAACCGCCAAATTGTTCAATTTGAATTTTCACCCACTTGAAGTTGTGTCTCGCTGACGCGATCCACTACTTCAAGTGAGTAAAAATTATTCAGATTTGACAGAATGGAGGTCATCTCTTTTCAAATCTTGCTGGTTGATGTCACATTTTATCTTTAACATATTTAAAATGTGGTACTTAATGTGCTAATAAAAAATGATAACCCGAATATATGCGGCACTGGCGGTTGAAGGGTTAACCCCTAGACCACTTATATTGGCGACAGTTCTGTGTTTTTATAAGCCCCGTATAACCTTTGGTGACCAGTTGTTAAAAGTTAAATATACCTTCAATCTTGAAACACTGATATATGTTGGGGACTTAAATGTCACAAATCACATACATTTTCAGTTGTGTATCGCAGTAGGGTGACACAACTTCAAATGACTGAAATATTAAATCGAATTGTTCAGTGCTCTAGGGGTCAATGTCCAATCACACCCTTTTGATGATCATTTACATCCAGCTACTGTCTGTGATTATGCAATAATACCCTACATGATGATAATAATATTTTGTAGCTAACCGCTGCAATCCAGTGCCAATATTTGTGAATGCTGTGCCAGACACAACGCTAGTTGATGATGGAGCTACAGTGAGGTACAGCTGTGTGGAAGGCCACGTGTTAGAATCTGGGGCAGCCAACTTCTCCATTCAGTGTCAGGATAAAGTCTGGATATACAACCAACAACACTGTAAACGTAGGTGGTGTCGTTAAATAAGATCATTATATGTTTGGATATACACACAACAACACAGTAAACGAAAGTAATGTCGTTAAAAAGATGAGCATAAGTTGAGATATACACCCAACAACACTGCAAACGTAGGCGGTGTGGTAAAATGATATGACATAGTCGTTGACAATGATATCCTATCGACAGATAGTCAAGGGCAGTTAAACTAAAAAGTAGTGAACAAAGGAACAAATTGCAACAGAAGCTTTTTTGCTTTTTTGTGTTAATTAACATATCTACAAGGACCATAAAAAAGTCCCAAGCCAGAACAATTCGTTCACATTTTGTATGGTCCTTTTTTTGAGGTTACCCTAAAATGGATAAATTATGGTTATCTTTCACCTAAATCGTGGGATGTTTTAAAATAGTAAATGTTTGTTACCCATAATTATTTGAAATACTTCTAAATACAAACTAAGAAGAGAATAGAAGTAGGGCTCGAACTGAAAAAAATTAACTCATTTGCGCAATATTTGGAAAATCGTGATATATTGTTCAAAGTGAAAAAAAATATTTTAAAACAACAGTTACAATTTTGGGAGACAAAAAAGAAAAAAGACATAATGCATTATCGTGTTCAGTGGACTTAATTTTATTTTAAATGTATCCCTGAATCAGCTGATATGTCGGTCATGATCAGTATTTAATGATTATGAAACATTCGCCATGCCCAATCCACTGACCGTAGTCGAGTCCCCACTGCTGGACTCTGAGACACTCCTATTAGAATAGGCATACGTAGTAGGCAGACTTCTCATTTTTGTACATCCATGAATTTAAAATGTCCACGACTTTTCACCATATAAGACCACCAAGGCCTTATTCCCGCTTCCACAAATTTAGTGTAAATACGGCTATTTTGTTGTTCTTTTCAAAGTTTGTAAAACTGTATTTGATGAGCGACTATTCCTTGGTGATTTTTATTTATATATGAAATATGAAATGAGAAACTTCTAATGCGCCCAAATATTCGGCGTTCTGAGCTCAGAGGCGCAAATAAATAGATATATTATTTTAGAAAACTGTTCACAGTGTATTTTACCTATTTCTATAATGTTATAATATAATTCTATGACATGTTTCTATAAATAATTGAAGCCTCACTTGAAATAAGGTGAATAAATGCATTTGTTACTAATATTAAATAATAATAATAGTAATAATAATTCGAAACATTTCAAAATATATTTGATATAATTTTCTGTAGAAGACTGACACATGATTAATCAGAGGATAAAAAAACATACATGTATAACTGTGCTCGAAGTATTCTGCAGTTATCTAACAAAAGCAGTCACGTTTGTGGAATATTGCAAATAAAGTTATATTAAGCTGTTCTATTTAGTTTTTTAATTAATATTCGTATAACTATTTTTATTAGTTTTTGTCCAGGGCCTAATAATGTATATTCTTATGTATTCTATGCTAGAATCGAATATACACACACTGTATTTCAAAGATGACCGTCTCTATGTTTATTAAATATCATCATTTTCGTTGTTATGCTTTACATAATGTTCTTAAGTTTATCTGTACATTATTGTGCTGGAAATTCCCGACGGATTTTCAGAGCAATGAAAACAAAATGTAGTAAAAAAGACTGTGTGATGTCGACTCTGCTGAAACAGTCAATATTTAACATCATTATAATAATTCTTATATCACTTTTCGCTGTACTTGACAACATTAAAACACATTTATATGAAAAAAATAAAAAAGAACCAAATCATTGATTGTCGCCTGCTACTAAAGATGTTTATTTCTAAATGACATAAGGGCAATTACACCATACGTAGTCATACGTATATATATATATCAGTGTTGATGTTCATATTAAAGTTACAGACGATTTTTGTATATTAGAGACTGAAAAATATGCAGTTTTGTCCATAAAAATAATTATTACGTTAACTTTGTTTGGCTTTAACCCTATCAATATACTTGCAATGGTTTATATTTTATTATATTATTATAGTTATGCTGATGGTATTCTCTTACTTTCATATTACTTTGGGGAGCTTTTCAAATGTATTGTGATATATAAGGTAGTATTATAGATAATTTGGCATGTTTGGTATTGGAAAATATAAGATTTGGTTGATTAAAAATGATGATATGAAAGTCTGGCTTGTTTCATTTCTATATCATTTTGTCTTCATACTTGACAAAGTATGTTACGTATGTCGCTCGCTGAAAGTGTTTATTTATAAAACAGGGGGGGGGGGGTGATTACTTCATACTTAATATATTTAATTTTATTGATATAACTATTTTGTTGTTATATTCTTACTCCCATATAACATAGAAGTTTGTAAGGTGTATATATATATATCAGTGTTGATGTTCATATTAAAGTTACAGACGATTTTTGTATATTAGAGACTGAAAAATATGCAGTTTTGTCCATAAAAATAATTATTACGTTAACTTTGTTTGGCTTTAACCCTATCAATATACTTGCAATGGTTTATATTATGTATTTCATTCTCTTTCTGAGTATCGGGATGATTGAAGGTGACAAAAATATACGATTTTTATGACTTTGTGTAAAATTGTGAATCTACCTTTTTTTGGTTGGAAAAAAAAGCAACACAGAGTTTAAAGTCGGTACTTGAAATAAATAGATTTCCCAAAAGAGAACGATTTGCTGAGATGGAATCACATATCAAATTTTTGGCGCCCGCTCGGCTGAGTGCGGCAGCTCCCCTACTAAAAATGAAACATGAAAGTCAACTAGAATTACGCTGATATTTTAGTGGGGGGTCTTTTCTATGAAGAGCTATTGATGGGTTAAAAAATGGGTAGCACTGGGATTGCTATATATCTTTACAATGTATGTGATAATAAGTAGCATATGAGATGTAATTTAAGAAAAGCTGGTATTCATTAAAAAATATACATATCTATTCTGGGCGCCACTTTGAAAAATGGCTAGTAAACGGTCATCTGAATGTTTACGTCTTGGTACTTTTTTTGGTCATTCTCGATACAATACTAAATTCAAAAATGCAAAAATCTCTCCTGTTGCAATTTGTTCCACCTCAAATCATAAATGTACGAAGCTCTGGAAACGACATACAATAAAAAAAATTCACAGAAAATATGGTTATCTTGTACGTACAAGATACTATCTAGTACGTACAAGATATCAATTCTGCTACCTTGTACGTACAAGATAGCAATTCCGCTATCTTGTACGTACAAGATCGCAATTCTGCTATCTTGTACGTACAAGATACTACCTTGTACGTACAATATAAGATTTCGGCTACCTTGTACGTACAAGATAGCAATTCTGCTATCTTGTACGTACAAGATACTATCTTGTACGTACAAGATAGCATTTCGGCTACCTTGTACGTACAAGATAGCAATTCTGCTATCTTGTACGTACAATATACTATCTTGTACGTGCCAGATACTATTTTGTACGTACAAGATAGCATTTCGGCTATCTTGTACGTACAAGATAGCAATTCTGCTATCTTGTACGTACAAGATACTATCTTGTACGTACAATATACTATCTTATACGTACAAGATACTATCTTGTACGTACAAGATAGCATTTCGGCTACCTTGTACGTACAAGATAGCAATTCTGCTATCTTGTACGTACAATATACTATCTTGTACGTACAAGATAGTATCTTGTACGTACAAGATAGCAGAATGGCTATCTTGTACGTACAAGATACTACCTTGTACGTACAAGATAACATTTCGGCTACCTTGTACGTACAAGATAGCAATTATGCCATCTTGTACGTACAATATACTATCTTGTACGTACAAGATACTATCTTGTACGTACAAGATAGCATTTCGGTTATCTTGTACGTACAAGATAGCCATTCTGCTATCTTGTACGTACAAGATAACATTTCGGCTACCTTGTACGTACAAGATACTACCATGTACGTACAAGATAGCAATTCTGCTATCTTGTACGTACAAGATAGCAATTCTGCTATCTTGTACGTACAAGATAGCATTTCGGCTACCTTGTACGTACAAGATAGCAATTCTGCTATCTTGTACGTACCAGATACTATATTGTACGTACAAGATAGCATTTCGGCTATCTTGTACGTACAAGATAACAATTCTGCTATCTTGTACGTACAAGATACTACCTTGTACGTACAAGATAGCATTTCGGCTATCTTGTACGTACAAGATAGCCATTCTCCTATCTTGTACGTACAAGATACTACCTTGTACGTACAAGATAACATTTCGGCTACCTTGTACTTACAAGATACTACCTTGTACGTACAAGATAGCAATTCTGCTATCTTGTACGTACCAGATACTATCTTGTACGTACAAGATAGCAATTCTGCTATCTTGTACGTACAAGATACTATCTTGTACGTACAATATACTATCTTATACGTACAAGATACTATCTTGTACGTACAAGATAGCATTTCGGCTACCTTGTACGTACAAGATAGCAATTCTGCTATCTTGTACGTACAATATACTATCTTGTACGTACAAGATAGTATCTTGTACGTACAAGATAGCAGAATGGCTATCTTGTACGTACAAGATACTACCTTGTACGTACAAGATAACATTTCGGCTACCTTGTACGTACAAGATAGCAATTATGCCATCTTGTACGTGCAATATACTATCTTGTACGTACAAGATACTATCTTGTACGTACAAGATAGCATTTCGGTTATCTTGTACGTACAAGATAGCCATTCTGCTATCTTGTACGTACAAGATAACATTTCGGCTACCTTGTACGTACAAGATACTACCATGTACGTACAAGATAGCAATTCTGCTATCTTGTACGTACAAGATAGCAATTCTGCTATCTTGTACGTACAAGATAGCATTTCGGCTACCTTGTACGTACAAGATAGCAATTCTGCTATCTTGTACGTACCAGATACTATATTGTACGTACAAGATAGCATTTCGGCTATCTTGTACGTACAAGATAACAATTCTGCTATCTTGTACGTACAAGATACTACCTTGTACGTACAAGATAGCATTTCGGCTATCTTGTACGTACAAGATAGCCATTCTCCTATCTTGTACGTACAAGATACTACCTTGTACGTACAAGATAACATTTCGGCTACCTTGTACTTACAAGATACTACCTTGTACGTACAAGATAGCAATTCTGCTATCTTGTACGTACCAGATACTATCTTGTACGTACAAGATAGCATTTAGGCTATCTTGTACGTACAAGATAGCAATTCTGCTATCTTGTACGTACAAGATACTACCTTGTACGTACAATATAGCATTTCGGCTACCTTGTACGTACAAGATAGCAATTCTGCTATTTTGTACGTACAAGATGCTATCTTGTACGTACAAGATAGCATTTCGGCTACCTTGTACGTACAAGATAACATTTCG